>CM046874.1:438660408-439060408 GCA_025667525.1 Glebionis coronaria
CGTGCTTACGTTTACATACACCGTCTTTGGTGTCAGTCCGACATTTCAGAAAATAAATTTATCCGTGAATATTATTTTGGAGTTTTAAATTTGTGTTGGTTCATAAACTCACAAATTTACGAGAAGAGATTAGGACTTACGATTTTATTTTAACGTCCTTTACGACTAAACCGGAAACCTTAGGATTACGTATTTACGTTTTCGAACTCCGTTTTTGATGAAACAATTTTTATTGGATTCGTTTTATGACGTTGATTCATAATTTATAAAAACGTTTTTCGTAAAATGACCCGAGGGCACGCAAATCGAGGAAACTAGAATCGAGGAGTACCCGTAAATAAATGGGATGAGACAAGTGGGACACTTGTCCCACCCCACTCAATATGGACGGCCAACACCATAAGGTGTCATTTATTTAGCATAAACTACAAACACTTGTCCACTTTAGCTTACTAGTTAAGCTTACCATGAACTAAAACCATCAAACCATCACATACTTCTCATATCTTACATGCAAAAACCACTCAACTCTCTCTCTCACTCACCTATGCCGTCCCAAATGATCCACAAAACACCCATCTCATACAAAAATTTAACCATAAACATATGTTATAATTAACATATGTTAATCTCCATCCAAAAAGATGAAGATTGGTGTAAGTTATAACATCAAAGGAGGAGTTTCCATGGAGTATTAGGGCTGATTTTCCACAAGGTTTCTATGAAGAATAGTGTTCATGAAGGTGGTCTTGGTGCATCATAAGTTTCTCCATCCAAAACCATGCCAAACTCATAACCTACATCAAGTTGGTGGTATAAAGATTGTCCTCCTCATCTTCTTGTTATTTTGATTATGTAAACATGTATTTTATTTCCTATTGTATATATTTATGATGATTATATGATGATAAAAATGTTATGTGGGGATTTGTTGTTGATAATCATGGATAAAAAGAGGAAAAACTATAAGAAACAAGTCTAAAATCTTGTCTAAATATGTTGGCTGTGTAAAACAGTAAATAAACAAGTCATGGACTGATAATATGGTGAAGTAGAATCTATTTATAGTAAGCTATGGGTCTTGTACACATGTGAGAGTTGGCCATACAATGGAATCAAAATAATGAGTAAGATATGATCAAAACAAGTTTAGGGTATAAATCTGAAGTTACTGTTTTGGACGATTTTTAGAAAATATTTAGAAGATGATTCAACAGTAGCCATAGGAGAGTTAAATGTAGCACATATCATTTAGTTTATGTGATAAAAATTTGAGCTTCTAATTCATTATAGAACTCTAGATATGTTAAAAATGGTGAACATGAAGATAAAAATCAGATTTTTGGAAATAATGTTTATTAATATTATATAAGCACTCACATTATAATATATAAAATGTAAAAATATAAACCCACTAACTTATAAAACTTATTTATATAAATGTATAAAGGGTTAATTAAATGGGTAAATAATATAAATGGTGGTAAAATAATATTTATAAGTAATAAAAACTATAAACTTGATTTTTACGACTTTTTCGGCTATCGCCGTGAAATTAACGTTTTTCGCCAAATAAAACTTAGACGACCAAACCCGTCTAATGTAAAGTTTATAAAAGTCATATACTGATGTTTAAGTAACTAATACAAGTAAAAACCGATAAACCCCGAACTATAAGAAATACGGACATTAACGGGCTAACTAAGCATATTGGACTAATACTTGGGCTAATAATTGGTATCGGGTTAGCTACCCGTTGTTGGTTTAGTAAGGTAACAATGTCATGCGGCTTGTAATAATTCAAAACTTAACGAAATACTATTAGACGCTTCGAATTTCGATGTATTGCCTACTGGGTCATACTATTGATATTATGTTTGTGTTTTGGTTTTCGTAACCATATTCATATAACGGTTTTTATTTTCATACAACGTCATAAGACATATTGTATAATGTTTTTACGACATTGGCTCGTATAATAATTTTTAAGGCAAATGCCTATATTATGATTTTCGATAAGGATTTATATAAAATGAATTTGGCTATTTTACGGCCTATTACAATGATTTGTACGAATTGATTTTTGGTACTAATTTTATACCAAAGTTATATTGATGGAATTTATTAAACTCTATGAATTCACTCGGCGTTATCGCTGACCTTTTCTTTTAACATGTTTTATCTCAGGTACTTGAAGGTAATTCTCGGGAAGACGACAAGAATTCATGGCCCGCACCTAAACTATATTTTCCATTCAAATACTTTGTAAAACTTTGTATGAAATATAATGACTTGGGACCGATGTAACTTTGATATTTATGAATGGAAATAATTTATTATTAAACGACGCGATTTTTATGCATTGTCTATGATGTGAGTAATGTGCTATCCCGTAACACCAACTAGTCTTCCGCTGTACTAAGTTGTATAAATTTGGGGGTGTTACAGAAGATATTATTGAAAAGGATCAAGAACAGGGAACCTCCAGAGGTACTAAGCGAAAAATATCAACTAAGAGGAAGCATCTAGAAAAGAAGAAAGGAAAATCTACAACTAATGAAGAAAGTGATAGTGATGAGATTTGCAGAAAGTACTTGAAGGTAGTTGGAGTTGCAGATCAATGCATGGATACAGAGATTTTGGGAAAGAAATATTCCATTGCAAGATGGACATGTGCTACAAATCAAGGACTTGAAGCTCATAGAATACCTAGAACAGATGGAACATTTAGGATGTTTAGGTTATTAGAAGAAGTCCTTCATACACTTGATAGACATGATATTCAAGATCTGTACAAGTATGTTCAAGGAGGAAGCGAAGGAAGAGAAGAAGTCTCACTATTTCTTAATGAGTTGAAATTTATGTGTGAGCCACATACTGTTGATCAAGATATATGTAAAGCATTGGAAGACAAAGTTCCTACTTATTGGAGATATTTTAGATCTTGTTGAATACATAAATTTGGATATAGATGATGTTAGTTATTAAATGCTTCAAGAGAATAAGTATCCTTTTAGAAGGAGAATGCTAGAAAGAATGTTAGATCTACAACTAGAAGTTTTAGAAGAATCCAATGGTGCTTTGGAGTTAATCAGGATGACCAAATAATAGATTAAGGATTTGGAGAGAGATGAGGAAGCTGATAAAGAACCATAAGTGTGTGACTTTTAGTCACACTTCACAAATGGTTATCAGTTCACCATGTCTAACGAACATAAGAACTGACAAGTCTATAAGCAAACAGTTTATGGTAAAGACTTCTTTAATCTATTGATAGCTGGTAGTTTGCTAAAAACTATATGGGTCATTAACTTACCATGCTTAATCATAAAGAGTTGGCTAGTCCTAGGGCAAACAGTTCTAGGTAAAGACTCTATCAAACATGTTCTATGGTTAATAGTTTACTAAAAATTGTAGGGTTATCAGTACACATTATTCTAGATGAATAAAGTATTGGCTATTCCAGAGTGTACGTCTAACTAGTAAAGAATAAATCAAATCCGTTGATAGCTGATGATTTGCTAAAAATCTTAATGCCAATACAGTTTGGTTTGTTGTTAACTATTTTATTTTAGGTTAGAAGACACAAGCAAGAATGTTGATTCACAAATAACATTGGTGACATGTTCAAGGAGATTCATGCTTATCAAGGAGGGAAAAAGTTCAACATATACCCTTGGTTTAGCATAGACTCAATCAACCAATCACAACCACCCATTTTTATCATGTAACAAAAAAACTCATTTTTAAAAATTAAATATCTTACAAACCGTTCATCGTTACGTAAAACAAAACATATCATCGCGACGAGAATTAAATCATCTATCTATTGAGGGGCACATGTATATACTTTTGACGAACTTTTTTTTACTTTTTGTTCTTAAGTCACGTCTGAGAGAATCATATATGATTCGTCACAAAACATATATGATAATCAAAAAATCATATATGATTCATATCACGAATCATATTTGATTTTCTGAAAATCATATCTGATTCGTGACAAATCATATATGATTCTCTCATACGTGACTTAAGAAAAAAAGTCGAAAAAGAAGTTCGTCGAAAGTATATACATGTGCCCCTCGATAGAAAGATGATTTAATTCTTGTTGCAATGGTGTATTTTTTTTGTTTGACAATTTACCGTTTGTGAGATATTTAATTTTTAAAAAAGTGGTAGGAAATGGGTTTTTTAAAAAACGAGTGATTATGATTGATTGAATAGGTCTATGCTAATTTAAGGGTCTACATAGATCTTAACTCTATCAAGGAGTTTATACATAAGGTTTTGTCATCATAAAATAGGAGAAGATGATCCATGATCTAGAGCTACAACAGGTTTTATCTCAAGGTGACAAGGTCTAAGATATGAAGACAACATAGTTGTTGTAAAGAATGTTCAACACATAGAAGATCATACATTGAAGACACAGATGAAGTTCCTAAAGAATTTAAGTTCATTATATCAGAAGAAGATCTATAGAAGTGTTTGGATACATTCAGTTGGTACAAAGATCAAAATTAACAAGTTCAATCCAAATTTGAAGTGAAGTTTGAAGACATGTATTCTTATACATTCAACACACTATAAAACAAGAAGACAACAAGTCATCATTCTTGTTTAGGGGAGGGTTGTTGGGAATTATTTGTAAAAGTACCAATACCGTTAGGTATGTACTAAGTACCGTTACTTATAGTAAGTACTCTTAGTGTTAGCGCGGTACATGCTAAGTACTGTTAAGATAAATGTAAGTACTACTAGTATAGATAAGGACTGAAATATCTTTAGTAAAGATATTTTCTAAGAATATTAAAATTATATCATCTATGATATACTTACAGAAATAGAATATACTAGGGTTCCTTGCACTATAAAAGTAACATAGGTGCATTAAGTTTATTGTACCTTTTCCACAGTCGATAATAGAGAATCGAATAGTTAGAGTATACTATTTTTCTTCTTTGCTTTCATAAGTTAGATTCCGCATAACTTATTAGAGTTTAGTAAGAGTCTCTCAAGTGCTCTAGTTTGTTTGCAAGATATTGTGCAATCCTTAACATGATCTCGATCTATTCAAAGGGATCAACAAAATGGCAACGAGAAATTCTTGGGACTTATTGAAAATTGCTGGACTTCAAAAGGTGAATCCAGCGTAGAGCTCTAAATTGCTTTCCAAGAAAAAACATAACAAACAAACTCTTAATGCAACTGAAGCCTAAAAATATTATTTGTAATAACTAATCTTTCTTTGTTTTGATCACGACAAATTGTAAAAACATTTATCGTCAAAGATAATTGTAAGAGGAATTATTTAACAAACACTATCATTAAGGTAATAATCATTTAAGTTTTACACAAACATATATTATACGTGTTAACCTTAAATCTCACATTTATACAAATGTGACAAAACATTTTTAATAAAATTTCTTTTTAATAAAATGTTTTATTAAAATAAAAAATGGAAATTTGAATTTGGCATATTCCAAATGCTCTAAGGATATCCTTTATGGGTAAACTTCACCAGATATCATTCCCTCACTAAAAGACAAAAAGGAGCGCAGTCTAGAGCATGCGACTCAATATAGGTGTCTGCGGATCATTAGTGATAATGAGCCACATGCCTATATAATGAGTCGCGCTAAGACTAGCCGTTGGGCCTTGTCTCCTATAAATAGTGGATCATTTCTCCATTTTCCAATAAACCCTTTTGGATAGAATAATGCTTCATATCTTATTTCTATATTACAATCATTAGTAAATGATCAGTTAATGGGTTAAGTATGTTTTACTTATGATTATCCCTTTGATCCCCTTTTTTATATGTCCAAAGAGAAGATCACTCACACATTTGTGATGTGATAAAAGATGAACCCTTGATGAAGATCATCCTTTCTTATCTAGTCATGTTCATCATATTGTTTATTTGAGTCTTGTGTAGATCTAATAAAAATGTTTTACCTCGTATGAAAAATATTCGTTGATCCAGTCTTTTCGAATTGATTACTAGTTAAAAGTGTGACTCAGTCGTTCTTGGTGGAATATAAAGGAAAAAGCTTATCTATTTTAAAATAAAAGTAAAATGAAAATGTAAATGTCGTTAAGTACAATTGGAAGTTTGAAATTTAAAACTAAAAATTAATACTTAAAAATAAATGACGAAAAATTAAAACTTTAAAAAGTAAATTTTGAAAACTTAATAAAAATGAAAACTTCAAAATAAATCTAAGTTAAGACAATTAAAATAACACTAAGTAAAAATGGCAGGAAAGATAAAATTAGCAATTAAAATAAAAGATAAAAATAGAAACTTAAACCCATCGGAATGCTATTGTCGGAATCCCATCGGAATGTCTCAAAAGGTATACTGTCGGAATGTATCATAAGAATACTATCGGAATAACTAAAAAGGTATCAGAATAATGCAACTCTATCGGAATGACTACATCTATCAGATTATCAAAAAATTACTACCGTCAGAATCTCGATCGGAATGACGATCGGAATCCAAAACCCTAATCCGATACCAAGTATCGAAATACTATGTCGGAAAACAAATCCCTTTTCCGATGGAGGTGTTGGAATAAAGGTTGGAAAAGTAAACCCCTCTTCGAAGCAAATAGAATGGAAATAAGCAAAAATGAATAAGCTATGTTCAAATAAGCACTAATAAGAAACTTTCAAAACATAAAATAAACAAGATTTATAAGATAAACTACAAGAAAAAGATTAAACTTTTGAGAACACTTAAAATTAAAATAAGCATAAAGATTAAATCTTGAAGATTAAACAAATCAAACAAGATATTTTTAAAACAAGAAGAGAAAAATGAGAATGATTAAAAACTTGAATTAAAAAGATTAAAGATCAAAGATTTAACAAAAGATTAAAGAAAATGCTTGAAAAACATTAAGAAAAACTAGAGAGAGAAAGTATATTAATCTACTCCTAATTACCTTACAAAAATTAAAACTAAAATCTACTACTAACTAACCACCTCCTAATGACACATTAGGAGGGTATTTATAGGAGGAGTACATGTGATGATGCTTTCTTCTCTCTTTCTTCTTGTCTCGACTCGATTTAAATTCTTTGTCTTTCTCGACGTCGTCTTGGGATTTGTCGATATAAATCGAACTCGTCTTATAATTTTCTTCTTTAATTAGAATTAGTTCTTCGACTTCATTAAACTTTCGTCTTTAGACTTTTTCTTCGATAAATCTCCAGAATAGGCTTTGGACTTCCGTTCTTTTTGCACTCTTGATCGTTTGACTTCGTCTTTTGACTTTTTCTTCGATAAAATCCCATGAAAGCCCGTGTTTTCTTCCCTTTTCACATTTTGACCCTTAATCACAACAAAAACACAAACCACACATAATTCTGACATTTACAACATAAAATACACGTTTAGGCTTGGTTATTATTATAATTAAGTGGTAAAAGGATAAGTGTTTTCACACTTATTAAATCCCCTACACTTGAACATTGAAATGTCCTCATGCAATGCATTAATTACAAAGCAAGTTTTACATTTTTCATCATAATCAATCCATCTTGGCCTTTATTAAAGGGATAAAAAATTACAAAATATTTAAAGGAAGAAAACAAGTAAAGAAATCAAAGACTTACCTTAGGGTTTTGGAATGTCATGAATGATTATCACCCTCAAGTTTCACGTTCCCCATACCAATCTTAAAAACGAGATCATTGTTATTATAAGTTAGCAAACTAACTCAAACTCATGTGGCCAAATTATTCACTTAGACTCCCTTATGCCCAGGTGTATCTCTTGTATTTTATTGTTGTCTTGAATGATCACGAGGATTCATTGTTGACTTATTTTGATAGTTTATTAGGCCGAAAATAAAGTGGGACGATTTAATCAATAGTTAGCTAAAGAACAAAATCTTTTAAAACTGCTTCTCGGGACCTCATAAAGTTCATATCTTGGCATAAATCGCTTCACGATTTGAGACCTTTCTCGGACTGATACTTGGCAGCGAATTCATACTTCGAATCTTGAGAGACGTTCTTGAAATTATGGTCTTCTTTTCATAATAGGAATTTCTTCACTTGAAGTTTTTGAGAGATTCTTCAACTTTGGACCACGACTTCTTCATTTTTCTCCAATATTTATTTTGGACTTTCATATACAACGATCCGCCTCCATTTATGACTTGGATCTATTTATCCTCATACCTTGTTAGGGCCTTTTTGGATAGACTTCTCCATGATCTTTAGGGGAGTATTTTCTTTTCGTCGTGTGTCTCGATCCTTCATATTGATTTTCGATAAATGATTCTTAACATCACTTGGGATCTTTAGAAACAAAATGTAGCCCTCATGCCTTGTTAGGGCCTTTTCGGACTCGCCAATCTTCGCATCCCGCTTCAATAAGTTATGCCTTGGCTATGAACTCTAATTAATACCGAGAAACTTTTAAATGATCTTGTCCTATAAGCTAAGTAACTTTTCAAATCGTACAACCTTATTTATTGCAATTAAATTTATTAACAAGCGATGGGAGAAAAAGCTCATAATCAACTCACATAAATTCATGAAAGAATACCAAACTTATAGTTGACTCTATCATCTCTGGTTCTCTATATTTTAAAATCTCAAGGAATGATACTCGTGGATGCTTAGCCTATTAAATCAAAGTTTTGAGTTTTCAAGTCATCTATAGGATCTTGCAAATTCTTAGACTTTTTCAAGTTTAGAATTTGCATTTTAAAGTTCCCTTGATAAACGACTTTCTAGGATCAATTATAGGAACTTGCGAAAAGTTCTTGTTCTTAACCCATAAAAGTTAAGACTTTCGCGTTTTAAAGTTCCCTATATAAAAGCCTAGCAAAACTTGACTTAAAAACGTTAAGGATACTAGCCAGAGCAAACTTAGATAAGTAAACTCGGGTTGAGTAAAAAGATTCACAATGTTTGAAAAATAAAACCACTTTATTAAACTTTATTCTAGCAAAGAAAGAAAATAACAATAACAAAGGTAAATACATCTAGGCCAAAATAGATCAAAAACTTTGAAAAATGTCGAAAAATATATTTTCCGATTAAAATGAGGACAAATACAAGGAAAAGCCCACTTAAAATCGATAGAAGTCCCCCCTATACTTAATATAAACATTGTCCTCAATGTTTAAGCATGTGGAAGTAACCACCCCTACACTTAGGACATTGTGCACTTTTTTAAATCTTGCTAAGGAAGAGACAACTAAAGTGATTCCTATTTTAATATTGAAGAATATAAAATAGTGAATCAAAAGAGTTTAGGATAGAACCGGGAAGACGGGAACACGGAATCACGGGTCGTCAAATGTCATCAAGGATGGATATTTGAAAGCTCGAATCCCTGGATATGATAAGAAAGAAAGCAACAAACACATACTAGGGTCTTCCCCAACACTTATTATAAAAACAGAATAAAATGATAGATACTGCGGGTTGCCTCCCGAGAAGCGCTTGTTTTTGTTAACCGAGTCGTGAGCCTGACTCGACCTTGATTAGCATGGTAAGAACATTGAAGAACATCCTCTGGGATCAAATACATGATTTTCATCCATCAAGTAGCATAAGCTTAAGGTGAACAAGACAAGCCAAAGAAGAGTAGGCAAGGTTCCCTTAAGCAGAGATTGAGCACGACGGTAGAGAGTGTGATGAGGTGCAAGCATATCTCCATAAGTTCCAAAAATCTTTCCTTTTATTTCATCAGATGGATACTGAGATGGCTTAAAAATTACAATACCGGGATCGAACACCTTTTCCTTTAGGGGAAAATAAAACTTAGGCTCAGTAGCCCTTGAAGAGGATCCGCTCATAAATCACACAATCTCATCCTCAGAAGGTGGATAGAGAGGTGTCAAAACATAAGTACTGCGGATGTTGGTGTCATCCGGTTTCTTCTCCTTTGAAACGGGTTTCTTAATATCCAAAGGAGGATAAAGACCAAAATCAAAGTCCAAAGGAAGAGAATCATTCTCATTGGGGAAGTATGTATTGAGAAAAGTTGTGACAATCCGTCAATTTATGATTGATATTTTATTCACAAATATTATTTAAAAATACTATTTTAATGTTACATTATGAACTCACTTATTTTTGGGAAGAAATTTGGATTTACGTCTTGGAGTAGTATCGACTACGTCTAAACCGGAGGATTCAACGATACGTGCTTACGTTTACATACACCGTCTTTGGTGACAGTCCGACATTTCAGAAAATAAATTTATCCGTAAATATTATTTTGGAGTTTTAAATTTGTGTTAGTTCATAAACTCACAAATTTACGAGAAGAGATTAGGACTTACGATTTTATTTTAACGTCCTTTACGACTAAACCGGAAACCCTAGGATTACGTATTTACGTTTTCGAACTCCGTTTTTTATTTGACAATTTTTATTAGATTCGTTTTGCGCCGTTGATTCATAATTTATAAAAACGTTTTTCGTAAAACGACCCGAGGGCACGTAAATCGAGGAAACTAGAATCGAGGAGTACCCGTAAATAAATGGGGATGAGACAAGTAGGACACTTGTCCCACCCCACTCCAAAACCGGCCTAAGTAGCCACACATCCCATGATGTGTCCAAATTTTAGCTTAAAGCTTACACTTGTAAGCTAAGCTTACAAGTTAAGCAACTTCCACCCACCATCTAATCAAAAACACTAGCTACCATTCCATTTCCACCATTTACACCATGCAAATCAACTCCAAATCCTCTCTACTCTCCATCTTATGCCGTCCCATTTCTCCACAAAACACCACCATTAATACAAAATTTAACCATAAACATATGTTATAATTAACATATGTTAATCTCCATTCAAAAAGATGAAGATTGGTGCAAGTTATAACATCCAAGGAGGAGTTTTCATGGAGTAGTAGGGCTGATTTTCCATAAGGTATTCATGAAGAATGGTGTTCTTGAAGATGGTGTTGGCTATGCACAAGTTTCTCAATCCAAAACCATGTCCAAATCATAACCTACATCAACTTGGTGGTATAAAGATTGTCCTCCTCATCCTCTTGTTATTTTTATTATGTAAACATGTATTTTATTTCCTATTTTATATGTATATGATGATTATATAATGATAAAAATGTTATGTGGGGATTTGGTGTTGATAAACATGATTAAAAAGGTGAAAAACTATAAAGAACAAGGTTAAAATCTTGCTTAAAAGTGATGGCTGTATAAAACAATAAAGAAACAGGTCATGGACTGATAAAATGATGAATTAGAATCCATTTACAGTAAGCTATGAGTCTTGTACACATGTGAGAGTTGGCCATGCAATGGAATCATTGTAATGAGTGAGATATGATCAAAACAAGTTTAGGGTATAAATCTGAGGTTACTGTTTTGGACGATTTTTAGAAAATACTTAAAGATGATTAAACAGTAGCTATAGAATAGTTAAATGGAGCACATATTATGTAGTTTATGTGATAAAAATTTGAGCTTCTATCTCCATATAGAACTCAAGATATGACAGTTTTGGTGAAAGTGAAGATAAAAATCAGATTTTGGAAATTAAAGTATAATACTATTATATAAGCACTCAAAATTATATTGTATAAAATGTAAAGTTAAAACCCACTAACTTATGGATTTTATTTATATAAATATATAAAAGGTTAAATAAGTGTATAAATTATAAAAATGGTAGTGGAATAATATTTATAAGTTATAAAACTATAAAACATGATTTTTACGACTTTTTCGGCTAATACCGTAAAAATTAACGTTTTTGTTAAATAAAACTTAGACGGTTAGACCCGTCTAATGTAAACTTTATAAAACTCATATACTGATATATAAACATAAATAACAAGTAAAAACCGATAAAACCCGAACTATATAACATACGGACGTTAACGGACTAAATTAACGTTATTGGACTAATAATACAACAACAATGGACTAAAACACTTATAAACTTATTATTGGGCTTAACCCATTTGGGCCCAACATGGAAAGTTTAAATACTGATAATATAAGTACAAAATGGATTAAAACAAGTTAAAGAACTTATAATAAGTTTATTGGACTTAAAACAAGTAAATGGGTAAAACTAGTAAACTAGTATAAAAGTTATCGACATATAACACTAAAATGAGTAAACGAGAATATGTAAACCCACTTGATCATATATATATATATAATCATCATATGTATACATAATTGTTATTTTTATAAGTCATTGGACATGAGTCTAAGACGAGTATTATTTGTTTAGGTTTCCGTGATTGAAGCACGTACCGTACGTCCGAATTGCCGATAACCCGCCTTCCCATATCAACGTGAGTTCATAGCCTCGCACTCTTTTAAATGTTTTTATAAAATGATTTGTAAACCTGCGAGGGAGATAACATGTTAGTTTTTATAAAATAGGACACCATTTGTCCCGATTGTTTGTTTAGTGATTTTGGACCCGAATGATTGAATGACCCGATTGTATGACCCGATAAATGATTAAAGGACCCGATAGATGAAATTAAATGGATTATTAAAGTTAGGTTATGTCACTAAAAGTCCCATTAGCATGAATTGTGAACTACCGGGATTTGGTAGACGCTTATGCATTTAATAGTACTATTTGGGGACGATCACCCCAGTTCGCGCCTTGACGGTTGATACCCGTCGTACCACATTGATTGGTAAGCGAATTTATGTATGAGAAGATTTCCATAGCGTGACCTTTGTGACGACACGCTACTTTAGATGGGCAAAATTGGTATCGGTTAGCTACCCGTTGTTGGTTTAGTAAGGTAACAATGTCATGCGGCTTATAATAATCCAAAACTAACGAAATACTATTAGACGCTTCGAATTACGATGTATTGTCTGACTAGCAATACAGGGTCATACTATTGATATTATGTTTGTGTTTTGGTTTTCATAACCATATTCATATAACGGTTTTTATTTTCATACAACGTCATAAGACGTATTATATGGTGTTTTTAACGACAATGATTTGTATAATGGTTTTTAAGGCAAATGCCTATATTATGATTTTGATGAAGATTTGTATAAAATGATTTTGGCTATTTCATGGCCTATCAAAACGATTTCTACAAAATGATTTTCAGTAATACTTTTATACTGATATTATATTGATGGAACTTACTAAACTCTATGAATTCACTCGGCGTTATCGCTGACCTTTTCTTTTAACATGTTTTATCTCAGGTACTTGAATGTAATTCTCGGGAAGACGACAAGAATTCATGGCCCGCACCTAAACAATATTTTCCATTCAAACACTTTGTAAAACTTTGTATGAAATGTAATGACTTGGGACCGATGTAACTTTGATATTTATGAATGGAAATGCTTTATTAATAAACGACGCGATTTTTATGCGTTGTCTATGATGTGAGTAATGTGCTATCCCGCAACACCAACGAGTCTTCCGCTGTATTGAGTTGTATAAATTTGGGGGTGTTACAGTTTGGTACCAGAGCTCTCGTTATAGAGAACAAAAGATTTTTAAAACCAAGGTTTTGAATAAAACATTTCAAAATCATTTAACTATAAACATTTTTCACAAAATGTCTAAAAATCTTTTGACTATAACGGTGCCGAAGAATTCCCGAGTTACCGACAAGGCCAGACTGAGAAGTGTTATTTTAATATATATATATAACTTGGATTATATATATACATATGATGTAATTTTATTACATGATTGTTTGATGATTATTTTGATTTTTATACGAGGTATTTATACGACGTAGATTGTCACAAGTAACCCTAAATTCCCTAGTAAATTAATCGAAGCTATTCTAGTAGGAATTCTAGCTATCCTAGATCTAAACCAAGTGGTGGATATCTATGATCCCAACAAATGGTTGATATTCGTAGAAATGTAGATATTAGTTGATTGTGATATTGAAAAAGAATTGGCGATATTAAAACTGATATCGATGTCATGACGATCTTTTCTTATAGAGTGGAGTTGACAAAACATTACCACCTAGAAAGATGTCATCTGATTCGTTGTCATCCAATTCTTAAATTGAAATCGAAAGGGTGAATGTTGCACTTGAGGCTGTCATTGGAACCATTACCCAAAAGCCTCATGCCACTAATACCTTTCCGAGAAGTCTAGTTGAATGATCAAGTCATTTCATACTAGTGACTCATTTGATAACTATTGTTGTAAGAGCTAATAGGATTGGAAATTAAGTGTTGATTCATATTGAGATTGTATTGCCTTTACAAGGCCGAAGAATAAGGTTGTAAGTATTGGAGAATAAGGTAGGATGTCGAATTGAGTATAAAAGTGGTTGAAATTTGAATAAAGTAAAATTTAACTTGTATGGAATAAGAAGTTGTTAAGAGGAAGTCATTAAGATATGTGATGGAATTATAATGTTTTAAATGATTGTTAGTTTGTGATTAAGTGTTGTTCCTAGGCCATTGTCCACTGACGAGGATGCCCAGTGTCCAAGAAATAAATTGAAGAAATCTTCTTCTGAATTGGGACCGATGGATCTTCCGGGACATGTGGAACACCTAATGACTCTTGTAGGTTAGTATTCATTGTGGTATCTTTTAAAAATCCCTAACTTAACTGAGATATCAGTTAGTAGGATGAGTTCTGAAAATTGTATGACATAGTGACACGTAATGTGTTACGGTACAATTTGACTTGTTTTTTATTAATGAAAAGACTACCTTTGATTGCTAAACTCTACATGTATCGATGTTATCTATCTCTTATTGCTTCATCCTAATGTTCGCATTAGTGATGCAACCATTGAACAAGTACTCATCTTGAATTGAGTTACGTTGTGGATTAATCTTTTTGAGAGCCATCAAGATCATGAACCTCATGATTATTTGGCTAAGCTCAATTTCTATCATATTGTAGTTAGTTCTTGGTGAACAACTCTTCGTCACTCTTTTGCAGATCACACATTGTTTTTATAAAGATAAAACGGTATCCTTTGAGAAAATTTAATTTTCATCACTATAAGGATTATTAAAAGTGAGATTTATAAGTGATTGTTATCGAAATGAAGTTGTTTATAAACTACCTTGGAAAACTTAAATTATTTCCATAACAAAGAAAACCTTTGTAAATATATTCTTGATTCTTATTTAAGAATTAAGCATGAAAATGTTTTTACTATAAACATGATCATAAAATTTTGACGAACTGAGTATTGCATCGTTAATCTTGAAATTGTATATAGTTGCGCGCCTACATACAATTTGGAATAGACCATGCAAGGCTGATTACTAGTCACCATAAAATTAATAAATAAACACTACATTTTCTTTGAAGATTGTGAAAGAATAAAATTTTATGAGATCTGCAAGAAGTGAAAAATAAGGACATAGTGTTAGGGACACCTACATATGTGCCTGTAGCATCTATTCTTCTGAGTCGAATTTACTCATTTGTGGAAATTGTCTTATTTGACAATTGACAATTCTTTCTTGTCCAATTATCCCGTAGTGAGATTCTTAGGAAAAGTATCTGATTACTGAGTGTTGATACCCGACTGGATGTATTGACGTTCTTATCATTTCTTATGATTTGATTTCATTTGAATGACCTGGGTAACGATCCGAGGAGCTTTCGAATGCGTACTCAAATTATGAAAACATGGGATATATTCATATTCATTAAATGTTTTCGTCTGTATCTGATTTGAAATTCTCTCGCGTAAATTATGAGTTGACCTTACTCTTTTGATAGTAGTTGTGTCTCCAGATATCCTTGAACTTGTGAAGGATTATGAATTATTATCAGTCTTTTGAGAAGTTCACATCTTATCGACTGCAATGAAATTGAAAAGTTGATAGTGCCAGTAAAATGGATTGATTGATTATGACATGACGACATTGTCTTAATTGATGGGAACTCGAGTAGAATTCCCTAAAAGATAAGATGATGATTATCAAAAGTGATCTAAATAATTCTTGATGGATGACCATATCCCGTATTTTGACTTGAAATTATACCGCGAATGGTTCTGAACTAGTTATAGATATTGTAATCTAGAAGAACCTAATATGAATTTATTAAAAGATGTTTCCGTTATCTGAAACTTTAGGAGGTATTTGCTGGTAAATTACCTAGACTTTCGCCATTAAGGCAAGTTGAATTTGGTATTGATTATATTTCCGGTGCTGCACCTGTGGCTTGTGCACTGTACGTCAGCACCATCTAAATTAAAGGAATTACCGTACAACTGAGAGAGTTGTCGGAGAAAGATTTTATTATACCAAGCCTGTCATCCTGAAGAGCTATGGTGTTATCATTCCTTATATTTATAGATTACTGTGACTGAGTAAATTGACAATCGAAAACGATATCCATTACTCGAAATGGAAGATTTGTTCGATCATTTACAAGGTTCTAGCGTATGTTTTAAAAGATTTGATCCACGGCATGGTTATCAGCAACTTCGCATCTGCGAAAAAGATTATCTATTCCAAACACTACATCCGGTACTTGTAATGAACATTATGAGTTTCACGTGATGTCGTTTGGATTGACTAATACACATGTAGCATTCATAAAATTGGTGAATCAAGTGTGTAGGCTGTAATTTGATAAATTCATGCTTGTGATCATTAAGGATCATTTGTTTGTTTATAAGAATAAGAATGAGTTAATAATTATTTATAGATTGCCCTGAATTGGCCGAACAATGAAAACATGTACCTTAAATATTTAACATAATACTTAAGACTTAATTCTTTGCATGATTTAACCGTGTGATTAATAGATAATGGAAGCTATATTGACTTTTCAAAGGTTAGAACCATTAACGCCTAGGGATTAAAAACTTAATCCTTTACATAAAATGACCGTTGGATTAATAATGGTAAGATGTATGCATATAGACTCTTCAAAAATTACGAGCCCTTTTAAGACTTTGGATTTTACTAAAAAGAAAGTGCAAATATATTTTTTTTGACAAATGTTTTAAACAAAGGATTTTAAGGGATTATTCCCTTATACACAAACCATTTAACTAAACCTCTGTTTAGGGGTAAATGTTTGTGTATACCTCAAGATAACCTAAGAGGGATTGAGGAAACCATTTAAACCATGACTTAAAAATTTGAAACGACACTTTTTGCTTTTCAACTAAGAAAACTCTTGGCCAAAGTATAAACGAAGGTTTTTCGAACATTTACGAATCTTATTAATTATTTTTGATAAATCAGCAAAAATTTTGTTAATTAAATTCAAATTTATTTTGAACATTTTAATATAATTGGACAAACTGAGAAAATTTAAAAATCTTTATGTTTACCTTTCATAAAAATTGAATATTTAATATTTAATTAGTTGTAATAATTATCGACACTTTAAACACCGGATTGAGAAAAACTGATAAAAATAGTAGTTTAAACGAAACTAAAACATAGAAGATATGAAGAAAGAAATTTTGAATAAATACGGTTATGATATTTATTTCATCAGGAAAGTGAACGTAATTACTAACGCATAATATAGAAAGAATATCTGAGTAAATTGTGGACATGATAATTATATCGTCATGAGAAGTGAATGTAGATATCGACACATAATATAGAAAGGATAAAGAATCAATTAGGACATGTTCCTTGATAATGACTGTGCAAAATAAATTGCCGAACAATTTAAAAATATAGCCGACGCATATAAAAAGGATAATATAGATAATAAAAGGGATTCACGACTAATATGAATCATTAAGATTGAGAAGCCGATAGCTTTAAATATTTTAAAGTCCATTTGTGATTGTCTAAATATGGAGATTGTGAGATATAGTTATGTTGGAATTTGTAAGTATAAGTATTATATGTATGTCATTTTTGACTAAAAGTATATTTGTCTGAAGAAGTTGTACTAATGGCAATTATGAAGGCAGACATCGCCTCATACATTAGTAAACGTCTAGCTATTGCAAAGGTCGTCATCTGAATCTGATTCGATTTGGGTCATCGTCGACAGACTGACCAAATCTGCTAATATCATTCCCGTTAATGATAAATGCAAAAGAGTTATGTAAACATAGTGTTCCTGTATCGAACATCTATATCAAGATCCTCGCTTCGTATCGACTTTCTAGAGATTTGCTCAGAAATCATTGAGAACAAACCTTGATGAGAGTACTGTATACCACCCCAAATCGAAGGGACGAGGTAAAGTAACGATACAAAGTAATATAAGTGATGTTTTATGTTTGAATGATTGACCTTTGGTAATAGACCGTATAATCGTTTTCCTTTGGAGAGATTATCATTGATAACTATCGTATTAGGATCGAGATCGAATCTTGTTAAGATTTAGAAATTAGAGCATCTGTAAGCAGGAGTTGAGATAAAGACACCCGACATACACCCATTGTGAGTTGGACATGTCTTTTAGGTTTAAGGTTTCCTATGATGGTGAACCTAACCTTGTAAAATACCCGACCCGCGAGATCTGAAATGATTGTTGGAATTAGGATCTGATTATTGACAACCGGTAGTGGGCAAGAGGTTATGTGAATGTGAAATGTAGATCTTGAAGCGCCAAATGGGTAGCGAAGTTATGCCACAATTTTTAACCTTGGAAAAAAATGAATTCATGATCTGACAAATCATGGGATATAAGTCCCCGTTGTATGGGACCATTGAGATGATGTAAAAGTTGGGATTGAAAGGCATATACGCTGGATCTACCCTAGGACTTCAAGAACTGCGTGAATTATGTTTCGTAAATCGAACTTGATGGAATATCTATCAAGTAAAAATCTGAATTCTTCTTAATAAAGTTTAGATCGGCGAAAAGTTGCATTCATCAAAAACCCGTGAACATCATGGATAGAGAAAGTAAGTCAACATTAAGCCTGATCTTATTCCCGTAGTTATGTTTGCTGAAACTCGCGTATTGTAATAGATTACACTTGTGAGAAAAGACCGAATGTGGAGGAAATACCCGCATGGCTTTAACTCTATAAGAAGCGAGTAGTAAGATAAGATGATCTTTGGGGACAAAGATCCTGTTTAGGGGTAAATGCTGTGACAATCCGTCAATTTATGATTGATATTTTATTCACAAATATTATTTAAAAATATTATATTAATGTTACATTATGAACTCACTTATTTTTGGGAAGAAATTTGGATTTACGTCTTGGAGTAGTATCGACAACGACTAAACCGGAGGATTCAACGTTACGTGCTTACGTTTACATACACCGTCTTTGGTGACAGTCCGACATTTCAGAAAATAAATTTATCCGTAAATATTATTTTGGAGTTTTAAATTTGTGTTAGTTCATAAACTCACAAATTTACGAGAAGAGATTAGGACTTACGATTTTATTTTAACGTCCTTTACGACTAAACCGGAAACCCTAGGATTACGTATTTACGTTTTCGAACTCCGTTTTTGATGAGACAATTTTTATTAGATTCGTTTTGCGCCGTTGATTCATAATTTATAAAAACGTTTTTCGTAAAACGACCCGAGGGCACGCAAATCGAGGAAACTAGAATCGAGGAGTACCCGTAAATAAATGGGGATGAGACAAGTGGGACACTTGTCCCACCCCACTCCAAAACCGGCCTAAGTAGCCACACATCCCATGATGTGTCCAAATTTTAGCTTAAAGCTTACACTTGTAAGCTAAGCTTACAAGTTAAGCAACTACCACCCACCATCTAATCAAAACCACTAGCTACCATTCCATTTCCACCATTTACACCATGCAAATCAACTCCAAATCCTCTCTACTCTCCATCTTATGCCGTCCCATTTCTCCACAAAACACCACCATTCATATAAAATTTAACCATAAACATATGTTATAATTAACATATGTTAATCTCCATTCAAAAAGATGAAGATAGGTGAAAGTTATAACATCCAAGGAGGAGTTTTCATGGAGTAGTAGGGATGATTTTCCATAAGGTATTCATGAAGAATGGTGTTCTTGAAGATGGTGTTGGCTATGCACAAGTTTCTCCATCCAAAACCATGTCCAAATCATAACCTACATCAACTTGGTGGTATAAAGATTGTCCTCCTCATCCCCTTGTTATTTTTATTATGTAAACATGTATTTTATTTCCTATTGTTTATGTATATGATGATTATATGATGATAAAAATGTTATGTGGGGATTTGGTGTTGATAAACATGATTAAAAAGGTGAAAAACTATAAAGAACAAGGATAAAATCTTGCTTAAAAGTGATGGCTATATAAAACAGTAAAGAAACAGGTCATGGACTGATAAAATGATGAAGTAGAATCCATTTACAGTAAGCTATTAGTCTTGTACACATGTGATAGTTGGCCATGCAATGGAATCATTGTAATGAGTGAGATATGATCAAAACAAGTTTAGGGTATAAATCTGATGTTACTGTTTTGGACGATTTTTAGAAAATACTTAAAGGATGATTCAACAGTAGCTATAGAAGAGTTAAATGGAGCACATATTATTTAGTTTATGTGATAAAAATTTGAGCTTCTATCTCCATATAGAACTCAAGATATGGCAGTTTTGGTGAAAGTGAAGATAAAAATCAGATTTTGGAAATTAAAGTATAATACTATTATATAAGCACTCAAAATTATATTGTATAAAATGTAAAGTTAAAACCCACTAACTTATGGATTTTATTTATATAAATATATAAAAGGTTAAATAAGTGTATAAATTATAAAAATGGTAGTGGAATAATACTTATAAGTTATAAAACTATAAAACATGATTTTTACGACTTTTTCGGCTAATACCGTAAAAATTAACGTTTTTGTTAAATAAAACTTAGACGGTTGGACCCGTATAATGTAAACTTTATAAAACTCATATACTGATATATAAACATAAATAACAAGTAAAAACCGATAAAACCCGAACTATATAACATACGGACGTTAACGGACTAAATTAACGTTATTGGACTAATAATACAACAACAATGGACTAAAACACTTATAAACTTATTATTGGGCTTAACCCATTTGGGCCCAACATGGAAAGTTTAAATACTGATAATATAAGTATAAAATGGATTAAAACAAGTTAAAGAACTTATAATAAGTTTATTGGACTTAAAACAAGTAAATGAGTAAAACTAGTAAACTAGTATAAAAGTTATCGACATATAACACTAAAATGAGTAAACGAGAATATGTAAACCCACTTGATCATCATATATATATATAATCATCATATGTATACATAATTGTTATTTTTATAAGTCATTGGACATGAGTCTAAGACGAGTATTATTTGTTTAGGTTTCCGTGATTGAAGCACGTACCGTACGTCCGAATTGCCGATAACCCGCCTTTCCATATCAACGTGAGTTAATAGCCTCGTACTCTTTTAAATGTTTTTATAAAATGATTTGTAAACCCGCGAGGGAGATAACATTTTAGTTTTTATAAAGTAGGACACCATTTGTCCCGATTGTTTGTTTAGTGATTTTGGACCCGAATGATTGAATGACCCGATTGTATGACCCGATAAATGATTAAAGGACCCGATAGATGAAATTAAATGGATTATTAAAGTTAGGTTATGTCACTAAAAGTCCCATTAGCATAATTTGTGAACTACCGGGATTTGGTAGACGCTTATGCATTTAATAGTACTACTTGGGGACGATCACCCCAGTTCGCGCCTTGACGGTTGATCCCCGTCGTGCCACATTGATTGGTAAGCGAATTTATGTATGAGAAGATTTCCATAGCGTGACCTTTGTGACGACACGCTACTTTAGATTGGCAAAATAGGTATCGGGTTAGCTACCCGTTGTTGGTTTAGTAAGGTAACAATGTCATGCGGCTTATAATAATCCAAAACTAACGAAATACTATTAGACTCTTCGAATTACGATGTATTGCCTGACTAGCAATACAGGGTCATACTATTGATATTATGTTTGTGTTTTGGTTTTCATAACCATATTCATATAACGGTTTTTATTTTCATACAACGTCATAAGACGTATTGTATGGTGTTTTTAACAACAATGATTCGTATAATGGTTTTTAAGGCAAATGCCTATATTATGATTTTGATGAAGATTTGTATAAAATGATTTTGGCTATTTCATGGCCTATCAAAACGATTTGTACAAAATGATTTTCAGTAATACTTTTATACTGATATTATACTGATGTAATTTACTAAACTCTATGAATTCACTCGGCGTTATCGCTGACCTTTTCTTTTAACATGTTTTATCTCAGGTACTTGAAGGTAATTCTCGGGAAGACGACAAGAATTCATGGCCCGCACCTAAACAATATTTTCCATTCAAACACTTTGCAAAACTTTGTATGAAATGTAATGACTTGGGACCGATGTAACTTTGATATTTATGAATGGAAATGCTTTATTAATAAACGATACGATTTTTATGCGTTGTCTATGATGTGAGTAATGTGCTATCCCATAACACCAACGAGACTTCCGCTGTATTGAGTTGTATAAATTTGGGGGTGTTACAAAAGTAGCAAAATCTTCCCCAAATGAGTAATTATCCAATGTATCAAGAGTGTTTGGTGGCGGAGGATCTTCTAAAATAGGAGCAAGGTCACCATTTGAAGAATCACTCGAAAGAGTATCAACATCATCAAAATCATCATATGTTGCTATGTCTTTATACTCTGAAACAAAAGCAGCATAATCATCCCCATCGGAACTAGAATCATCATCATAGTCATCATAGATCGGTGAAGAACCATAAATTGGTGGGGGATCCAAATTAGAGATAGAATCATCAAAATCATCCACATCGTCTTGGAAAAGTGGATTATCATGGAAAGACTAGAAAAGAGGATTATCATATACAGCAAAATCATCAAGCTTAAAACTTTCCAAAGTAGAAGTAAGCTCTTCTTGAAGCACATTAATCATTTTCGCGGATTCTTTTCCATTTGACTTACTTGTAATCTTCCCCATCCTATAAACTTGAGCATTATTCCCGACCCTTAATGTAAAACCCGCAAAATAAGGTCATTATTTAATTCTTAATTTTCAAATATTTTTGAAGTATTTTATAATCTTAAATATTTTTACGTTTAACGGTTTAAGTTGAAATCGATATTAAATATTTTATTTTTATATTTTGACGAGCAACGAGGACTACTAGTGATCGCGATACCGACGGATGCCCATAATTTTATATTTCATTATCGATCGTTTCGATATTTAATATTTTCGACGATATCGTCTTAATTACGTATCGAGTCGTTATATCATTATTTTTCGTGTGCGTTCAAACTTTTAGTATTTTTACGAAACCCGAGTCCCGTAAATATTTTCAAATATTGACTAAGTGACAATTCCCACCTTTTAAACTAGCTATTTACAAATTTTAACCAAACTCTTGCCAAATTGCCATTTGGTCCTTCCCCACTAACTAAAATTAAATAAATTAAAAAAAATACACACACCTATTTGTTTTTCACTTCTAAAATTCATCTTCTCTCTGTTTCTTTCTTTCATTTTGCCGAAACACCCAAACCCACACCAAATCCACACATTTTTCCAATTATCTCAAGATTTAGGTTGAATCTAGCTAAACCAAACATAGACCCATCTCTATTTTTGATCAAGGATCACATAGGTATAAAAATTTTACACATGCAAGCACTTTTTATTTTTATGATGTTAGTAGGTGGAAGCCATGGTCATGCATGGTGTTTTTAGCATGATCCATGGGGATTCTTGCTAGAAATCTTGTTAAAAATTATATTTTGATCCAAAGATTTTTATTTTTGTTATGATTTTGATGTTATGGTGGATGTATGATGATATTAGAGTATAGGAATGACCATTTCTATGGTTGGTTGTGGTCAAAAAGTTGATTTTGTACAAGTTTTTGGTACCCATTTTATAGCAGTAGGTAAACTGAAAAATCCGAATTTTTATGTTTTGAAAATGACTTAACTTATAGCCTAGGGTTGTAGATAATTTCCTTAGCTTTGATTTGATATAAGGTAGAGCTTCTAACTCAAAACGAGCGCGAAGTTATGGTGTTTTGAATAATCGTGTACCGGGAGACGAGTATCGACACTACATATAGTTGTTGTCGATATTTGGATCGAATCCCGGGGACTCTAAATGGATGTTTTAAAATGTGTAACCTACTGATAATAAGGTATTTATTTATTAGGTTGAGTTTACTTTAAAACTCGAGTGTCGTTTTTGTAAACGGAGTCGTTTAAATAAGTTAAAACGGTCGTATGAAAAATTAACGCAAATCTGTCCGGATTTTGTGGTTTGAAAATGAGTCGAGTAAAGGGCTTTAAAAGTAATTTCATTTGATAAACTTGTAGGAGGAATTTCTATATATAGTAAGTTAGTTTATCGAGTCGTTTCATAAACGGTCGACAAGTTTAAAAGGGGTAAATAAGCTAGTACATGTAGTATGTACCGGCGGATTTTGTTAAAAGTATAAAATGGTTAAGTAAATGAGTAGTAAAGTATAATGAAGTTATTTATATCGTTTACTTTCGATTGTATTGTGGTTTTATGAGTTCGAGTTTGATTTTATTAAGTATCATTTATTTCTCGAGTCTATTATTAAAGTACGCACCTTATTTGCTAGGTTGCGGTTATCGTGATTATCGGGCATCTACTATCGTCGGCGATCGTCTTCAACTAATACAAGTACTAAGGTGAGTCTATAGCCTCGTTTGAGCTCATTCAAATATTTTAAAAACCCGCGAGGGGGAATACATGTTTTGTAAACTTAGAACACAAGATTTTTATGGTATGCTTGTCCCTTTATGAATGGACCCGTGGTTGCCTTTAAATTGCATTAAGTGATTGCCTTTGTTAAAGCCTCAATTATGGACCGTTAATTAACCTATGATGGGTTAACTGCTAGTACAATTAATAGACCTATGGGGGAAGCCGCCCCGGTTCAGTTTTTGTGGACTTGTCATAGAAGCTTAGGCCCGACCTCCACACTGTTTGAACATTTTGTATTGAGAAGTCAAGTATACGGCAATGTACCAATAATCTGGAGGTAACTGACAATTAATAAATCTCTCGTCTTATTAGACTGATATGGGAGTGTCTAAGGGCTCAGTTCCATGAGCTTATTGCAATTTATGCTATATACAATTATTATTGTTGATGCAAATTATTATTAGAAGCATGTTGCCTTCAAGTATGCCACAACTTATAATCTTGCTTGTGTTCAAAATGATTATATAAACCTATAGATTCACTCGGAAATTTTTGCTGATGATTTTCTCACATGTATTTCAGGTAATCAAGAAGGCTGAAGCTTGGAAGCCACGGGAATGAATGTTGTGCACTACTTTGTATATAAACTCTTTGAATGTTTGTCGTTCCTTTTGTTCAAAACAATTTAAATCTTTTGTTTTGTTGTACTTCGGTTACGATGTCTTGGGACTACGCTACTCTGACAAATGTTTTGGGAACGATAAATATAAAACGTCTCTTTTCGAGTCGTTCTTTATAAATTATGTGTTGTAGTATCATTGTTTAGCACCCAAAGATGTATTCCGCTGCGTGTAAATTTGGGGGTGTTAAAGATTGGTACCAGAGCCATGAGTTATAGAGAACTAGGTCTTTTTCTAAAAACCTAAACTATAACTGCCGGTTTTTATTTTTTTCAAAGAGTCGGTGCACATGGTTTCGCGTGACTTCAGGTTCAAGCTACTTCTGGGATTACAACTTAAGTATACATTATTATGTATGCCTTATTGCTAAGTATTTATAAATAAATACTATAAACCTTTACCAATATGTATTTATATCGTTAAACTTTTCGATAAGAGTTATCATTTATTAATGATTTATTTAAATAAATTTCTGGAATTTTTCCTGTAATTATTTTGAAGGATTCTCTACATTTATTTAAATTTTTGGAAATTATTCTATTTCATTTCATTATGACCTTATACCTATTTTGTGAAATTTACCACCGTCAAATTACGTCTTCAATAAGGAGGAAGCAGGTTTCACTGCTGTAAGTGAGACACAGTCAACTAAGCCATGTGGATCCCCACGTGACTAGTGTTTATTATTTTGTGTCGTTGTACTCTATTTGTCTTTAAGATCATTCCTTGTTGATCGATGATAATAGTTTCTTTTGATCCTTATAATGATTGTGAATCCTTGTATTGATAATGTGTATGCATTTGATGATTGATTTTGTACATGATATGACTATACCATGAATACAATTAACTCATTCATTTTATCTTCTCTTTGTGATGTGACAGAATCATGCCACCTAGGAGAATGACAAATGATGCCATTGCAAGTCTAGTTGCTGAAGAGGTTGCGAAAGCATTAGCTGCGGATAGAGCTGCGCGTGTTAACACTGAAGGAGCAGGTGGCTCTGGAGGTGCGGGTGCTGAAGGTGAAGGTGAACCTGCTGGAGGTGCAGCTGCTGGAGGAGCAGGTGCAGCTGAGAATCCTGCAGATGAGGTTGCTCAGGCTGCTGCTGTGGTTAAAGAATGTACTTTTGCTGGATACATGAAGTATGGACCTACTGTATTTCAAGGAACTGGTGGAGCACTGGAATTATTCAGGTGGATTGAGAAAATGGAAACAACATTTGAAATTAGTGATTGCTCAGAAAGGAACAAGGTTAAGTTCGCAGTTGCTACTTTTAAGGATCGAGCTTTAAGCTGGTGGAAGACTCAAGTTGCTACAGTTGGTTTAGAAGCTGCAAACAGGAAACCGTGGGATGAAATTAAAAGGTTGTTGAAAGAGGAGTTCTGTCCAGAAGAAGAGTTATCTTCTTTGGAGGATGAGTTGAGGCACCTGAAGCTGAAAGATAACAACATTGCTGCCTATACTAGCCGATTCAATGAGTTGGTTTTGTTGTGTCCAGATGCTTTTGCTACTGAGAAGAAAAAGATGGATCAATACATCAAAGGGTTGCCTGGGTATATTAAAGGTGAGACAACTTCATCTCGACCCAAGAACTTTGTTGAGACTGTAAGAATGGCTCATACACTCATGGGGCAGAAAGTTCAAGATAGGGCTGAGAGAGCTGCTGAAGGTAGTAAAAGGAAATGGGAGAATTCGCAGAGTGGTAATCAAGGTGGTAACCGCCATAGGCAGTACAATCAGAAGAGAAATGATGGGGCTAGAGCTGCGACTAACAAGAATGGTAATGCTGACTATGGGGGACCGGCCCAGAAATGTAAGAGATGTGGTGTTTGTCACTTTGGTAATTGTCCACCAAGGTGCACTAAATGTGGAAAGGTTGGTCATTCTGCGGAGAAGTGCAAGCCATGGATCCCTGCTACTGGAGCGAATGCTATTCCGATCAGGACTTGTTTTGAATGTGGAGAACGTGATCATGTTCGTCCCAAATGCCCGAAGTTGAAGAACAAGAAGGCAGGTGAAGCTGCTGGGGCAGTTTATGTTGATAAGGATGCTGATCAGGCACAAGGTCCAAATGTGGTGACGGGTATGTTTTTACTCGACCATCGTTATGCTAGTGTGTTGTTTGACTCAGGATCTGATAGGAGCTTTATAATCACTTCCTTTAGTCGTTTAATTGATATTGAGCCAACAAGCCTAAATACTAGTTATGAGGTCGAGTTAGCTGATGGACAATTAGTTAGTACTACCACTATATTTAAGAAGTGTCCTTTGAAATTAGCAAATCATTTGTTTGAAATTGATTTAATGCCGATTGAGTTGGGTTCGTTTGATGTGATTGTTGGTATGGATTGGTTGGTTGCTCATGATGCGGTAATTGTATGTGGGGAGAAAGTTGTTCACATACCGGTTAAGGGTAAGGTGTTTGTAGTTAAAGGTGATGTCGGTAGATCTCGTCTGACGGTGATATCTTGTATCAAGGCGAAGAAATATGTAGAAAGAGGTTGTCACCTGTTCTTGGCTCAAGTAGTGGAGAAAGAACTACCGGGTAGGCGGGTGGAAGATGTTCCGGTTATTCGTGATTTTCCTGAAGTATTTCCCGATGACTTGCCAGGGCTTCCGCCTCAGCGAGAAGTCGAATTCAAGATTGATCTAGTGCCGGGAGCTGCACCGGTGGCGCGTGCACCTTATCGTTTGGCACCGTCTGAGTTGAAGGAGTTGGCAGATCAGTTGAAGGAGTTAATGGAGAAAGGGTTCATTAGACCAAGTTCGTCACCTTGGGGAGCTCCAGTATTGTTCGTAAAGAAGAAGGACGGATCGTTCAGAATGTGCATAGACTACAGAGAGTTGAACAAGTTAACTATTAAAAATCGTTATCCACTTCCTAGGATCGATGATCTGTTCGATCAACTTCAAGGTTCGTGTGTGTACTCGAAGATCGACTTGAGATCGGGTTATCATCAACTACGTGTTAAAGAGGAGGACATACCTATTACAGCTTTTCGGACGCGTTATGGACACTTTGAATTTCAAGTAATGCCGTTTGGGTTAACTAACGCACCTGCGGTATTCATTGACTTAATGAATCGTGTGTGTAAACCATATCTCGACAAGTTTGTGATTGTATTTATCGACAATATCCTGATTTATTCCAAAAGTTGAGAGGAGCATGAAGGTCATTTGAAGATTATTTTGGAGTTGTTGAAGAAGGAGAAGTTGTATGCGAAATTCTCCAAGTGTGATTTTTGGTTGAATTCAGTCCAATTCCTTGGGCACGTGATCGATAGTAGCGGTGTTCATGTTGATCCTTCCAAAATTGAAGCTATTAGAGATTGGGATAGGCCTACGACCCCGACTGAAGTTAGACAATTCTAGGGATTAGCTGAGTACTACCGGCGATTTATAGAAGGGTTCTCTTTAATTTCTAAACCTCTTACTAGACTTACCGAGAAAAACAAGAAGTATGAATGGGGTTCAGAAGAAGAAGAAGCATTCCAAACTTTGAAGCGGAAGCTGTGTTCTGCACCAATATTGGCTTTGCCCGACGGAGCTGAAGACTTTGTGGTATATTGTGACGCATCGCGTAAGGGTTTTGGTGCTGTGTTGATGCAAAGGGAGAAAGTGATCGCGTATGCATCTCGTCAATTGAGGAAGCATGAGGAGAATTATACTACACATGATTTGGAATTAGGAGCTGTTGTCTTTGCTCTTAGACTTTGGAGACACTATCTCTACGGTACAAAGAGTGTGGTATATACCGATCATAAGAGCCTGCAACATATTCTAGATCAGAAGGAGCTCAATATGAGGCAGAGAAGATGGGTAGAATTGTTGAGTGATTATGACATTCAAATTTGCTACCATCCCGGCAAGGCGAATGTAGTTGCCGATGCACTTAGTAGAAAGGACAGAGAAATAACCAAAAGGGTTAGAGCTTTAGCTATGAAAACTTATTCTGATTTATCTAATCGAATACTTAAAGCTCAAACTACGGCAATGAAGGAAGAGAATGTGAGAAATGAAGACTTGGGTAGAAGGATGACACCTATATTCGAAATTCGTGATGATGGAATTCGGTATGTCGAGAATCGTGTATGGTTACCGGTGTATGGAGGACTGAGAGATCTAGTTATGCACGAATCTCATAAGTCTAAATATTCGATTCACCCATGATCGAATAAAATGTACCAAGACTTGAAGAAATGTTATTGGTGGCCGAATATGAAGGCTAACATTGCTACTTATGTTAGTAAATGCTTGACGTGTGCTAAGGTGAAGTTTGAGCACAAGAGACCTTCGGGTTTACTGCAACAACCTGAAATTCCAGAATGGAAATGGGAGAAGATCACTATGGACTTTGTTTTGGGACTTCCGAGGACTTCTAGTGGTTATGATACGATTTGGGTGATTGTTGATCGGTTGACTAAGTCGGCTCATTTCTTGCCGATAAAGAAAACTGATGACTTAGACAAACTTACTCGGTTGTATTTGAAGGAAGTTGTTTGTAGACACGGAGTTCCTTTGTCAATTATTTCTGATCGAGATAGTCGGTTCACATCTGAATTTTAGAAATCGCTTCAACGAGCTTTGGGGACTCAGTTGGATATGAGCACTGCGTATCATCCGGAAACGGACGGACAAAGTGAGAGGACTATTCAGACCTTGGAGGATATGTTACGAGCGTGTGTAATGGATTTTGGAGGTAGTTGGGATCGAAATTTACCTTTGGTGGAGTTCTCATACAACAACAGTTATCATGCAAGTATTAAGGCTGCGCCTTTTGAAGCACTTTACGGGCGAAAGTGTAGATCACCAGTTGGTTGGTGTGAAGTTGGAGAGAGTCAGTTGACGGGTCCTGAATTGATTAGGGAAACGACTGAGAAGATCGTGCAAATCAAGAATCGTTTATTAACAGCTCGTAGTATGCAGAAGAGTTATGCGGATAAGAGGAGAAAACCATTGGAGTTTGATATTGGCGACATGGTTATGTTGAAAGTATCACCTTGGAAAGGAGTAATTCGATTTGGCAAGCGAGGAAAGTTTAGTCCATGTTATATTGGTCCATTCAAGATTATTGATCGAGTTGGTCCTGTGGCATATAAGTTGGAATTGCCAGAGAAGTTAAGTGCTATTCACAATACTTTTCACGTTTCTAATCTTAAGAGGTGTTTGGCGGACGAGAATTTGATAATTCCACTGGAGGAGATTCAATTGGATGACAAGCTACATTTTATTGAAGAACCGGTGGAGATTATGGATCGAGAGGTGAAACGGATTAAGCAAAGTCGGATCCCGATAGTGAAAGTGCGATGGAATTCCCGACGTGGACCCGAATACACTTGGGAGCGTGAGGACTACTTCAAGAGCAAGTATCCACATTTATTCGTAGACGGACCTAAGGAGAAGTTAGCCCCGGGACGGTGCTCTCATAAGGTGGTGAGGATGTAAAACCCGCAAAATAAGGTCATTATTTAATTCTTAATTTTCAAATATTTTTGAAGTATTTTATAATCTTAAATATTTTTACGTTTAACGGTTTAAGTTGAAATCGATATTAAATATTTTATTTTTATATTTTGACGAGCAACGAGGACTACTAGTGATCGCGATACCGACGGATGCCCATAATTTTATATTTCATTATCGATTGTTTCGATATTTAATATTTTCGACGATATCGTCTTAATTACGTATCGAGTCGTTATATCATTATTTTTCGTGTGCGTTCAAACTTTTAGTATTTTTACGAAACCCGAGTCCCGTAAATATTTTCAAATATTGACTAAGTGACAATTCCCACCTTTTAAACTAGCTATTTACAAATTTTAACCAAACTCTTGCCAAATTGCCATTTGGTCCTTCCCCACTAACTAAAATTAAATAAATTAAAAAAAATACACACACACCCATTTGTTTTTCACTTCCAAAATTCATCTTCTCTCTGTTTCTTTCTTTCATTTTGCCGAAACACCCAAACCCACACCAAATCCACACATTTTTCCAATTATCTCAAGATTTAGGTTGAATCTAGCTAAACCAAGCATAGACCCATCTCTATTTTTGATCAAGGATCACATAGGTATAAAAATTTTACACATGCAAGCACTTTTTATTTTTATGATGTTAGTAGGTGGAAGCCATGGTCATGCATGGTGTTTTTAGCATGATCCATGGGGATTCTTGCTAGAAATCTTGTTAAAAATTATATTTTGATCCAAAGATTTTTATTTTTGTTATGATTTTGATGTTACGGTGGATGTATGATGATATTAGAGTATAGGAATGACCATTTCTATGGTTGGTTGTGGTCAAAAAGTTGATTTTGTACAAGTTTTTGGTACCCATTTTATAGCAGTAGGTAAACTGAAAAATCCGAATTTTTATGTTTTGAAAATGACTTAACTTATAGCCTAGGGTTGTAGATAATTTCCTTAGCTTCGATTTGATATAAGGTAGAGCTTCTAACTCAAAACGAGCGCGAAGTTATGGTGTTTTGAATAATCGTGTACCGGGAGACGAGTATCGACACTACATATAGTTGTTGTCGATATTTGGATCGAATCCCGGGGACTCTAAATGGATGTTTTAAAATGTGTAACCTACTGATAATAAGGTATTTATTTATTAGGTTGAGTTTACTTTAAAACTCGAGTGTCGGTTTTGTAAACGGAGTCGTTTAAATAAGTTAAAACGGTCGTATGAAAAATTAACGCAAATCTGTCCGGATTTTGTGGTTTGAAAATGAGTCGAGTAAAGGGCTTTAAAAGTAATTTCATTTGATAAACTTGTAGGAGGACTTTCTATATATAGTAAGTTAGTTTATCGAGTCGTTTCATAAACGGTCGACAAGTTTAAAAGGGGTAAATAAGCTAGTACATGTAGTATGTACCGGCGGATTTTGTTAAAAGTATAAAATGGTTAAGTAAATGAGTAGTAAAGTATAATGAAGTTATTTATATCGTTTACTTTCGAGTGTATTGTGGTTTTATGAGTTCGAGTTTGATTTTATTAAGTATCATTTATTTCTCGAGTATATTATTAAAGTACGCACCTTATTTGCTAGGTTGCGGTTATCGTGATTATCGGGCATCTACTATCGTCGGCGATCGTCTTCAACTACTACAAGTACTAAGGTGAGTCTATAGCCTCGTTTGAGCTCATTCAAATATTTTAAAAACCCGCGAGGGGGAATACATGTTTTGTAAACTTAGAACACAAGATTTTTATGGTATGCTTGTCCCTTTATGAATGGACCCGTGGTTGCCTTTAAATTGCATTAAGTGATTGCCTTTGTTAAAGCCTCAATTATGGACCGTTAATTAACCTATGATGGGTTAACCGCTAGTAAAATTAATAGATCTATGGGGGAAGCCGCCCCGGTTCAGTTTTTGTGGACTTGTCATAGAAGCTTAGGCCCGACCTCCACACTGTTTGAACATTTTGTATTGAGAAGTCAGGTATACGGCAATGTACCAATAATCTGGAGGTAACTGACAATTAATAAGTCTCTCGTCTTATTAGACTGATATGGGAGTGTCTAAGGGCTCGGTTCCATGAGCTTATTGCAATTTATGCTATATACAATTATTATTGTTGATGCAAATTATTATTAGAAGCATGTTGCCTTCAAGTATGCCACAACTTATAATCTTGCTTGTGTTCAAAATGATTATATAAACCTATAGATTCACTCGGAAGTTTTTGCTGATGATTTTCTCACATGTATTTCAGGTAATCAAGAAGGCTGAAGCTTGGAAGCCACGGGAATGAATGTTGTGCACTACTTTGTATATAAACTCTTTGAATGTTTGTCGTTCCTTTTGTTCAAAACAATTTAAATCTTTTGTTTTGTTGTACTTCGGTTACGGTGTCTTGGGACTACGCTACTCTGACAAATGTTTTGGGAACGATAAATATAAAACGTCTCTTTTCGAGTCGTTCTTTATAAATTATGTGTTGTAGTATCATTTTTTAGCACCCAAAGATGTATTCCGCTGCGTGTAAATTTGGGGGTGTTAAACTTAAGATTAATTCACCTTCAGCAACATCGACTAAAGCTTTTCCGGTTCTCAAAAATGGCCGTCCAAGTATTAATGGAATACAAGGGTCCATTTCATAATCAACAACAACAAAATCGACCGGAAAAGTGAAGGTACCAACTTTAATAAACACATCTTCGGCAATACCAACGGGGTAAGCGAGAGTGCGATTTGCTAGCTCAAGAGTCATCTTCGTTGGAGTAAGGTCGGGTAATGATAGTGTTTTCCGAACACTTAAAGGCATCAGATTAATACTTGCCCCAAGATCGGCTAAGGCAGTAAATTATTCAACTTTGTTAAAAATGTAAGGCAAGACAAAATGACCGGGATCTCCAAGTTTCTCCGGAAGTTCTTTAAGAATGACTGCAGAACAGTTTTAATTTAAGCGTGTGTTGACAAACTCAGCCATCTTTTCCTTCTTGTTAAGGAATTCCTTGAATGCTTTGACAAATTTCGGCATTTGGACAAGTGCTTCAACGAGGCTAATGTTGAAATTCATTTGAGAGATCATCTTCAAATAGGAAGTAACTTGAGAATCCTCTTTTGTAAGCAATTTGCACTTGTCTAACAGAGAAGGATAAGGGATGTTGGGTTTAGGTGGTGTAGGTGTAGAAGGTGAAGGTGTAACAGGTACAGGTTGAGATGTTGAGGGTTGAGAAGTAAAAGGTTTAGAGGTGGTAGGTGGGGTTGGTGGAGGGTTTTGCTTGGGTACTTATTCATTAATAGGTAGAGATGGTAATGGAGAAGTAGTACTAGGTGTGGTAGTAGGAGGGATAAATGGAGGTGGAGGAGGTGTAGATGGAGTAACTTGAGGAGTGATAGAAGGTCCTACTAGAGTTGCTCCACTTCGGGTAGTAATAGCACTCACATTCTCTCTAGGGTTTGTTTTGGTTGTAGAAGGAAGAGCACCTTGGGGGCGAAGGGTTTGTAACATTTGAACGAATTTCCTATATGTGGACTCTTAAATTTGTCTAGTAGATTCTTGCATTGCTTGCATGATTCTCTCATGTTCATTCAACTTTTGCAAAACCAAGTCCATTGGTGGATGAGGTAAATTGAACCATTCTTGTTGAAAACCTTGGTTTGGGTATTGGTTATAAGGTGGAAAACCTTGAGGATTGAAACCTTTGTTTGGAAAGCCTTGATTTTGCATTTGGTAATTTCCTTGATTTGCATTTAAGCCCCTCATATTGGCATTACTTTGAAAATTAGCTCTTGGCGGCCCTTGGTTGTTTTGATTTGGTGGGGGTGGTCTTTGTTGAAAACCGGGTGGAGCCAAGTAATTTTTCGAGTTGTAAGACAAGTGATTAACATCGACATTAGGCTTGAAATGAACTCTCTCGGTGTTGTTGTAAGCGTGCACTTCCCCGTGAGATTGATCATAAGCTTTATCACAATTAGCATAAGAGTGTGGCCTACCACAAGTTGCACAAGTTATATTTGTGACAATCCGTCAATTTATGGTCACTATTTTATTCTCAAGTATTATTTAAAAACATTATTTTAATGTTATATTATGAACTTACTCATTTTTGGGAAGAAATTTGGGTTTACGTCTTGAAGTAGCATCGACTACGTCTAAACCGGAAGAATTCTACGTTACGTGCTTACATTTACATACACCGTTTTGGTAACAGTCTGACATTTCAGGAAATAAATTTATTCCTGAATATTATTTTGGAATTTAAATTTGTGTTGGTTCATAAAGTCACAAATTTACGAGAAGAGATTAGGACTTACGAGCATAATTTAACGTACTTTACAACTAAACCGGAAACCCTAGGTTTACGTATTTACGTTTTTGAACTCCGTTTTTGATGAGACAATTTTTATTAGAGTCATTTTGTGCCATTGATTCATAATTTATAAAAAAGTTTTTCGTAAAACGACCCGAGGGCACGCAAAATGAGGAAACTAGAATCAAGGAGTACCTGTAAATTAGTGGAAAAGAGACAAGTGGGACACTTGTCCCACCCCCACTAAATAAAATGGCAAGACAAAGCTTCACCAACACACATTTCAGGTGTCCATTTTCTAGTAAAAACTAGGACACATGTCTTGGTTTTTCAAGAAAACCACTAATCCTCCAAAACTAGCTAACATAAACAACCAACTCACTTTGTTACATGCAAAACTAACACACACTCTCCTTTCTCTCTCTATGTGAACGTCCCATATTACCCAAAAACACCCTATTTCATCAAAAATTTAACCATGAACTTAAGCTATAATCAACATATGTTGATAGTTACATAAAAAGATGAAGATTGGAGGTGATCTTAACATGTGAAAAGGAGTTTTCAAGGGAGTTTGGGGCTGATTTCTCAAGGAGTTTTCATGAAGATCAAGGGCTGATTTTTTCAAGGAGTCTACAAATACTTGGTGATCCTAGAAGTGGTGTTGATATCTCATAAGATTGGTTACCCAAAACCAAGTCTTGTTAATCATCAACCCCATCTTTTCATCACTTTGGTGGTATAAAGATTGTTCTTCCTATCCTCTTGTTATTTTGATTATTTAATCTTGTATTTTATTTATTTATGTATATGTATATGATGATGAATGATGATAAAAATATTATGTGGGGATTTGGTGTTGTGATAAACATGGATAAAAAGATGGAAAACCACATGTAAAATGGTTAAAAATCTTGCTAAATATGATGGCTGTATAAAAACAGTAATTAACCAAATGATAAACTGATAAAATAGCATAGTGGAATCAATTTAAAGTAGTTATTAGATGTCATACACATGTGAGAGTTGGCCATGCAATAGAATCATCAAAATGAGTGAGATATGATCAAAACAAAATTAGTATACCAATCTGAATAGTCTGTTTTGTAGGGACTGTTAAGGATACTTAGACATGGATTGAGCAGTAGCTATAGCTAAGTTATTTGTATCACATAATATGAAGTTTATGTAATACAAAAATGAGCTTCTATCTCCTTATAGAACTCAAGATATGATAAAAATGGTGAAAGTGAAACTAAAAATCAGATTTTGTGAAATTAAAGTTTAATAGTATTATATAAGCACTTAAAATAATATAGTATAAAATGTGAAATTAAAACCCACTAACTTATATATTTCATTTATATAAATATGTATAAGGATAAATAAATGAACATTATATAAAAATGGTAGTTTGGTAAGTTTTATAAGTTATAAAAACTATAAACATGATTTTTACGTCTTTTCGGCTAGTACCGTAAAATTAACGTTTTTCGTCAATTAAAACTTAGACGATCGGACCCGTCTAATGTAAACTTTTATAAACTCACATACTGATGTATAAACATATATAACAAGTAAAAACCGATAAAGCCCGAGCTTTACAACATATAGACATTAACGGGCCAAAGTAGCCTTAATGGACAATAAACCCGACTAATTTGGTGAAACACTTATAAACTTACTTATTGGGCTTAACCCACTTGGGCCCAACATGAAAAGTATAATACTGATAATAAAAGTGTAAAATGGACTAATATAAAGTATTGGGCTTGTAATAGGCTTATTGGGCCTAAAACATTTAAATAAGTAAAACTAGTAAAACTAGTATAAAAATGTTACGAACACATAAACACTATAATGAATGAGTAAAAATGTACAATCCCACTTGATCATCATCATATATATAAAATCATCATATGTATACATAATTGTTATTTTTATAAAGTTATTGGACACGAGTCTAAGACAAGTATTATTTGTCTAGGTTTCCGTGATTGAAGCACGTACCGTACATCCGAATTGCCGATAACCCGCTTTCCCACATCAACGTGAGTTCATAGCCTCACACTCTTTTAAATGTTTTTATGAAATGTTTTATAAACTCGCGAGGGAGATAACATATTAGTTTTGATAAAATAGGACACAAGTTGTCCCGATTGTCTGTTTATTGATTTGGACCCAAATGATTGTATGACCCGATGAATGATTAAATGACCCGATAGATGAAATGAAATGGATTATTAAAGTTAGGTTATGTCACTATAAGTCCCATTAGCATGAATTGTGAACTACCGGGATTTGGTAGACGCTTATGCATATAATAGTACTATTTGGGGACGATCACCCCAGTTCGCGCCTTGACGGTTGATCCCCGTCGTGCCACATTGATTGGTAAACGAATTTATGTATGAGAAGATTTCCATAGCGTGATTTTTGTGACGACACGCTAATTTAGAATGGCAAATGAGTTTCGGGTTAGCTACCAAAAATGATGGTTGTAAGATTACCCCTTTAGGAAAAGAAGGCAATAAAATAGGGCAAGTGTGCACGACGATTTAGGAAAACCGTGTGTAAATGACCCTAGGTGAGTTCGTTCTCAAGGAGGCTAGTGCGTTGTGTTAAGAATTGATTAATGATGTTTGTGATTATGAACAAGAAGAAAAGAAATTAGAAAGGAAAGAAGAGACGGTTACGAAAACGTATTAAACTACGACGAAAAAAGGCGTAAACGTAAAACCGTAAAAACGACAAAAATAAAAATTTTGACCTAAAAATTCCTAAAAATTCCTAAAAATCCACAATATTCTTCTAAGAGTTTACAAAAAATCCAAACTTGCTAAAACCTTTTAATTAATTAAATAATGACTTTTTAATGCTAATTAAAGCCCTAAAAATCACTTTTAAATATTAAAAAGCCCTAAACAAGATTTAATAGTTTGTAAACCTCAAAAATGACCTAATTAAGATAAAAGCTATTTTTAAAAATTTTAAAACCAAATTAAACTATTTTTAAATTCCTAAAAACTATTAAAATCTATTAAATCTTAAATTAAATCTAGAAAATAAATGAAAAGCCTAAAAATTAATTGGAAAGTGAAAAAGTTCCTATTTTAATGTCTATAATCTAGGAAAAATGAAAAAAAGTTAAAAATTGAACTTTGAATTTTTCTTAATAAAATAATATTAAAATAATCAAAAAAATAAAAGTTCTTAAATAAATTCTAAAAAATTCTCAAAAATCCTAAATATTCTAACTAGGATAAAAAAGTAAATTAAAGTTCCTAAACCCTTTTTTATAATTTTATATTAATTATTAAAGTTTATAAAAAGCCTTAAAATAAGATAAAATTAAAAATTAAAGTTTTTGAAAAGTTAACCTAATGTAAACCTCCAAATATTAATTAAAAACTTAAAAATTATTTTTCCTAAAAATAAAAACACTTTTTTCGATTTTTTAATTAATTAATAAAATCCGGCTATATAAAAATTAACAAAAAAGAAATAAATAAAAGGAAAAATCAAATCTTATGCTAGAAAAATCCTAATCTTAATAAAGACCCTATGAAAAATAAGCTTAGACCAAATAAGCTACTTAAATAAGCTAAAAGGGCACAAATATGCTACGGCTTATTTAAAAAGCCAAAATAAGAAAAGGTGTTAAAAGGATAACATCTTGAGACTTTAGCAGTAAAAGTCCCAAGGGCGAGTGGTAGTGTGTGTGTGCTTTGGCAGTGGTGGCGCAGGTTCGATTCCTGGCCACGCCAAAATTTTTGAAATAATTTTTTTTTTCTTTTTTTTAACACTTGTACACAGAAACACTAACTCACCCAAACACCAATACTTGTCAAATTATAGCCCGAATCACACCTTAATGAGTCAAAAAGGTCTCAGACCTGAAACTTTTCTTTCTTGTTTTCTCTTTTTTTGTAATGGTGGGCAAATGCCCCCTTTTTGAGCCCTGTTTTGAGTTCTTGTTGGACAGACAAAACCCCTCACCTGCAGTTGGCGTGTGAGGGGGGGGGGGGGGGGGGGGGGGTTAAGCAAGCACAAGACAAAAGCAAGCACGAACACAAGCAGACCTAATCACAAGCAAAGAATCAACAAACAGGTAGGTTATGAGCACTTAACAAATTCAAAGCAAATTCATAATTAACTAGTGGATTATGCAATGATAAGCGACTAAACTAACTTAATTCTTACGGACAGATAATCAGAAACAGTAAGCATACAAAAAAAAGGGTAATCGAACCTGATGCACTAAACCATTTCAGTAGGCAATGATATACGAACTAGTGAGCAATATGTGCAGACAAATCCAAAGATAGTACTATGCATGCACCCTAGAGTAGCACACTGACTTAGCTCAATAACCACCTATAATTGCTAGCAACATACACCCTAGATTCAAAACTTGCATAAACTAACTAAACCAAGACAATCCAAGCAGCCGACTAGTCAGTTTACACTAATCAGTTCAAACCAAAACAGGCCAACTTAACTAAGAATAAGAAAATGCAAGCAGGCTATCATGAAATCCTAAATGCACCTATTCTATATTCAAGCACCATTTAATCAAAACACGAATATCACCCGAGAACATATTTACTTGCAGAAAATGATACATTCCAAGAGATACCAAATTTTTTACTTAAACCGATTTTTCTTAGCAAGTACAAGTTTGAGCAGAAACAAGAATGAGAATACTTAGCAGAATTACTTTAAGCAATGAGTACTCTAGAACATTTAAACACGAAGCATACTAAAACTCAGTAAAAAAAAAAACACGCCAACTTAGGCTAAGATTAAACAATGCAACAAGCTTTTATTAAATCCTAAGTGAGCATATTTTATTACCAATTTAAAGCAGCTTAAACTAAAACAACAATCCTAAGTACTCTTACTACTTATACTACTTAACTAAATTCAAACAATTTATTCAATCCAAAATCAATCCTCAATAAACCAGCAAACTTGACAAGCAATTACTCACAAGAACGATTAAACAGCTAGCAAAAATAAATATAACAAAAAAAAGAAAGAAAGGAAGGGATGGCGATACCTACCCTTGTTTGCATCCAACAAGGGCCAGCTAAGCTCCCCTGACCTCAACCAACAACTAGGTGAGGCAGGGGTGTCTTGGACAATAAAGGATTGAGGGGTGGTTCGTTGGGGTTCAACAGCTGAACCGAAGCACCCTGACTGACAAGAAAAGCTGCTAAGAATAAAGAGAGATCCAAGAATCAAGACCTATGGTCTTGATTCAGTAAGTTCACAATATAACGAATAACTTCTCTTTTTTTTTATCTTTTCAAGAAAACTCAAATACTAAAGTTTAAATGAAACTGATGATACTTAAAACAAGAAAATTTTTGAAAACCTTCTTCTCACTTACTGATTAACTTAAACAAGAAAAACATCACAACTCGAATTTAAAAACATCAACTTAAATCATAAAACATAAAATTAAAATGGAACTCGTATCAAATTTAAAAACTGCAAACTTTCATTCATAAAAGGGTTTTTACATAAAAATTCGAGACAAGGGAAAAAATGGGATACCACAAGTTGGTCCTCATTTATAGACCCCCTCAGATCGTTCTAGAATCGAAAGAAAAAGAAACCCTAATCTAATGAATTTCCCACTTTACCCTTGTTTGAAGATGCGAATATGCTGATCTTTATCCCATCTTTTGAATGATCCTTGAAAACCATGTGCAAATCTCTTGGACGTTTGTGATAGACAGGCTGGATGCATCAATCTTGAGCGTTTGATTTCGTTTGGAGGACACGAAACCTTTGAGAGTCGTTGATTCTCTGGTGTGCCTTTGTCTTTTTGCCAATGGGTGGGGTTTTGGGGACCAGGGAGTGAGAGTGATGGGAGATTAAAAGTGGGTTTTGGGTGAGAATGATGTTAATCATCATTCTGGATGATTATAGCTTTTGTTGATTGGGGATTAGGGTTTGATTAATTAGGGTTTATGTGGAGTTAAGAAAAGGGGATTTGGGTGTGGGTGATGTACAGTAAGTGTAGCCCGGTTTCCCTTAATTAATTGTTTTTTTGGAAAGTAAATAAAATATAAACCGGGTTTTGTGGGTTGGTGTTGGGTCGGGTAAATGGGTTTGGGTGGGTTTATGGTGACGTGTCAGTGGAGGGTTGGCTGGTGAGGTTTGTTTGTCTCCCAAGAATGCCCCTCCATGTTCTTTCTTCTTTACACTTTGGTCAAATCAGTTTAAAACCTTAAATCCTTTGTTAATAAGTTTGGCAAGTTTACATTTTTGGCACAACCATTTATAAACTTTTTCCAAAGGGTTTTAAATGCACAAATTGCACTCTTCAAGGGCCATTCTTGTAATGTCTTCAAACTTCAAGGTCTTTGACTTGTTTGTTGACTTCTTGGAGGACAATTATTGACAATTTAGTTTTGTTGAGGGACTAAATTTGTCAATTCTTCAAAGTTAAGGGTCCTTTTTGTAATTTTGACAAACTTTAGGGACCAAACTTGTAATTATGAAGATACAAGGGTATAAAGTGTCAATTCTTCAAACTTAGAGGACCAATCTTCAATATTCTTCAAATCTTCTAGGGTTTTCTTTGGAAAATTCTTCATTAGGGCTTGGTTCATCGTGCGGCTTCGTTTCCCGTGTTCGTTTTTGCGTGATTCTTGTGATCTTTTGTCATTTTCTCAATATCCGTACCTAAAACACACAAGCAACAAACACAAGCATATACTTGGGTATTTTGATGATATTTAATGTATTTTAAGCCCAAAAAGAACGATGAGACCATGTATAAAAGCAGTCTCATCACTCCCCCATACTAAACCATTTCCGTGCCCTCACGCAATGCTAGAATAAAGTATCATAGCATCTCCAAAATTCATTTTTATTCACTTTATTGAATGATAAACTAGCTATACTACTACTATTACTACTACTTGTGTTATAGACATAATGTATGATTTTCATCGCAAAATGGGACGTTTAGGTTCATAGAATAAGAACACGTGAGTGCTTCGTTAGAAATAATTTCATCGTCCTCGATTTTCACTTCAATTCCATGCTAAGCGTGCAACGAGATCATTGTCATTATAAGTTAGTAATGCTAACACTACTCATATGCCCTAATCACGTACTTATCCTCCCATTATTCCTAAGTTGTATCTCTTATATTTTATGATGTCTTGAATGTTTCACGAGGATACATTGTTTGACTTATGCGATAATAGAGATTTAGGTGTAAAAATAGAGTCATAACGGTGTAACTAAGACCATCAAATCAATAACCCCTCCTAATAGACGACGATGATAAAAAATTAAGTTGACAAGAAGAATCGATAAACACGGTTTTATAACGGTTTTGAACATGAGACTTATTACCAAGACTTTTATACGCCCCCTAACGGAAGGGCCTTATTATCTTTGGTTTACCTCCATCTTTTATTCAACTTCGCCATGAAGCTTTTATTATGACTTTGGTCTTGCCTTGCCTTTTATTATCCGCCTCATCGGTGGTTTTATTAGCCAAAGACGTATATCCTCACGCTAAAGCGAATTTTGGATCTTTAAAGCTTCGAAGATTAAGGCTTGATTCACTTTCAATTTTGCATAGATTTTAGGCCTTGTGGGGCTTCAAATTGTTTGCTTGATTTAGGTGAGCACTTGAAATCTTATTATTGGGTGAAGCTTTCGATTATTAGGGTGCCAATACTTCAAAACCGTGACGCTGGCGATACCTTAATGTCTTCCCAATTTAATTACACGGAAGCTACTAGAAAAGACTACAAACCCAACAATCCTAACTAAACCGCTAAGTCAATATTTATTAAGCAAAAAATATTTACATGCGAAGGGAGAATAAGCAAACAACGAGAACACATGAGTTTTTGAAAGAATACGAGTACTCTACGTTTAGCATAGTAACTTATAATTAACTCTATCATTTCTCGTCCTCATTTAAGAGACTTAGCCTAATGTGTAGTTAAGGAATCAAAGCTAAGTGCTCAACACGCACGGTCGAGTCAAAAATTACTCTTATTCTCGCCATCGGAAAATCTACATTCGTGTCTTCAACACTTATAAAACATGAGAAATTTTTTAAAATTTGGCCATTTTTAGCCTTATTTTATTTTGCAACAAAACGATAAACAAAACGATAAATTTTGGAAAGCGTGAAGGTTTGGCAAGGCAAAGTATCTATTCACCCCCCATACTAAAGTTAAACATTGTCCTCAATGTTTCGAGTCTAGGGGTGTAAACACCCCCATACTAGAGACGTAGTCGAATGCCTAATCTAGCATGGAAAGGGTGTAACCATTAAATTAATAGCCGTTTATGAAGTGTGCTAAAAACCTAAGGTTAGAACATCAAAGGATATATATCATGGATATTGAGAAATGTCTCCAAAGCAAACGATCGAGTGCTCCCATAAAACGAACACGAGAGGCTCCAATCGTGAAGATCATGATCTAAAAACCACATATCACAAACAACCACGGAACAAAGGTTGGAAGGGTACGAATCCCCACACGTAAGCTACATTAGACTAAGAAAGAGATAATATGTACATAGGATAAGCATGGGACTCCCCCACGAGGCACCTCGTTTTTGATTACCGAGTCATGAGCTCGACTCGATCCCCTCAATTCTAATTATCATTGGGGAAGGTGACTTGGTCGAGGTAGTTCAAGGATGGAACTTCCCCACCAAAGTAGTGCTTCAACCTATGTCCATTCACCTTAAAGTTAGGACCATCATCTTGAGCTAGCTCGATGGTCCCATATGGAAATACTTGAGTCACGGTGAATGGACCAGACCAACGGGATTTCAATTTACCGGAAAATATTTTCAATCTTGAATTAAAAAGTAAAACTTGATCCCCAATGTTAAAAACCCGGTTTTTAATTTTTGAATCATGCAACTTTTTAGTTTTCTCTTTATAAATCAATGAATTTTCATAAGCAATGTCTCTCAATTCATCCAATTCATTTAATTGCATTTTCCGGTGTTTTCCCGCGGTCTCCATGTCATCATTACAATGCTTTAGGGCCCAATAAGCCTTGTGTTCTAACTCGATAGGCAAATGACAATTCTTTCCATACACAAGCTTATAGGGAGTGCACCCAATGGGCGTCTTATGAGCGGCCCTAAAGGCCCATAAAGCATCGTCTAACTTATCCGACCAAGATTGTCGGTTTTCTCCTACGGATCTCTCCAAGATCCTCTTCAATGCTCGGTTTGAAACCTCGACTTGCCCACTCGTTTGTGGGTGATAAGCCGTAGAAAGACGATGTGTAACCCCATATTTCCTTAGAACCCTTTCGAATTGGTCATTACAAAAATGGGTTCCACGATCGCTTATGATAGCACGAGGGGTTCCAAACCTAGCAAACAAACTTTTCAAGAACTTAACTACCACACGAGCATCATTGGTGGGCAAGGCCTTCGCCTCCACCCACTTAGATAGGTAGTCAACTGCAACGAGAATGTACTTATTTCCACGAGATGATGGGAACGGCCCCATAAAGTCTATGCCCCAAACGTCAAAGATCTCACATACTTGAATGATATTTTGTGGCATTTCATCTTTTTGTGAGGCTTTTCCTTGTCGTTGGCATGCATCACACAACTTCACAAGATCTTGTGCATCTCGGTAAATAGTAGGCCAAAAGAAGCCGGCATCAAACACCTTTTTAGCCGTGAGATTAGCACCGTGGTGACCACCCGTGGGTCCCTCATGGCAAGCTCTAAGGATGTTAGAAGCTTCGGTACCAAATACACAACGTCGGATGATTTGATCCGCACACGTTCGAAACAAGTAAGGGTCGTTCCAAAAATAGAACTTGACATCACGAAAGAATTTTCGTCTTTCTTGAGTTGTCATATCCTTAATGATGAAGTTACCCGCATGGTAATTTGCAAAATCCGCAAACCATGGGGTAGAAGAATCAAGTTTGGAATTCACTACACCAAGTGTCTCGAGCGGAAATGTTTCGGTGATTTCCTTGGGCTCGTAAACACTTTGGTGAGGATCTTCCAAACGAGAGAGATGATCGGCCGCTAGATTCTCGGCTCCTTTTTTGTCAACGATTTTGTGATCAAATTCTTGAAGGAGGAGAATCCAACGAAGTAATCTCGGCTTTGCATCTTGTTTAGCCATGAGATACTTGATAGCCGAATGGTCCGTATACACTATGCATTTTGTCAAGACGAGGTAAGGTCGGAATTTCTCAAATGCATACACCACGGCAAGGAATTCCTTTTCCGTTGTAGTGTATTTAAGTTGAGCCTCGGTCATCGTCTTGCTAGCATAGTGAATAGGCAAGAAGTGCTTATCATGACGTTGCCCCAAAACGGCCCCTATAGCGTAATCACTTGCATCACACATTAGTTCGAAGGGGAGGTTCCAATTTGGAGCAACAAGAATGAGAGCTTCGGTAAGTTTCCTCTTAAGGATCTCAAAGGCTCGTACACAATCTTCGTCAAAGACAAAACGTGCTTCTTTTTCAAGAAGATGTGTAATGGGTCGAGAAATCTTCGAGAAATCCTTGATGAATCGTCGATAAAAGCCCGCGTGGCCTAGGAAACTCCTAACTCCCTTGACGGTTTTGGGATGAGGTAATTTGGCGATGACGTCTACCTTAGCTTGATCTACCTCAATCCCTGCTTTCGAGACCTTGTGCCCTAAGACGATTCCACTCTTAACCATAAAATGACACTTTTCCCAATTGAGCACAAGGTTGGTTTCCTCACAACGTTTTAACATTCTCTCAAGGTTCGACAAACACGAAGTAAAGGAATCACCAAACACGGAAAAGTCATCCATGAAGACTTCCATCGTCTTCTCGATCATATCATGAAAAATAGCCATCATGCATCGTTGAAAAGTTCCCGGTGCATTGCAAAGTCCGAATGGCATTCTACGATAAGCAAACGTTCCATATGGACACGTAAACGTAGTTTTTTCTTGATCACGAGGATCGATGGGAATTTGGAAGTAACCGTAAAAACCATCTAAAAAGCAATAAAAATCGTTTCCCGCAAGACGCTCCAACATTTGGTCCATGAAGGGCAAGGGAAAATGGTCTTTTCGAGTGGCTTCATTCAACTTACGATAGTCAATGCACACTCTCCATCCGGTCACGAGTCTAGTGGGAATCAACTCGTTGGCATCGTTTGGCACAACGGTCATCCCTCCCTTTTTAGGGACACAATGAATAGGACTTACCCAAGGGCTATCGGAAATAGGGTAAATCATTCCCGCGTCAAGGAGTTTAAGGACCTCCTTTTTGATGATGTCGTGAATTTTGGGGTTCACCCTCCTTTGACTTTGGATTGTTGGCTTGAAATCCTCCTCCATTAATATTTTGTGTGTACAAAATTTGGGATCGATTCCCTTAATGTCGGATAACTTCCACGCAATCGCCCCTTTGTGATCCTTAAGAACATCGACAAGTGCGGTTTTTTCATCATTTGAAAGTTCCTTCGCAATAATAACCGGCAACTTGTCGTCCTCCTACAAATAGACATATTCGAGGTGAGGAGGTAAATCTTTCAACTCGAGAATAGGTGGTTCCTCAAGTGAAGATTTGGGCTTGATACTCATAACCTCCTCGGGTGGAGGCAATGGGAAATCGTTGAGAAAATCCTTGATAATCGAGAAGTCCTCATCGTTGTCGAGGTCTTCGTCACAAGTACGTGGAACATCGAATTCTTCCAACGTAAAACCACCACCTTCGAAAGGAGTGAAGGTTGGTGTCGAATTATCAAGAATTGGATCTAACATAGTGGGATTGCCACTAGTTTCTTCATCACCAAAGCCTAAAACTTCTTGTGAAAATTCCTCGCAAACCACGTCGATCATATCAACGAGGTTTATGGTAGCAACGGAATAAACATGAGAAAGTGGAGAATTTTGAGTTGCGTTTATAACAAGTTCCTCGTCGTTGAAACGTAAGGTGATCTTTCTAGCATGCACATCAATTAAAGCCATAGACGTATCTAAAAATGAACGACCTAAAATAAGAGGAACTTGAGGATCCGTGGGGATGTCAACAACAATAAAGTCTACGGGATAGTAGAACTTCCCCACTTTCACAAAAACGTCTTCCGCCAAACCACATGCAAGAATCGTGGAATGGTCGGCCAACTCAATAGACATTCGTGAAGGAGTAAGATTAGGAAGATTGAGCGACTTGTAGATTGCAAGTGGCATCAAGTTAAGGCTAGAACCAAGATCGGCCAAGGCATAGCATTCTTCCATATCTTGAATTGCACAAGGGATCAAAAATTTACCGGGATCACCGACTTTTTGAGGTATGCGATTAAGATAAACCGACGAACAACTAGACATTTGGTGTAATTTTTCCTTGTTGTTCAACATACTCTTAAAGTTAGCGGCAAATCGAGGCATCATGACCAAAGCATCGGCGAAACTCACGTTAAAGTGCAAATCACGAAACATTTTCATAAAAAGCTCAAATTGATAGTTGTCGCGCTCTTGTCGTTTCTCCTTCCTAAGTCTCGATGGGTAAGGAAAGGGTGGTGTGGGTTGGGGCATAGGCATAGCCTTTGGAATCTCGGGTTCCAATATGGGTGATGGGTCAACCGTAGGTGTGGCATGAGCGGTACTTTGTGGGATTGAAATATGCTCCTTTTCGACCACCACCTCGGGTTCTTCCTCAATTTCCTCCACCGTTGGAGTAATTGGTTGAGGAATCGGCTCCTTAAGTGTCTTACCACTTCGTGTGGTAATCACTTTCATCTCTCCCTTCGGGTTTGAAACGGTGTTACTAGGTAGACCACTCGAAGTAGAGGCTTTGTTTCCCATTACGGCTTCTAAAATTGCCTTAAGCTTAGCATCTTGACTATTAAACTTCAAATCTTGGCTAGCGGCTTTTTGGTCAATTCTTTGTTCAAGCCTAGCATGACTTTGCTCTATCTTGTTGTTTTGACCTCGAATTTGGTTGGCAAAATCATTTTTCAATTCATTTCTCATGGCTAGATTTTCCTTAATAAAATTAGCTAACTCCTTTGCGTTCTTAGCCGTGTCCCTAGCTTGAGTAGCCATTTGCTCTTGAATGTTTTCCAAAATCTTATCATTTGAAGTAGCGTAATTCAAAAAGTCCATTGGAAGTTCTTTAGTATTTTGAAGACCTTGACTCGTGTTTTGAAAATTACGGTTTTGATTTTGATTTTGCAATTGGCTACTACTACTTCCTTGATTACCATAGTTGTTATTACCCTTAAAATTGTTCCTTTGATTGCTTTGGTAACCAACTTGATTGTTTCGATAATTGTTAGCATTTTGATTTGGTGAAAAACCCGGTGGAGTCAATTGATTAGTGCGAGGAACTTGACCGTTTTGGTTATAAGTTCCCGCGGCCGCGAAGGCACTCGAAGTGTTACCACCGTTGGTATTGCACTCGGAATAATCGTGAGCTCCACCACAATACATACAAGAAACCTCAACCGCTTTAATCGTAGCGGGAGCGGGTTGTTCACCAACTTTAAACTCAACTAACAAGCCTTTCACTATATCAAAAATTTTGTTCTCCAAATTAGCCTCGACTTGGCAAGCATCAACGGTGTGTGACAAACTAGGTGAAGATGAAGACGAAGCCTTACGAACACTCGACGTGCTACGAGGACTATACACCTTAGACCTATTCTCAATGATTAACAATGCTTCCTCGATCGTTTTACACAAGAAATTACCACCCGCGGCGGCATTAAGATAATCACGCTCATGATCGGTCAAGCCATTGTAAAACGTGTCTATTTGATGCAAGTCGGAAAAACCATGATGAGGACATTCGTGCAACATTTCCTTAAACCTATTCCAAGCCGTTGAAAAACTCTCATTATACTCTTGCAAAAACTTTGAAATCTCGTTTTTCAAGTGCGTAGTCTTAGAGGGCGGAAAAAATTGGTTCACGAATTTTGAAACGAGATCCTTCCACGTCAATATAGAATTGGGTGGCTCTTTCTCTAACCAAATTTTTGCGGGCCCCTCTAAGGAATACGGAAAAAGCATCATCTTAATCGAGTCGTTTGAAACATCCTTAAACTTGCACGTGGCGGTGAGACGATTAAATTGGCGAATGTGGTTATGCGGGTTGTCCTTTTCGTCCCCTCGAAACTTGTTGTTTTGAATCATGGACAACAAACCCGTCTTAACCTCAAAATTCTCCGCAAGGATAGCGGGAATCACAATCACTTCTCCATAACCCTCGGTGGGTGCTTGAAGCAACTCCATCATAGTTCGATTAGCCATGGGTGCTTCTTTCACTACAATGGGTTCGTCAATAGGAGAGTCCTCACTAGTAGGAGTGAGTGATTTGTTTCTTCGTTTACGAGCACGTCTTGCTTTAGAGCGAGTTTGCATAAACGTCACGTACAACGAGAAGGCGAGCAAAGAAGATTCTTTTTGGTGTTTTTACTTTTTCAATTTTTTGTGGTTTTTGATTGTTTTTAACCTTTTTGGATTTTTGGAATGTATTAGTAGACACAAATCTACAAATCTCCTCCTTAATCAAATCTCTCGATTAAAGAAGCCTCAAGGAATGAAAACGATCACGTGAAGTGAACGCCTTCGATGACTTTAGAACGATGGTGGAACACCAAATCGTTCAAGAGGGTTTAATCAATAGAAACCAAGAAAATATAGATGATACTTAGTAATACTTTGGGCGGTAAAACCCTCGATTCACTCTCAAAATCAAATACGCACAAGCAAGCATAGGAAACGAGGCGGCGCGAAGCACTTAAGAGCCTTTTTCCTTTAGGTCGTGAAATACAACCGCCTTATAAACCACCTTATAGTTTGTATTTTCAAAATCGAGCTTCACAAAAGTATTTATCTATTTTTGCCTTTTTCTTTGGTTTGAGATTCGAATACAATGATCGAGTGATGAAATCCCGAATCAAGGTTGTGATTGCTCATGCATTTGGAGTACTTGTAAATTTATTGTTCTACGTATACAATATAGTAATAGTATTCACAAAAACGAAAAACCGATAATACGTATTAGTAGAGTGCTACTAATACAATTACTTTTATGGCTATTATAAAAACAACAATGGTTCAATCAAAACACAACACGCCTCCCCGGCAGCGGCGCCAAAAATGATGGTTGTAAGATTACCCCTTTAGGAAAAGAAGGCAATAAAATAGGGCAAGTGTGCACGACGATTTAGGAAAACCGTGTGTAAATGACTCTAGGTGAGTTCGTTCTCAAGGAGGCTAGTGCGTTGTGTTAAGAATTGATTAATGATGTTTGTGATTATGAACAAGAAGAAAAGAAATTAGAAAGGAAAGAAGAGACGGTTACGAAAACGTATTAAACTATGACGAAAAAAGGCGTAAACGTAAAACCGTAAAAACGACAAAAATAAAAATTTTAACTTAAAAATTCCTAAAAATTCCTAAAAATCCACAATATTCTTCTAATAGTTTACAAAAAATCCAAACTTGCTAAAACCTTTTAATTAATTAAATAATGACTTTTTAATGCTAATTAAAGCCCTAAAAATCACTTTTAAATATTAAAAAGCCCTAAACAAGATTTAATAGTTTGTAAACCTCAAAAATGACCTAATTAAGATAAAAGCTATTTTTAAAAATTTTAAAACCAAATTAAACTATTTTTAAATTCCTAAAAACTATTAAAATCTATTAAATCTTAAATTAAATCTAGAAAATAAATGAAAAGCCTAAAAATTAATTGGAAAGTGACAAAGTTCCTATTTTAATGTCTATAATCTAGGAAAATGAAAAAAAGTTAAAAATTGAACTTTGAATTTTTCTTAATAAAATAATATTAAAATAATCAAAAAAAAATAAAAGTTCTTAAATAAATTCTCAAAAATCCTAAATATTCTAACTAAGATAAAAAAAAGTAAATTAAAGTTCCTAAACCCTTTTTTATAATTTGATATTAATTATTAAAGTTTATAAGAAACCTTAAAATAAGATAAAATTAAAAATTAAAGTTTTTGAAAAGTTAACCTAATGTAAACCTCCAAATATTAATTAAAAACTTAAAAATTATTTTTCCTAAAAATAAAAACACTTTTTTCTATTTTTTAATTAATTAATAAAATCCGGCTATATAAAAATTAACAAAAAAGAAATAAATAAAAGGAAAAATCAAATCTTATGCTAGAAAAATCCTAATCTTAATAAAGACCCTATGAAAAATAAGCTTAGACCAAATAAGCTACTTAAATAAGCTAAAATGGCACCAATATGCTACGGCCTATTTAAAAAGCCAAAATAAGAAAAGGTGTTAAAAGGATAACACCTTGAGACTTTAGCAGTAAAAGTCCCAAGGGCGAGCGGTAGTGTGTGTGTGCTTTGGCAGTGGTGGCGCAGGTTCGATTCCTGGCCACGCCAAAATTTTTAAAATAATTTTTTTTTCTTTTTTTTAACATTTGTACACAGAAACACTAACTCACCCAAACACCAATACTTGTCAAATTATAGCCCGAATCACACCTTAATGAGTCAAAAAGGTCTCAGACCTGAAACTTTTCTTTCTTGTTTTGTCTTTTTTTGTAATGGTGGGCAAATGCCCCCTTTTTGAGCCCTGTTTTGAGTTCTTGTTGGACAGACAAAACCCCTCACCTGCAGTTGGCGTGTGAGGGGGGGGGGGGGGGGTTAAGCAAGCACAAGACAAAAGCAAGCACGAACACAAGCAGACCTAATCACAAGCAAAGAATCAACAAACAGGTAGGTTATGAGCACTTAACAAATTCAAAGCAAATTCATAATTAACTAGTGGATTATGCAATGATAAGCGACTAAACTAACTTAATTCTTACGGACAGATAATCAGAAACAGTAAGCATACAAAAAAAAGGGTAATCGAACCTGATGCACTAAACCATTTCAGCAGGCAATGATATACGAACTAGTGAGCAATATGTGCAGACAAATCCAAAGATAGTACTATGCATGCACCCTAGAGTAGCACACTGACTTAGCTCAATAACCACCTATAATTGCTAGCAACATACACCCTAGATTCAAAACTTGCATAAACTAACTAAACCAAGACAATCCAAGCAGCCGACTAGTCAGTTTACACTAATCAGTTCAAACCAAAACATGCCAACTTAACTAAGAATAAGAAAATGCAAGCAGGCTATCATGAAATCCTAAATGCGCCTATTCTATATTCAAGCACCATTTAATCAAAACACGAATATCACCCGAGAACATATTTACTTGCAGAAAATGATACATTCCAAGAGATACCAAATTTTTTACTTAAACCGATTTTTCTTAGCAAGTACAAGTTTGAGCAGAAACAAGAATGAGAATACTTAGCAGAATTACTTTAAACAATGAGTACTCTAGAACATTTAAACACGAAGCATACTAAAACTCAGTAAAAAAAAAAAAACACGCCAACTTAGGCTAAGATTAAACAATGCAACAAGCTTTTATTAAATCCTAAGTGAGCATATTTTATTACCAATTTAAAGCAGCTTAAACGAAAACAACAATCCTAAGTACTCTTACTGCTTATACTACTTAACTAAATTCAAACAATTTATTCAATCCAAAATCAATCCTCAATAAACCAGCAAACTTGACAAGCAATTACTCACAAGAACGATTAAACAGCTAGCAAAAATAAATATAAGAAAAAAAAGAAAGAAAGGAAGGGATGGCGATACCTACCCTTGTTTGCATCCAACAAGGGCCAGCTAAGCTCCCCTGACCTCAACCAACAACTAGGTGAGGCAGGGGTTTCTTGGACAATAAAGGATTGAGGGGTGGTTCGTTGGGGTTCAACAGCTGAACCGAAGCACCCTGACTGACAAGAAAAGCTGCTAAGAATAAAGAGAGATCCAAGAATCAAGACCTATGGTCTTGATTCAGTATGTTCACAATATAACGAATAACTTCTCTTTTTTTTATCTTTTCAAGAAAACTCAAATACTAAAGTTTAAATGAAACTGATGATACTTAAAACCAGAAAATTTTTGAAAACCTTCTTCTCACTTACTGATTAACTTAAACAAGAAAAACTTCACAACTCGAATTTAAAAACATCAACTTAAATCATAAAACATAAAATTAAAATGGAACTCGGATCAAATTTAAAAACTGCAAACTTTCATTCATAAAAGGGTTTTTACATAAAAATCCGAGACAAGGGAAAAAATGGGATACCACAAGTTGGTCCTCATTTATAGACCCCCTCAGATCGTTCTAGAATCGAAAGAAAAAGAAACCCTAATCTAATGAATTTCCCACTTTACCCTTGTTTGAAGATGCGAATATGCTGATCTTTATCCCATCTTTTGAATGATCCTTGAAAACCATGTGCAAATCTCTTGGACGTTTGTGATAGACAGGCTGGATGCATCAATTTTGAGCGTTTGATTTCGTTTGGAGGACACGAAACCTTTGAGAGTCGTTGATTCTCTGGTGTGCCTTTGTCTTTTTGCCAATGGGTGGGGTTTTGGGGACCAGGGAGTGAGAGTGATGGGAGATTAAAAGTGGGTTTTGGGTGAGAATGATGTTAATCATCATTCTGGATGATTATAGCTTTTGTTGATTGGGGATTAGGCTTTGATTAATTAGGGTTTATGTGGAGTTAAGAAAAGGGGATTTGGGTGTGGGTGATGTACAGTAAGTGTAGCCCGGTTTCCCTTAATTAATTGTTTTTTGGGAAAGTAAATAAAATATAAACCGGGTTTTGTGGGTTGGTGTTGGGTCGGGTAAATGGGTTTGGGTGGGTTTATGGTGACGTGTCAGTGGAGGGTTGGCTGGTGAGGTTTGTTTGTCTCCCAAGAATGCCCCTCCATGTTCTTTCTTCTTTACACTTTGGTCAAATCAGCTTAAAACCTTAAATCCTTTGTTAATAAGTTTGGCAAGTTTACATTTTTGGCACAACCTTTTATAAACTTTTTCCAAAGTGTTTTAAATGCACAAATTGCACTCTTCAAGGGCCATTCTTGTAATGTCTTCAAACTTCAAGGTCTTTGACTTGTTTGTTGACTTCTTGGAGGACAATTATTGACAATTTAGTTTTGTTGAGGTACTAAATTTGCCAATTCTTCAAAGTTAAGGGTCCTTTTTGTAATTTTGACAAACTTTAGGGACCAAACTTGTAATTATGAAGATACAAGGGTATAAAGTGTCAATTATTCAAACTTGGAGGACCAATCTTCAATATTCTTCAAATCTTCTAGGGTTTTCTTTGGAAAATTCTTCATTAGGGCTTGGTTCATCGTGCGGCTTCGTTTCCCGTGTTTGTTTTTGCGTGATTCTTGTGATCTTTTGTCATTTTCTCAATATCCGTACCTAAAACACACAAGCAACAAACACAAGCATATATTTGGGTATTTTGATGATATTTAATGTATTTTAAGCCCAAAAAGAACGATGAGACCATGTATAAAAGCAGTCTCATCACTACCCGTTGTTTGTTGTAGTAAGGTAACAATGTCGTGCGGCTTATAATAATCCGAATAACGAAATACTGCTATACGCACTGAATTACGATATATTGCCTGACTAGCAATACGGGGTCTTATTATTGATATTATATTCGTGTTTTGGTTTTACATAACCATATTCATATTTCGGTTTTTATTTAACTCTATACAACGTTATAAAACGTATTGTATGATGTTTTTAACGACAATGGTTCGTATAATGATTTTGAAGGCAAAAGCCTATATCATAATTTTTTATAAGGATTTGTATAAAATGACTTTGGCTATTTTATGGCCTATTACAAAGATTTGTACAAAATGATTTTTCGGTAATAATTATGTACCTATGATATATTAATGGTTTTATTAAACTCTATGAATTCACTCGGCGTTATCGCTGACCCTTTTCTTTTAATATGTTTTGTCTCAGGTACTTGAAGGTAATTCTCGGGAAGACAACAAGAATTCATGCCCCGCACTTAAATAACAATTTTCATTCAAATCTTTTGTAAAAATTTAATGAAATAATATGACTTGGGACCTATGTAACTTTGATATTTATGAATGGAAATGCTTTACTATTAAACGACGCAATTTTTAAGCGTTGTCTGTGATGTGAGTAATGTGCTATCCCGTAACACCAATGAGTCTTCCGCTGTATTGAATTGTGAAAATTTGGGGGTATTACAATATTAATAGCATTGTTGATTTTTGCATTGTTAACGGCTTGTAAAGCAAGTGCTTCAACAACCGTATTAAGCTTATCAAGTCTCTTGTCAGTGTCACTAGTGCTAGCACTAGCCACATTAGCTCGAACATTTTAGTTTCACTTTAGATTTATTCTCAATAATATCCTACGCGGCATTAGAAGACTTAAACAAAATGTTACCCCCCGAGGCACTATTTAGTGAATCTTGGTCATTCATGCTTAAACCATTGTAAAAAGTATTAATTTGATGTACTTTTGTGAAACAATGTTGTGGACACTTTCTTAAAAGTTCCTTAAAACGGTCCCAAGATTCACTAAATGTCTCACCGTACTTTTGTTCAAAGTAAATGATTTCATTCCACAAAGCGGTAGTACGTGAGGGTGGGAAAAAGTAGTTGATGAATTTGGTCTCTAAATCCGACCACGTAAGAATACTTTGTGGCGGTTCCTTATCAAGCCAATGCCGGGCTTGTCCCTCTAAGGAGAAAGGAAAATTTTGCAAGCGAATTACCTCTTGTGAAACCCCCTTAAACTTGACCGTATTAGTGAGTTGAAGAAACCTTTTGATATGGTCATGAGGATCATCAAGTGTAAGCCCCAAGAATGGTTGAGCAGAGACCATTTGAATGAAGCCGGATTTGAGATCAAAGTTGTTGGCTCCAATCTCGGGTATGACAATAGCATCAGTGTTGCCCTCTACGTACGATTGTAAAAGCTCCATCATTGGTCGATTGTATCCCCGACAGCGGCGCCATTTAATAAAAAGGTTTTACCTCGTATGAAAAAGATTCGTTGATCCAGTCTTTTCGAATTGATTACTAGTTAAAAGTGTGACTCAGTCGTTCTTGGTGGAATATAAAGGAAAAAGGTTATCTATTTTAAACTAAAAGTAAAATGAAAATGTAAATGTCGTTAAGTACAAGTGGAAGTTTGAAATTTAAAACTAAAACTTAATGCTTAAAAATAAATGAAGAAAAATTAAAACTTTAAAAAGTAAATTTTGAAAACTTAATAAAAATGAAAACTTCAAAATAAATCTATGTTAAGACAATTAAAATAACACTAAGTAAAAATGGCGGGAAAAATAAAATTAGAAATTAAAATAAAAGATAAAAATAGAAACTTAAACCCATCAGAATGCTATTCTCGGAATCCGATCGGAATGTATCAAAAGGAATACTGTCGGAATGTATCAAAAGAATTTTATCGGAATAACTAAAAAGGTATCAGAATAATGCAACTCTATCGGAGTGACTACATCTATCGGAATATCAAATAATTACTACCGTCGGAATCTCGATCGGGATGACGATCGGAATCTAATATATTGAATTTTCAATATAATATGTGTTTTTTATTAAGTAGTTTTGTCTCGATATCGTGTCGAATTGAAATCCAATTTTATTCGTTAAGACTTTATTTGTTTTTGGTTAAAAGTAATGTATTTTTGGTATTTAAACTACGTGACACGCAAAACGAAAATCTAAACTAATATAATAGTATAATATCATACTACTACATACTATGCTAATATTGAAATTGCTTTAGAATTGAGAAATCAACTAAGCTAAAATACGTATAAAGCAAAGTACACAATTTGAAAATCTAATAGTTATTATAAATCGAAATCCAAACTGATGACAAATAGCAAACTGATAAAGCTTAAAATTCAACAAACTGCTAGACTTAAACATAAACTGATGACTAACTGGTTCAATATCTAATAAGCTATACAAACTGTGAATACAACTAACAAGTTCTAGGCATAAAAATCAAAAGCTAATTAGACTACTATTATGCAGGATTTTAAAGCGAGACAACCTTCATCCGAGTCCTGGCCGTTTTTGGCGAGTAGCAAACTGCTCGAACAAAACTGTTTATCGAAGCTGTGACTGAGTACTCAAGATCTGCACATCCCGGCCTAGTCCGCTGATGTAGAGCACAATGTTATCGATAATGAGACTGATTACCAACTTGAGCTACTCTGAAATCCGGAACTATTGTTGAGAACACGAAGTCGAAATTTAAGCTGACTGAGCTAACCGAAACTGATTTTGAAACTTAACTATTGTTAAACTTTCTGAAACTCAAAACCATACAGCTTATTCGAACACTACCTTATTTCAATAAGCTATCACAGCCTATCAAAACAAAGCTAACTGATGTGAAACTACTCTGACGAACTGAAACTGAATCGCAACCTTAAATCATTAATTTTCTACCGAAAATCAATATCACCAAAATGCTAGTCGAAAGCATTTGAACCGTAAGAACAATATTAAGGCTAAATGCAACTGATTAACCAATTCGAAAACATTGAGCTAACAACTCTAGGTAAACATTGAGGGAAATTAAACAACTAAAATATAACTTCAGCAAACATCAAACCCCACGAATTACATCAACAAAAACATTACCATCTACTAAATCCAAACTACTATAACCAAATCGAATTCAATGACGATTTACTGAACACAAACCTTGCTATAGTCTTCGAATCACAAATATCTAAATCAACTTAAACACCAATTACAAGAGCTATATCAAACCGAAACTGAATCTTCTTTTATATAAAAAATCATCCCAATACAAAATTTTATAAACCGAATTCAAAAACTGCGAAGTTTAAGATAATAGAAACTGATAGAAACAAAAAAGAAATATGAAGGAAGATGCAATGGTTTTTAAAAACTAATTTTAGCTAAAAGTACACTACTACTACCCTACGAAAAAAATATGGAACATAAAGAAAATAAAGATGGAATGTATATCTTGCATAATGTGTAAGCTTTCATCTGATCTTCACATGTATGTAGCAAATATGGATATTTTTCGGGGCTTTGTGGGCTTTTACTTTTTTTTACTTCCGTCTTTTTAATAGCTAGGCCTTAGCTTGTTTGTTTTCTTCATAAACCCATATTGGGCCTTCACATCCTTCGTTCATTTCATTTCCTAATAAACCGAGTATTGGACCATTTGTTGTCATTAATAAAGTTGCACTTTGTAAGTCCATTTGAATTATAATAGGTCGGTCCGACCCATTTAAATGGTGTTAGGGCGGCCCATTAAAATATAAAGGCATCGGCGGACTCGATTTCCCTTCTTCTTTCTATGTCTCGTGTCCGTTTTTGATCTTTGGCTTCGTTTCTTGTGATTTCCTTGATATCCGTACCTGCACATGCATAAACGACAAAACAAGCATATATTTGGCATAATTGATGATTATTTGACCATTTTAAGCACGTTTTACGAGGAATATGATGTGTAATTAAAGTCATATCACACCCCCTACTAAACCATTGCCGTGTCCTCACGCAATGTTATAATAAAGTATAAAGCAACTCCGTTTTTAATTTATTAAAAGCATTTATTCATTGTGTTAATAATATATGTGTAAATGACATAATGTATCATTTTCATTATTCAAAAAAAAACATTTAGGATCACAAAATTTGAATAGGTTCGTCGTCCTCGACTTTTCACTCTTTCCATGCCAAGCTAAAAAAACAAGATCATTGTTAACAACAAGTTCTCATGTTAAGACCACTTATATAAGACATTTGTGTAGAACTCCTTCTCCATTATTCCTAAGGAGTATCTCTAGATTTTAAGGATTGTCATTCACCCGTAGGCTCATTTGACTTATTCAATAATTAATAGTCCAAAAATGAAGGCAAAACGGTGTAAAACTGACACTTAGAACCTAACCTCATCCTCAAAAACTGTTGTCATTAAAGAAAGCCCACATCAAGGATAATTTAACACGATTTAGGGAATAAATTCCCGAATTCGAAATTTGGCCGTTAGGAATACTTATTATTTATTCATCCAAAGTCATTTAGACTTTATAATGGAGTTAGAAAATTTACATCATATACCCTTAGGCTCTTTAAGATGTAAAAGTGCTCCTTATCTATGATCCACACCCTAAGGCTCCTTGAACCATAAACAAGGGAATTCACATTCATCATCACTCCACACCCTAAGGCTCCTTGAAATAATGATGAAGCAATTTTTATTAAACACTTACCATGCCATACACATAAGGCTCTAATGACAAGGTTCGTTCTACATGTCCCACACCGGAAGGATCCTTGAGATCATGTTTTAATCTTATTCTTCTTTATTTATGATATATATAGTAGGCCAAATTCCACAATCCCATGGTCTGAATACCTCCTACTTAGTGGTTATGAGCCACCTTAGTCGGAAGTCCATGAATCTGGCACCCTCAATGTGTTCTCGCTTTAATTACAACGGAAATAAAAGAGTCGGTTAAGAGCTAAAATATCGACCCTAAACCGCAAAAATCCACATTTTTTAAACAATTAAATATATAAGCGGGGAGAAAGAGCCACAAAACTCATATAAGGAAGAATTAACCTTTAAACTTATTATCAACTCTATCATCTCTCGTTCTCCACAATTTAAAATCTCAAATAATGAGACTCGTGGATGCTTAGCCTAATAAACCAATTAAGGTGTACATGGTTAAGGAATGATCTATGGTAAACCGGTCGAGTCAAAAACTATTCTTATTTTCACCAACGGAAAGCTTACATTCGTGTCAAAAAAACTTATTAAAATATGAAAATTTTAAAAATTTATGCAATTTTAAGCACTTTTTTGAAAAACGGAGTACGTGAAGACAACGAACAAAGGGAAAAGCATATCGATTGATACCCCCCATACTAAAACAAAACATTGTCCTCAATGTTTCAAGTCGAAGGGTATAATACCCCCTACTAGAGACGAAGAGTCGAATGCAAAATCCTAACATGGAAAGGGTTTGACGCAAATAATTTAAAGCCGTTTATTAACTATGCCAATAAAAATAAGCGTTAGTAAAGGATATAATCATCAGATATCGGATGTCTCAAATGAAGGATCGAAACTCGAGTGATACGTGATGAAAACGAACACGAGAGTCTTCGATATATGAGAAACCTAAAATCACATCACAAACGAAACCCGAGAACAAACGAAGAAGCACAAGCCCTTCACATTAGAAATTTAAAGAAGATAGAATGATAAGCATGGGAATCTCCCAATTAAGGAAAACCCCATAAAATTCCACCCGGGTCAAATACGTAGTTTCCATCTCTAAAAGAAATAGACCCCAAAGTGGCAATAACAATAAGGTATAAGAAAGATTGGTTTCCTTTAAGCAAAAATCGTTCACAACGAAGGGCATAGTAAGAAGGTAATGATCCCAATTTTAAAAAAAATTTCCTTTTAATTTCATCATTAAGATACTGATATTGCTCAAAAATGTGTATACCCGGATCAAATACCGTTCCCTTTATGGGAAAATAGCAAGACAACTCGGTGTCAACCATACAAGAATCACCCTCGAATGTGAAATCAACAAGAGACGCCGGGGGTGAAAAAGTAGGTGTCAAAACATTAATAGTGGGAACCCCCGGGTCTTTGTTCTATTTAGCATCATGAATGGGTGGGTCGGGAGGGATAGAAGGTATAGTGTCATCGTGTAATAAATCCTCTAGAAAAAGTATATCTCCCTCCACATAAAAATACCCGGATATGTACTCCACAAGTGTATCAATATCAAGAAACACATCGATCTCGGGAACGTGAAAACCATCATCACTAAGGAGTAAAGGATCCAAAAAATCATTAGTATTGTTAATGCAATAATGCCTAAAAATGTTACTTGCATTTTTCAGTCTCGCTTAGTTTTGATTACGAAAATATGTAAAAACAAACATTTACGAAAACTATGAAAAACGAATTCTTGAGTTCAAGTTTTTTCATTTTACCCATTTTCACTTATGGTATGAATAAACAAGTACTAACCTTAATCAAGTGATCAAGTGATTTAATCTTTTCTTAAAACTCACTTTTTAGTAAGTGTGACAAGTTTTTAATTAAACTTTCTTTTTAAGAAAATGTTTTATTAAATTAAATATTTGAAAATTTGAAAATGGCATATACTTTTTGATTAGGAATAGTCTTTTAGGATATTTTATAATCATATAAGACCTCCACCACTAAAGGACAAAAAGGGAGCAGAGTCTAGTCCGGTGGTTCCCTAGCGCCTAGGCGGTTCCTTATCGATAAAGTACCGCCGGCTGAGATAAGGAACCGCGGGCAGATATAGCCGTTGGCCATTTGTCCTATAAATAGTGGAACTTTCTCAGATTTTCTATTCACCTCTTTTGCACATAAATTTCCAGATTCAAACATACTTCTTAAATCACTCAAATCCTTGATCATTTGATTGATTACTACTTGTTTAGAAGTGAATCTATCTCATCCATCCCTTCCTCTTCAAGTGCAAAGAGAAGAACACTATCATTGTGAAGTGTTGAGTCCACCACCAAAGATCCTTTGAAGATCAAATCTTATACATTTGTTGTTGTGTCGTAGTTGTGAAGATCCAAGTAGTTGTGTCTATTTGGAAGTTGTGTATGTACTAAGTATAGTTGTGTAGATTGGTCCTAGCTACGATTAGGGCTCGACATATAGCTTAGAGTCAGAAATTGGTTAAGCGACGTGTACGGTTTTCTCCATCATAAGGAGCTTGTTGTGTAGTGAACTCTCGAGTAAGGAGTACACGAGGAGTGGAGTAGGAACGAGGAGTGACCTTCGTTGCCGAACCACTAAAAATCCTTGGTGTTTGGTTTGATCTTTTTTTACCCTTAACTCTTTACATTCTTTATTCTTTGTGCATATATATTAGTTAGCATTAGTTTAGTTACGCTATCATTGTTCATATTGTGCATAAGAAGATTTTACTTATTTCCTTAAGTCTAAATTTTTGAGAAAAAGTATTTTTTGAAAACCATCATTTAACAAGTAAATATAAGAAACTATCCAACCCCCCCCCATTCTTTCTACAATTGGTATCAGAGCGGGTTGCTCAAGTATTTATAAAGTATATTGTATTTTAAAACATCAATTGATCTATGGATTCCAACAAGTACCTAGAAGGGCAATCTATGCAAAGACCACCACTTTTTGAAACCGATAGTTTTATTTATTGAAAAAATAGATTTGAGACTTATGTGAAATCAAAAGATTTAGATCTTTGGCATGTTATTACCAATGGTGATTTTTACCTTATCAATTTAATGAAGTTTCTAAAACAAAGGAATTGGTCATTTTTGACAAAGCTAATGACGACATTAAAAAGAAAATTTCGAAAAATAATGAGGCTAAAATGGTGATTTATAATGCTTTACCTAAGAAAGAGTATGAAAGGATTTTTATTTGTGAAACCGCTAAAGATATTTGGAACACTCTTTTAGTAACCCACCAAGGTAATAGCCAAGTCAAAGAAAGAAAAATCGATCTTCTTGTCCAACAATATGAACAATTTGTCATCTTAGAAGATGAAGCTATTGATAGTGCTTTTGCTAGATTAAACACTATTATTACTAGTCTAAAAGCACTTGATGAAGGTTTTTCTAGCAAGAACAATGTTAGGAAGTTTCAAAGGGCCTTACATCCGAAGTTGAGAGCAAAAGTCACGGCGATCGAAGAATCAAAAGATCTCTCAACTTAATCACTCGATGAACTCATAGGCAACTTGAAGGTTCATGAGATGATAATTTTGAAGGACTCGGAATTGGTGAAAACCAAGAGTGAAAGGAAGTCTCTTGCACTCAAAGCCAAGAAGACACAAAGCGATCATGATAGTTCCCCGGGTAGCGATGACGAGGAATATGCATTGGCGGTGAGAGATTTCAAGAGGTTCTTCAAAAGACGAGGTCAACATGTGAGGCAACCCAACAATGAAAAGAAACCATTCTCAAAAAATCGGTTTGCCAAGAACGAAAAAGGTGATAGGAATTGCTTTAGATGTGGTGATCCAAATCATTTCATTAGTGAGTGTCCAAAGCCTTCCCGCGATAAGAATCACACGGCATTCGTTAGTGGTTCTTGGAGCGATAGTGGTGAAGATGTTGATGACAACCCAAAAGAGGAGAAATGTCTTCTGGCTCACACTTCTAAATAGTTACATTCCAAAACCGAATATTATAGCAATGATAGCTCCACCTTAGATGATATTAAATTAGAAGGCCAATATGATAATTTACACAAACTTAGCCTTAAATTCACAGAAAAGAACAAAACCTAAAAATCAACTAAAACTAAGCTTGAAAATGAGATTAATGAACTTAGGGAAAAATTAGCCAAGCTTGAGAAAAATAAAGAAGTTGATGTAGGTTGCGTAAGTTGTGAGAAACTTAGATTAGAGAGTGAAGATCTCAAGAGCACCTCCATTAAACTGGAAAAGTTCATGAAAGGTACTAGTGCTCTTGATGATATGTTAAACAAACAAATTCATTCTAAGGAAAGACTTGGTGTAGGTTTTAACTCAAACGAAGCATCAACCAGTGAACCTAAACAAGTTAGATTTTCAGAAAAACTGTCTGCTATACGCGGTCCCAGACTGTATGGGGCGGTTTCTTATAAATATGGAACCGCCGCCATAGATAAGGAACCGCGGCCAGAAAGTTTTTTTTATGAAAATATTGAACTTTCTAAAAAGTCAAATTTAGGTGAACATCCTAAGCATCTTATTGTTAACAAGGTCAAATTACCCATACTTGACGACAATGCCGTTGATAACTTCTATAAGCCTTTGAGTAAACCTCTAATGGGAAATAGAAGTTTATCAAGACCATCCTCTACTCCACCAAGAGTACGGAATGAGTCTAGGCCTAGAAGTAGAACGACAACACCTAGAAGAGTTAATCAAAACAATTCACGACCTAGAAGTAAAACTCCAACACCTAGAAGGAATGACCACAACTCTAAACCAAGATCAAATACACCTAGGAGAAATAATGAACAACAAAATGGTTATATGAATTATTATCCTCCTCCCTTTTGTTCCCCATGGTGAAACCCTCCTCCATTCATGCATCCCAACCAAATGCAAGGGATGTTTGGAACTAACAATTTGGACCCATGAGATATTGGGGACCAAATGTTTGATCGTGTGTGTTGTTACCTAGATATGATTTGGAATTGATTTGGAACCCGACGAGTTGATTACGGATAGTGGTTGTTCTAAACACATGACGGGTAATCGAAGTTTGTTCTCGCGCTACAAAGCATATGATGGAGGTAACGTCACATTCACTAGTAGTCTACGTGGTAATATCATTGGCAAAGGTACGGTTTCTCTTGACTCCATGACTATTGAAAATGTTGAGCACGTAGATAATTTAGGGTTTAACCTTTTAAGCATAGGTCAAATTTGTGACAATAAGTGTAAGGTCATCTTTTCAGAAAATGACAGTGAAATCGTAAAAGATGGAAAGGTCATTGGAAAAGGTGTTAGAAAGCATGGGCTTTATGTCATGAAGGTCAATAAGAAGTCAAAAGACAACATATGTCTTGCGACTATAGATGATAGTTCAACTCTTTGGCATAGGAGATTAGGTCACGCTAATATGCGTCTAATTCAATCTTAGTCTCTAAGGAGTTGGTAAGACACCTCCCCAAGATGAAATTTGATAGTCACTTTTGTGATGCTTGCAAAGTTGGAAAGCAAGTTCACTCAAGTCACAAAGCCAAGAATTTGGTTTCAACCTCTCGGTGCTTAGAACTCCTACATATGGATCTCTTTGGACCTACCGCCATACGGAGTTATGGAGGTAACCTTTATACCCTAGTTATAGTTTACGACTACTCTAGATTCACTTGGACTAGATTTTTGGCATCAAAGAATGAAGCTTTCGATCCTTTCGAAATCTTTAGTCGAAAAATTCAAAATCACTAGGATGTCCAATTGTCTCTATTAGGACGGAGCATGGTAGGGAATTTGATAATGAAGTGCAATTTGGTGCCTTTTGTGAAGCTCATGGTATTACCCATAACTTCTCGTCTCCTCGCACTCCACTATCAAATATGAAAGGAAGAATAGGACCATCCAAGAGATGAGTAGGAAGATGTTAAACGAGCAATCTTTGCCTCAAAAGTTTTGGTGCAATGCCGTGGACACATCGACTTATATTCTCAACCGAATTCTTATTCGACCTTTCCTAGGAAAGACCCCCTATGAGATTCTTAAAGGAAAGAAACCCTCATTGGAATACCTTAGGGTGTGTGGAAGGAAGTGCTTTATCCTCAACACCAAAGACTAACTTACCAAGTTCTATCCAAAGTCTTACGAAGGTATCTTTTTAGGTTATTCCCAAACTAGCAAAGCCTACATAGTCCTCAATAGAACCTCGGGTGTAATTGAAGAATCACTTAACGTGACTTTTGATGAAACCCCTCCTTTAACCAAGACACCACCATTGGTTGATGATGACTTGGATGAAGTAGAAGTAGTTAGAGCCAAAGAGGTTAGAAAAATAGGAGTTGAAGACCTTAGTGTTGAAAAGGAAGTAAACATTAAGGAGTATAAGGATCATACTCCCAATAATATCATTGGTGACTTAAATCAAAGGACCCTAAGATCTCAAGTCCAAAACCAAAGTAAATTCTTTTGTTTCGTCTCCTTGATTGAACAAAAGAATGTTAAAGAAGCTTTGACGGTTGAGAGTTGGGTCATTGCGATGCAATAAGAATTGAATCAATTCGTTGCTAATGATGTTTGGGAAATTGTTCCTCCACCTAGAAGTTCTACCATTATAGGAACCAAATGGGTATATAGGAATAAGCTAGATGAGAATGGTGTTGTGTCTCGTAACAAAGCTAGACTTGTAGGTCAAGGCTATAATCAACAAGAAGGGATTGATTATGATGAGACATATGCACCGGTAGCAAGATTAGAATCCATTAGTATCCTTTTAGCCTACGCTTGTGCCTTAGATTTTAAGCTTAAACAAATGGATGTATAGAGTGCGTTTCTTAACGGTTTGATCAATGAGGAGGTATATGTGGCTCAACCTCCCGGCTTCATTGATTTTGAGAAACCGGATCATGTTTACAAGCTTAAGAAGGCACTTTATGGTCATAAACAAGCACCCAAAGCTTGGTATGATAAACTTAAAGCGTTTCTTGTTAAACATGAGTATACCATGGGAATGGTAGACAACACGCTCTTTACAAAGAAGAAAGGTTCTCACCTCATAATCGTGCAAATATATGTTGATGACATTATATTTGGCTCAACTTATCAAGAATTGTGTGATGACTTTGCTAAAATCATGCATGATGAGTTTGAAATTAGTATGATGGGAGAACATAACTTCTTTTTAGGACTCCAAATTAAACAAATGGACGATGGTATTTTCTTTAGTCAATCTAAGTATGCTAAAGAAATGCTAAACAAATTTGGATTAGAAGAATCTAGACCAATGAAGACCCCAATGGCCCCAAATACTAAACTACCGTAGATGATGATTGTGAGTCGATAGAAAACACCAAATATAGAGGTATGATTGGTAGTTTGTTGTACCTAATGGCAAGTCGACCGGATATCATGTTTAGTGTTTGCCTTTGTGCTCGCTTCTAAGAGGCTCCCAAAACCTCACACCTTGAAGCGGTTAAACGTATCTTCCGATACATTAAGGGCACTATACATTTAGGATTATGGTATCCTAAAGGGACCGAGTAGAAACCATTGTCTACGCGGACTCGGATCATGCGGAAGACTATGTGGACCGGAAAAGCACTAGTGGAGTTTGTACCTTCATGGGTTGTTGTTTAACTTCTTGGTTCTCCAAGAAACAAACCGCTCTTGCGATATCCACCACGGAAGCCGAGTATGTGAGTGTCGGAAAAGCATGCCAACAAGCTCTATGGATGAAGCAAGCGCTTGTTGATTACGGGATTTGTCTTGATGATGTTCCCATCATGTGCCAAAATAAAGGTGCTATAGACATTAGCAAGAATCCCGTTCAACATTCGCGAACCAAGCACATGGAAATTCGTCACCATTTCCTTAGGGATAATGTTCAAAAAGGGAACATTTCCATAGAGAAGGTACCCTCCGAGGATAACTTAGCCGACATCTTCACTAAGCCACTTAAGAGGGAAGCTTTTAATTACTTGCGTCTAGGTCTAGGATTAATGGAACATATTCCTTAATTGCTTTACCTTTATTGAGTCTCTTATTTTCTTTTTAGTCTTTTATCACTTTGAGTCATTGAGTCTCCTAAACTCTTCTTGAAAATCTTCTCTTCTCCTTTTCAAAATCCTCAAAGTCTCTTTCAAAAAATGGTCAAGAAATGTTTTGACATTGTTAATTCAATCTAAAAATGTTTTTCATAGATTCTTGCTATTTTTTGGAGCATAGTTTGGTTGGGCCGGTTCGACGACTCTCCTGGACCGTTCGTGATCTTCCCCTATCCTGAGTAATGCTGAAACAATAGTAATTAGACGTGGACCCGAGGCCGGAGCCCCGGGGTCCACCTCCGACGGTCAAGTTAGTATTTGATCGACATGTTGTATAAGAGGTGTGGTTAAGAGAGAGAACCTGATGTAGAATGAGACCCCTACCCTTGTATTTATAGGATTAGGGTTTCTTGAGGGGTAAGTTAGGTATGTGTAGGCCGCGGGCATGTCGGGTCGGGCCAACTACAGACTATACATCGACATGTCCCCCAGTCTAGTATGATATGTTCCATGATCATGTTATGCTAGACTTATTCATGTATCACGCTTACTAAACAACCGCGTGCGGCTTGTTGCTAGGACATCCTCTTGGGTCATCCATAACATAATGCTCCACTTGTAATGGGCTTCCTTTAGCAAAAAGATGATGAGCTGGAATTGTGAATAGTGAGCATAGCCACTACACGCCGTCATGTCCCCCCAGTCTAGTATGCGAGGTTTTCACCGAGGTTACTAGACTTTCCACCATATCCGCTACTTGTAAGCATATCAACGTCGAAAGAAATGAGGAAACATGTATACGTAAGACGGGTAGTTGTGCTCGAATGCTTGTTTTCCCATTACTTGAAGGTAAAGAATCCGCAAGAAGAAAACGTGTTCTATAGCCGGAGTAACACTGGCATTGGCAACGTATCATTCTTATTCATCTCTTACGTGAGGGTGATAAGAAGGTTTTTTGAAGGCGGAGGTAGAACCCGTATGCTGCATCATGAACATTTTGAAGGCGTTCTTCTTTTACCCACTAATGATGCAACATATGCGAATATTGCATTTCACTTAAGGTAAACAGAAGACGTAATTTTGTGATAAGGTGATGCGGATGTTACATCCGTCTTATGGCCACGACATTTTGATAACGACTTCCACAATTTTGTCACGGTTTTTCCTAGATTAAACGTAGTTGATCAGGCTTCATCTAATTAAGTAGAAACGATATAAATTTTGGAATTTTATTCTTAGCCGGGCCAAGTAATTCATTACGGAAGACGTACTTCCGTAACAAAGATTTGAAACAACAGAAGACGTACTTCTGTGGCAGAATGAGCCAGTGGAAGGCGTACTTCCACGGAAAAAGATAACGATGCACCTCGGAAGAACACTTCCACGGCGAAAATAATGAGCACGTGGAAGAGATACTTCCACGGCGAAGATAATAAGCACGTGGAAGAGACACTTCCACGACAAAGATAATAAGCACGTGGAAGAGATACTTCCACGGCGAAGATAACTAGCACGTGGAAGAATACTTCCACGGCGAAGATAATAAGCACGTGGAAGAGACACTTCCACAGCGAAGATAATAAGCACGTGGAAGAGATACTTCCACGACGAAGATAATAAGCACGTGGAAGAGATACTTCCATGGCGAAGATAAGAAGCACGTGGAAGAGACACTTCAACGGCGAAGATAAGAAGCTCGTGGAAGAATACTTCCACGGTGAAGATAATAAGCACGTAGAAGAGACACTTCCACGGCGAAGATAATAAGCACGTGGAAGAGATACTTCCACGGCGAAGATAATAAGCACGTGGAAGAGACACTTCCATGGCGAAGATAATAAGCACATGGAAGAGATACTTCCACGGCGAAGATAAGGAACACGTGGAAGTGACACTTCCACGGCGAAGATAAGAAGCTCGTGGAAGAATACTTCCACGGCGAAGATAATAAGCACGTGGAAGAAATACTTCCACGGCGAAGATAATAAGCACGTGGAAGAGATACTTCCACGACGAAGATAAGAAGCACGTGGAAGAGATACTTCCACGGCGAAGATAATAAACACGTGGAAGAGACACTTCCACAGCGAAGATAATAAGCACGTGGAAGAATACTTCCACGACGAAGATAATAAGCACGTGGAAGAGATACTTCCACGGTGAAGATAATAAGCACGTCGAAGAGATACTTCCACGGCGAAGATAATAAGCACGTGGAAGAGACACTTCCACGCCGAATATAATAAGCATGTGGAAGAGACACTTCCACGGCGAAGATAATAAGCACGTGGAAGAGATACTTCCACGACGAAGATAATAAGAACGCGGAAGAGATACTTCCACGGTGAAGATAAGAAGCACTTGGAAGAGACACTTCCACGGCGAAGATAAGAAGCACGTGGAAGAGACACTTCCACGACGAAGATAATAAGCACGTGGAAGAATACTTCGACGGCGAAGATAATAAGCACGTGGAAGAGATACTTCCACGGTGAAGTTAATAAGCACGTGGAATAGATACTTCCACGGCGAAGATAATAAGCACGTGGAAGAGACACTTCCACGACGAAGATAATAAGCACGTGGAAGAGACACTTCCACGACGAAGGTAATAAGCACGTGGAAGAGATACTTCTACGGCGAAGATAATAAGCACGTGGAAGAGACACTTCCACGGTGAAGAAAATAAGCACGTGGAAGAATACTTCCACGGCTAAGATAATAAGCACGTGGAAGAGACACTTCCACGGCGAAGGTAATAAGCACGTGGAAGAGATACTTCTACGGCGAAGATAATAAGCACGTGGAAGAGACACTTCCACGGTGAAGATAATAAGCACGTGGAAGAATACTTCCACGGCTAAGATAATAAGCATGTGGAAGAGATATTTCCACGGCGAAGATAATAAGCACGTGGAAGAGACACTTCCACGTAGAAGAAAATAAGCACGTGGAAGAGATACTTCCACGGCGAAGATAATAAGCTCGTGGAAGAATACTTTCACGGCGAAGATAATAAGCACGTGGAAGAGATACTTCCACGACGAAGATAATAAGCACGTAGAAGAGATACTTCCACGGCGAAGATAAGAAGCACGTGGAATAGACACTTCCACGGCGAAGATAAGAAGCTCGTGGAAGAATACTTCCAAGGAGAAGATAATAAGCACGTGGAAGAGACACTTCCACGGCGAAGATAATAAGCATGTGGAAGAGATACTTCCACGGCGAAGATAATAAGCACGTGGAAGAGACACTTCCACGGCGAAGATAATAAGCACGTGGAAGAGATACTTCCACGGTGAAGATAATAAGCACGTGGAAGAGACACTTCCACGGAGAAGATAATAAGCACGTGGAAGAGATACTTCCACGGCGAAGATAATAAGCATGACGGCGAAGATAATAAGCACGTGGAAGAGACACTTCCACGTCGAAGATAATAAGCACGTGGCAGAGATACTTCCATGGGGAAGATAATAAGCACGTGGAAGAGACACTTCCACGGCGAAGATAATAAGCACGTGGAAGAGATACTTCCACGACGAAGATAATAAGCACGTGGAAGAGATACTTCCACGGCGAAGATAATAAGCACGTGGAAGAGATACTTCCACGGCGAAGATAAGAACACGTGGAAGGATTGCTTCCACGGCGAAGATAATAAGCACGTGGAAGAGACACTTCCACGGCGAAGATAAGAGCATGTGGAAGGATTGCTTCCATGGGGAATGATAAGGAGCACGTGGAAGAATACTTCCACGACAAAAGATAACGAGCACGTGGAAGAATACTTCCACGGCGCATGAATAAGCCAACGGAAGGGGTACTTCCGTGGCAAAGGCACAAGCCAATGGAAGAAATACTTCCATGGCGCAGAAACAAGCGCGCAGAAGGAGTACTTCCGCGGCGAAGGAATAAGCCAATGGAAGAAATACTTCCATGGCACAGTAATAAGCGCGCGGAAGGAGTACTTCCACGGCGAAGGAATAAGCCAATGGAAGAGATACTTCCATGGCGCAGAAATAAGCGCGCGGAAGGAGTACTTCCGCGGCGAAGGAATAAGCCAATGGAAGAGATACTTCCATGGCAAAGGAATAAACCGGTAGAAGGAGGAGTTCTGCGGCAAAGAAATATATCCAAATATTTGTGTGACATGCACGTAAATAGTGGTATTAGTATACCCTGGTAGACCCCCAAGTTTAATGGTTCTACACTCGATTAGTTGTATTAAACTTAATAAAGTATTCAAAAAAATACAGCCGCGTAGACCAGCGCGAATGGACGTAACATAACTGCGTACAAAAGATACAAATTGGGTTCGAACGTGCGAACCAACGCTGATGGATCTTGCCATAACCGCGAATTGTCATATAGTATATGACGTATCTTAACTAACTTATGGGATGAGCTATGCCACTACGTGCGGCGTACCACATTTACCATAAGGACGGTCAAATTTTTGACAAAATGTTGTTAGACGTGCACAGTGTGTCTTTTGCAAGTCCATCATGAGTCATGTGGTTTGCGTAATATCATATTTATTGATTAGTTTTGGTTCGCTTATGATTTTTTAGTTCGTGTACGAGTGTTTTAGAAGTTTTAGCTCGAGTACGAGTAGCTAGTTCACAATTTTTACTATTGCTACTTTTTCGTGTATCAGTTGTATATCATAGTTTATCAATTATTTTGTTTTATCGAATGAAAAATATGATAATGTATCACTGAATTTACGAATAAATGATTATTTATACTAATACTATTTTTTGATGTAAAACTATGTATCATATGTATCAGCTATAAATTTTTACGTACTAAATTTTTAATTGTTTTTATACCAATTTTTATGTATAAGATTTATTGTTTTGTGTTTAATATTAAATAAATCACATGTTAATTGATAAAATCAATGGTTAACATGACTTTTCATTTTAACAACTTTAAGCTACTACACTACGATAACATAACTCTATATATATATATATATATATATATATATATATATATATATATATATATATATATATATATATATATATATATATATATATATATATATATATATATATATATATATATATATATATATATATATATATATATATATATATATATATATATATATATATATATATATATATATATATATATATATATATATATATATATATATATGTGTGTGTGTGTGTGTGTGTGTGTGTGTGTGTGTGTGTGTGTGTATAATAAGTAATCATTGAATACTAGACATGAAAATATCTATCTAGATATGTTTGAAAGATGCGAACATTTATCGTAATAAAAAAGTCACACAAAGCTAAAAGATATAAATAATATCTTGTTAATAAGTTTAAAAGATATACGTAATATCTTTATTAATATAAAAAATATTAATAGAATATTTTTATTTTATAAAAGATAATATATTTTATCACTTCAACAAACATAGACGATATCTTTGTATAATTCGAAAAGATATTGAAATATTATCGCATAGATATACCATGTTTATCTGTATATGCAAAAGTATTGCAAATTATCAAATATTGTACGTTAATATCGGGAACACTATTTTTAGTCGCACCATCTATCCCAGAAAATGAATATATATTATTCCTTTCCAATTTAATGTGCAAATCATATGCCAAGTATTGCAAAAAAATTGACGCTGTCTTGATGTCATGTTTTTTAACAAAAAAGAGTAACTTATTAAAGTTCGCATAAATTAAGACTTAACAATAATTGGTTCGTAATATCGATTGTTAACGCGAAACATACTATCGATTGTTCACATATTGCACGAACAGAAAGGGCTAGAATTACCGCTTTTTTGTACTGATGGACCACGGAACATAGTTTATCCGATCTTCGCATTTGTAGTTAACAAAAATAGTATAGACCGTAATACAAGTATAATTTGTATGTTCATGTTTTAGATAACACCAATCACAAAAAAGAACACATGGAATATTGTAACCAAATTATAGCTTAGAGCAACATGGTATATGCGCCTACTTTTTTTAACATATTGCATGGTAATATGAATGCTATAAAGTTATTTTATATGTATGAGCATGGTAGAATAAATCAGTAGATAAATCATCCAATCAAGTATGAGCATGGCAGAATAATGTATGTGTTTGACAGGATGCAGAAAAAGATACCAACGTTTTAGAATTACCAGTTTTCAGTCTAGAAATTTGCTTGTACCCAGCGTAAGAACACGAGACATGGTTTGTGTCATGTCCCACGGATGGCGTCAACTTGTTGGAGCATAGTTTGGATGGGCCGGTTCGACGACTCTCCTGGATCGTTCGTCATCTTCCCCGGTCCTGAGTAATGCTGCAAACAATAGTAAACCGGTTAGACGTGGACCCGAGGCCGAAGCCCTGGGGTCCACCTCCGACGGTCAAGTTAGTATTTGATCGACATGTTGTATAAGAGGTGTGGCTAAGAGAGAGAACCTGATGTAGAATGAGACCCCTACCCTTTTATTTATAGGATTAGGCTTTCTTGAAGGGTAAGTTAGGTATGTGTGGGCCGCGGGCCTGTCGGGTCGGGCCAACTGCAGACTATACGTCGACACTATTAATCCCGATCTTACATAGTTCATATGTATGATTCTCTCAAACATAGCAAGAACAAGATAGAATCATGGAGGATCATTGTGTCGTGACTTAAGGTCTTGTCTTACACACCTCCTACATTGATTTTTTAAAATCCATGCATTTTGGTCAAATCCCTATTTGGTGAGTTAGTATGTGTTCTCTTTGTCTATCTTTTCTTTTAAGCATATCCCTATGATAAGTTAGACTAGAAAAATAAGATTTGCTGAAAAATCTCCAATCACCACCAAAACACAACCTCTGTAGGTTGTTCCATATATGAACCGCGGTCCCTTGTCAATAAGGAACCGCTGTAAGCAATAAGGAACCGCGTACAGTGCTTCCTTTTTTGGGTATTTCTGAAATTCCAAATTTGTTCCAACACTTTTGGGAATCTTTGCTTCAACCCTTTGACCACCCCAAAAATACCTTGAGCCTTCCCTATTTAACCATAAGCATTTTGCCATACTTCACATCCTAAATGTCTTAGTCTCCTAATAAAAGCCTTGATTCTCCTCCATTTTCCCCAATTGCTTTCAATTCCAACTCACCCAAGAACACTTTCAATCCAAATTCACCCAAGAACTCTCTTAATCACATTTCTCCTACCAAGAATATTGATTGTGGAACATCTTTTCTTCCACCACCACCCTTTAGTGTTCTTCCTCCTTCTCATGATAATGTCATGCACCATGGGACATATTGTCATTGTTGTCAATATCAACATCTTGCTATGGCACACATCTATGAGGAGTTGAGCTACATCAAGAGTCTCTTAATCAAGCCTCCTATTTACTTTGATTATGAGATCTCCATCAAGCCACCACCACCACATTCCGCCATTACCTTGTCTTTCATATAAGCATTGGTTGCTTATCCTCAAGACACCTTGTTCAAGCAAATCTTAGAATTCTAGATTAACTAGGATTAGATTTATGCTTTTGGCTTGTTTCCTCTTTCATACATCTTTGTATGACTCTTTTTTATTTTATATGACTTCACTTGGATCTTAGTCTTTGTGTTCTCTTCTCTCCTTATTTTTGTGACCTATAGCTATCTCTTGTTGGTTGTTTCTTTTGTTCAACTAACCCTTTATGTAGCTTGTCACCATATCTCGATTCCTCGGTGCCCCAAGCAAGGGGGAGTAAGCACCAAGGGGGAGTCTTTGCAAAGTCCGTCTCTTCAACACCGACTTGTGCAACCTTTTTGCTTCGACAAAGGGGGAGAAATGAATAAACTCGTCTTCGAAAATATTGTTTTTATAAGATTGAGTTTATGTATTGTCGGAATCAAAAAGGGGGAGATTTTTAATGCAATAATGCCTTAAAACATTACTTGCATTTTTCGTTCTCGCTTAGTTTTGAGTACGACAATATGTAAAAACAAGTATTTACGAAAACTATGAAAAACGAATTCTTGAGTTCAAGTTTTTCTCATTTTACCCATTTTCACCTAAGGTATGAATAAACAAGTACTAACCTTAATCAAGTGATCAAGTGATTTAATCTTTTCTTAAAACTCATTTTATATTAAGTGTGACAAGTTTTTAATTAAACTTTCTTTTTAAGAAAATGTTTTATTAAATTAAATATTTGAAAATCTGAAAATGGCATATTCTTTTTCATTTGGAATATTCTTTCAGGATATTTTATAATCAGGTAAGACCTCCACCACTAAAGGACAAAAAGGGAGCGGAGTCTAGTCCGGCGGTTCCCTAGCGCCTAGGCGGTTTCTTATCGATAAGGTACCGCCGGCTGAGATAAGGAACCGCGGGCAGATATAGCCGTTGGCCCTTTGTCCTATAAATAGTGGACCTTTCTCAGATTTTCAATTCACCTCTTTTGAACATAAATTTCCAGATTCAAACATATATCTTAAATCACTCACATCCTTAATCATTTGATTGATTAGTACTTGTTTAGAAGTGAATCTATCTCATCCATCCCTTCCTCTTCAAGTGCAAAGAGAAGAACACTATCATTGTTAAGTGTTGAGTCCACCAACAAAGATCCTTTTAAGATCAAATCTTATACATTTGTTGTTGTGTCATAGTTGTGAAGATCCAAGTAGTTGTGTCTATTTGGAAGTTGTGTTTGTACTAAGTATAGTTGTGTAGATTGGTCCTAGCTATGATTAGGGCTCGACTTCTAGCTTAGAGTCAGAAATTGGTTAAGCGACGTGTACGGTTTTCTCCACCATAAGGAGCTTGTTGTGTAGTGAACTCTCGATTAAGAAGTACTCGAGGAGTGGAGTAGGAACGAGGAGTGAGCTTCGTTGCCGAACCACTATAAATCCTTGGTGTTTGGTTTGATCTTTCTTTACCCTTAACTCTTTACATTCTTTATTCTTTGTGCATATATATTAGTTAGCATTATTTTAGTTGCACTATCATTGTTCATATTGTGCATAAGAAGATTTCACTTAATTCCTTAAGTCTAAGTTTTTGAGAAAAAGGATTTTTTGAAAACCATCATTTAACAAGTAAATATAAGAAACTATTCAACCCCCCATCTAGTTTCTACAAGTATCATTATCATGTTTTTCAAAAGTCGGTTTTGTAAAATAGGAGAGTCATCCTCATCCGATCCCGAGGAAGAATTAAAAGTATAGTCGGAATCACAAGATAACTCATCCCTATCCGGATAATGGGTATGAGGAGTAGTATTGATAGGTGTGAAAACACCCATCCTTTTACCACTTATTTCTTGCTAAAACGAGACCAAAACACGTATTTAATATCATTTGTTTGGAATTATACGTGGTTTGTGTGTTTGTTATGTTTTCAGAGCCAACCGGATAAATATTGAAGAAAACATGGGATTCCACGGGTTTTATCAAAGAAAAAGACTCAAGATGAAGTCTATTGTCTAAGAGATGCAAAAGATTTGAAGTCAATGGCCTATTTGAAGATTTATTGAAGAAAAGGACCAAAGATGGAAGATTTACATATGTCGAAGAACTCTTGTCTATTAAACGAAGAAGTTAAAAGACGAGTTGAATTTATTCGTCGACAAATCCCGAATCGAAATCGAAAACGTCAACTTTTCTGAAAAAACGAGAAGACAAAAAGAAAGGAAGAAAGCCCACTCACCAACCAACTTGAAGGCCTATAAATAGAGATCCCTTCCCACACATTAGACAAGTTTTTCATTTCCAGTTTTTTCTTTCTTTATTTCGTAGGGTAACCAACACCAATAAGGTGTTCGTGATTTTTCATCTTTGTTTATTCACAAAACTTGTAAGTTTTAATCTTTCTTTTTGATTGTTTAACCTTAATCTTTCAATATAATCTTGTTCATCTTTCTCTTTTTGATTCAAAGTCTTAAGTTTCTATTTGGTTGATTTTAATCTTTAAAAGTAAGTAGGTTTTGTGTTTTTGTTTATTTGATTTGATGTTTATCATTAGGAAATGATTAGTGGTTAAATTGGTTTAAGTTTTGGTTAAAACTTGGTGGATTTTGGTTAAATTCGTAGCTTTATTGATTTCCCTGTTCTTCACATCTTCAAAACCCCCAGATTCCGAATCAACAGAATATTCCGGATTAAGGGATTTTGTCTTTATATTCCGGATGAAGGTTTTGGTATTTTATTCCGCATAAGCTAAGTATTTCGAACCAGCAATTTTCATTTAGTTATTCCGAATAAGTGTGTTCATTCGGAATAATTAATATTCCGGATAAATCATTCATTCTGAATCAACAGTTTAGTTTAATTAATCCGGATCAAGGTTTCATTCTGAATGAACGTTATATTCCGCATGAGCCATTTTTCCGAATAAAGGTTTAATATTCCGAGTCAGCTAATTATTCCGAATCAAGCATTTCTTCAAATTATTCCGGATCAGTTTTTATTCTGGATGAGCATATATTCCGAATCAGCATTTTACTTAAATTATTCCGAATTAGTGTTCTTTTGATTATTCCGAATGAAGCTACTTTCCGATTGAGTTAAGTATTCCGAGTAAATCAATATTCCGAGTGAAGCTAATATATTCCGGATCAACACTTATTACGAGTCAAGCAATTATTCCGGATAAAGGGTTTATTCCGCATGAAGCAAAACTTTCCGAATGAAGGGTTTGGCCTAGGATATTCCGGATGAAGGTTTTTATCTAATATATTCCGAGTAAAGGTTATATTCCGGATCAAGCTTTACATTCCGAATCAAGCATTTTTCAGTAAGGGGTATTTTACTGTTTTTGTTTTATTGTTTAATTGTTTAATTTTAATTCAATTCAATCTTTATTTTATTAACTGTTTTTGGTTTAAAATTTTATCATTTCACGCATTTAATCCTTTTTATTAGAATAGAAAACCAATCCCCTCTTTGTTACCAAGAACGATAATTCCACTTTGAGCCGTGATCAATTCGAGAAGATACCGAGAACTTAATTGAACCTAGCAAAATCTTTGTATCAAGTATCATTTGGAGGAGTAGGTGAAGGAGTCATAAAAGGAATGGGGTCAAATGTAGGCTCAAGTACAATCTCGGGAATTTCCTCAATAGGCGATAAAGGAGGAGAGCTAAATGTATTTGTGGGTGTCAACACCGGAGGGGGAGTAACACTCATGATAATCTCCAGGCCTTGTCTCTCCTTTATTGACAGAGAGATGGAAGGATCCACAGTGGGAACATCACTACTAGTAGTGGTGTTAGCCTCAAATTGAGCTCTCAATGCTTCTAAAAGTTGGTATTTAAGACTTTGGTTTTTTTCATGAAGGTCATTTATCATCCTCTTTTGTTCCTCAAATATTTCAACTATTGCGTCCATTTGTGAAGGTTGAATTTGAAAATCCCCATGATTATTACTTTGAAAATTGTTATGATTTTGAAGATCTTCTTGAATTGGAAAGCCTTGATTTTGAAAATCCCCATAACACCCTTCATTAATTTATGGTGGGTCGGGAGTCAACTCAACCGAGAGTTGCTCAATAACTACTTCTTCCTTAAAATCCGGAGGAGAAGAGTCACTAGTCACATGAGAAAGGGGATTAGAAGAATCATCAAAAATAGGGTCATCCGAATCAACACATGGCTCATCACTAACTCTCGTAGTATATGAGAAAAGAGGGCCACTCCTATGGATAACCTTGTTACCAGATACTTCGGCCTTGCTCCATACTTGATACTTGTTCTCAATAATCATAAAAGCCTCACTAGTACTCCGAGAGTAAAGATTTCCACTTGCAGCCGTGTTAAGAGAATCTTGATCGTATTGGGACAACCCACTATAAAACGAATCAATCAAGTGCAAAGCGGAAAATCCATGATGAGGACAACAACGTACTAAGTCCTTAAATCTTTCCCAAGCTTCGGTAAACGTTTCATTATTAGACTCTTGAAAATTAGTAATGTCCAACCGAATTTTTCTCGTTTTAGCATAAGGGTAAAATTGATTTAAGAATTTTGACTCAATATTAGCTCATGTAAAAATAGAGCGTGGCGGTTCCTTTCTAGCCAAAGTCGGGATGCTCCATCGAGGGAGAAAGGAAAAAGGTGTAAATAAATAATGTCTTGTGTCACATTGGTGTATTTAACGGTGTTGGCGTATGAACGAAAAAGGTGGATATGAACATAAGGATCTTCGTCCTCAAATCCGTAAAAAGGACGACCGGATATCAACTTCATCAAATCCGGATTAAGCACAAAAGAATCACCCTCGATATCCGGTATCACGATCACACTCTCAAGTCATCCCTAAGTAGGTACTAGCAACAACTCATAAATCGATCGATTATCCATAGCCATTTCAAAAGCACGATACTCGGGATCGGCTTGACTTGTCACGATATTATTTTTTATAAAAGAAAATATAATATATACGTAAAAACGAAGAAAAAACCAAGATAGAAAATATATATATATATATATATATATATATATATATATATATATATATATATATATATATATATATATATATATATATATATATATATATATATATATATATATATATATATATATATATATATATATATATATATATATATATATACGTAGATTTTTTTGGTGTAATACTTTAGGAAAAGTATTACTTTTTTTGGTGCAAATCTTAGGAAAGAAATGATTTTGTGACTTTTTTTTCTTTTTTAATTTTTTTAATCAAACCGAAACTGAATCTTCTTTTATATAAAAAAAATCATCCGAATTCAAAATCAGCGAAGTTTAAGATAATAGAAACTGATAGAAACAAAAAAGAAATATGAAGGAAGCTGCAATGGTTTTTATAAAACTAATTGTTAATGCAAGTGATGCCTAAAAACATTATTAGTGTTAACTAATCTTTCTTAGTTTTGATCACAACAAACTATACAACACATTTAGCATAAAACACAAAACGAATTATTTAACTAACACTATCATCAAGGTAATAATCATATCACTAACCTTTCTTAATCATACTTAGTGATCATCAAAATGATTATCCTTAAAACTCTCTTTTGTTAATATGACAAAAGACTTTTTAATAAACTTTCTTTTTTAGAAAATGTTTTATTAAAATGGAATATGAAAATTTGAAAATGGAATATTCCATATGCTATTAGAATATCCTTTGAAGGCTTCAAATACCTCAGATATTCCTACCCCACTAAAAGACAAAAAACGGAGCGTACTCTAGTGGCGGTACCTTAAGTGGCTAGGCGGTTCCTTAGCGATATGGAACCGCCGGGCGAGATAAGGTACCGCGCCTAGATAGCCATTATATATCCGTTATACTTTGTCTCCTTTAAATAGTAGGTCAAATCTCATTTTCTAAGAAGCCTCTTGGACGTTTTTCTCAGCCCCCTTTCTATTCTCTATAGCATAATCATTAGTAAATGATCACTTAAAGTGTTAAGGATGTTTACATATGATTATCCTCTTGATCCCCTCCTTTACCTTATCCAATGAGAAGATCACTCACTCACTAGTGTTGTGATAAAGATGAATCTATGAGCTAGTCATATTCATCATGATACCCTTTTTGTTTTAGGTCAATACATTGTATTTATGAATACTTGGACTAGTTGTGTTCATCCAAGTTATTTGTGAATACTTGGATTTGTGGTGTACATCCATTGCATATGTGTTTGCTTGGATTTGTGTTGTGTAAATCCAAGCTACATGTGTGTACTTGGATAAGTCTAGTTGAGTTGTAATAGATTTGATTAGTAGTTCTCACTAAACTATAAAGTGATGTGGTTGTGTCTTGTGAGTTCTCACTAAACTTGAAAGTGATTAGTAGTTGTGTTGTGTGAAGTTCTCACTTAGCTTAAGAGTCGTGATGATTGGTTCTTGCTTTGGATTAGAACTCGACATCTAGCCTTATGTCGTAAAATGGTGAAATAGGCAACGTCGTGAAGATTGGTTCTACCTTGAGATTAGAACTCGACATCTAGCCTTGTGTCGTTAAATTGTGAAGTAGGCAACGTTGTGTAGATTGGTCCTAGCTAAAGATTAGGTCTCGACATTTAGCTTAGTGTCGGAAAATAATGTAAGCAACGATGTAAGGTTTTTTCCGCCGAGAAGGGAGCTTGTGGATATAGTGGAAATCTCGAGTAGGTGTACTCGAGGAGTGGAGTAGAAACGAGGATAGAGCCTCGTTGTCGAACCACTATAAATCTTGGTGTCTTCCCACTAGGTTGTCTCCTTCCTTACTCTTTACTTATTTCATTATCATTACACTTACCTATTATCTTTCCTAGTGCATTTGAATTGAACCTAATCATTATGCAACTTAGCTTCAAGCAAAAGATAGTTTTGATACAAACCAAATTGGAAGTAATTTTAATTTGATCACCAATCGAAGAGAAACTATTCAACCCCTCTTCTAGTTTCTACAATTGGTATCAGAGCGATGGTCACTCAAGATCTTTGAAGTATATTGTACTCTGAAACTTGGATCGATCCATTGTCTCCTCAAATTAGAAGGTCAAGTTGTACTAAAGTTTCTCTTTGGTCAAAACTATTTTGTTTTTGAAAAATAGGTCCTTTAATTGATAATATTTCATCCCACTTAAGATTAGTAGCCTATATACATTTCCTTTAATAGATATACTCTTGAAATGTATCTACTAGTTTGCATCTTGCTTATTGTAGGTACTCATGAAGATCAATCACTTAATTGGTTATGGATTGAGTTACTTGCACTTGTAGAAGACTCATCTTCATTGATCTTTAACATCTTAGAATGATGATACCTAGATGATTGGGAATGATACTAGTCCTTGAAGACTTAGTACTCATCATAGTCATTGTTGGGTATAGCATTGATTCCTTGATGGATTTCTCTTTGTGGCCAAGGTACGCTTTCGTTCTTCCACACTCCCTTTGATCATTCTTTTGATCATTACTTGACTATGTGCTTGTTCTTGGCATCCTTGCCTTGACAATTGTTTGTGGTTTGTGATTCTTTCCTTTTATCCTCTCAAACCTTCATTGCTTGGATACTTGACTCACTATGGTGATGTAGAGTGAGTTAGTAGTAGCTTAAAGTATCAAGCATGATTTCCATGGTTTGCACCCATACGGTTAGTAGGCCCTTCGTGGGAGAGAAAGTGAATTAATACCTTGCGCATATTTTGGTTTAGACTAAGACTATTATTGAAAGTGATCTTAGTCTATACTTGAATAATTGCTTTGTGTTTATTCATTACCAAAGCCGTTTAACGTTTCGCCGGAAAGGCACGTCTTAAACCACTATATATGACACAAGCTCTTCGTTACCACTATTTGAAGATTGTCATTAATCCCTTGAGCATTGGTCCTAGTCTTGATTCACTTCCCTTGACTTCTCTCCACTTGGTCGTTTTGCTACGAGTAGTCGTTTGTCCATTTCGGTTCTTTTCGATCTTGATTCAACTCGTAATCCTTCACTAAAACATATTGCTTAGTGTTATGATGATCCAAAGATATTCTAAAAGGCTCATGATATAATTTTAAGTATTTTAGAAAAACTTGGTTTTTAAAATTTGGCGTTTTTCATTGATAAAAACTAGCCTATGTAGGCGGTTCTTTATCTAGGTGGTTCCTTATCGATAAGGTACCGCGGGCAGTAAAGTTTGTCAGAGCGCCAGTTTCATTTTTTTATTCTTTTTCAAACCACTATCTCTCTCCCCCAAAAACACACAGCCGACGGGTCTCATCTTTTCCACCATTGTTGAAGCTTCCAAAACCTTCAATCACTCAAATTAATTGATTCTAAGTTGTGGGTTTCACTCATCCTTCATCTAACATCAATTAATTGTAAGTATTTTCTTTCAATTTCATCTATTTTGTTCTAGGGTTCATCCTTTCAGAATGTGGGTTGACATGGTTATTTTACTATGATTCCTTAGGTTCATATTCATTAAGATTTCACTAAAACCCACTTATAGAACAAATCCGAATTTTGATTAATTATTTTGATTAAAAGATGGATTTGAGATGAACCCATGAACAAGTAGGTAATGACATTGTTAATGCTTACCTAAAAACCTTGTTTTGAAAAACCAATGTTCTAATCCATTGTTGATCTAACATAGATCATGTGTTCTTGGTTAATGATGGAATAGATGCATTGTGAACATGAGAATGATATGGATTCAATCCTTTGTTTGTCAAGAAATTGATATAACACATTCTGATATTTTTTATTTTTTGATTTTACTTTTCATATGAGTGATTGGAAAAATGTTTTTCTTGTTTGTATTTAGGTACTAATCATGCCTTCACAATATCAAAAAGATCATCAATTCACTAGAAACTATATGCCGAACCTTTCCCAAACCTATGCTTCCCCCCAACTTCAAAACGCTTTTCCATCCCTTTCTACTCGTTGTTTCCATTAGGGTAGAGTCGTTGACAAGGAAATAACGGGTTATGACTATATCCAATCTATGTTTGAGCTTTCGGGGTTTGATTGCTTGCTCAACATAGAAGAAGATATTTACCCCTTATTCCTTCTTGAATTCTTTAGCACCTACTCCATGCTTGGATACAATGGAGAAATTTTCATTCGTTTCGTGTCGAATGATCAATTGATTCAATACTCCCTCGAAAACTTTGGTGAAATTCTCGGTGTGCCATATGAAGGCACTTGTCGTTTTACGGATAAATGGAGACTTGATTCTCTCTCGGAATCCTACGATAAACCTCCAAATGACCTCACCAAAATTGATCTAGAGTTCATCCTTGACATCATTTCAAAAGAGCGTGATGGAAACGTTGTGAGAAGCCTTCATTCAAATGTATGAAATGTGAATCGATATGAAGTGCTCTCTAGCGACCTGAACGATTTTATGGTCCAATAGGCCAATATCCTTACGTAGAATGTCTTTTGTCTTGGTGGAAACCGAGATCATATCTCGGCTTGTATGGTGCATATGTTGAGTTGCATCTTTACATCCACCAAGTACAATTTGGCATTCTATATCGCTCGACGAATCAATTATGCCCTTTCAAAGCCTAAAACAAACCTTCTCTATGCTATGCTTCTTACTCGACTTTTCAAAAGGGTTGCTCATGATTTTCCCCACCTCGATCTTTCTCACTTCTACCCGGTTCATCGGGTTATGTTGCCTATTCAAGAGGCATATACAAGAAAGACAAGAAGTGATCGAGGATCGAGAAAATCCGATCATCAAGAGATGGATGATGAGGACCTGGACATGCCAACAAGTGATGGTGATGGCATAGGTACTAGTTCTCACTTCAACTCTTCGAGTAATTCCCACCCATCCTCAAACTCATTCGTGGATGGACTTGAAGACTTAGCTCCCCCACCTCATTACTCCTCTAGTGAAGTACCGGAAGATCTCAACATGGAGCATCTCTACCGTGAAAATCTTAGGACTAGAGGTGAATTGCATGAACACCGGGTTGAGTCAAGGAAGGGATTCAAGTATTTGGGGAATATGATCAAGGGATTGGGGAAGAAGAGAAGGTGAAAGCTTTGAAGTATTTCAAAGAATACATGTTGGTAAACATGTAATGTTGAACAATTTTTTTTTATTATCTTGGATGTGTATTAACTTATTCTACATGTTTGGATTGTTATCCTAAATATTTTTTATGCCATGATGTTTGTGATTTACATAGCTTTGTGCATCTTTGTGATAGTTAGCTTATTAGATTATGATCTGTAGTTAACTTTGCCTTATGAATCCTTTGGTAAAAACCTGGGTTAACCAAAATTTGGGATGGGAAATTTTTGAAAGACATATGGTCGCGGTTCCATATCGACCCGCGGATCCTTATCGATAAGGAACCACCGGTCCTAGATAAGGAACCGCCGCCACTGTTCCCGACAGCATCTTTTGCTTTACATTATTTTCTTAAATCTGTGTAAACTTTGCATGATTTTTTGCAAAAACCTGCATATTTCCTAAACTAGCTTACCTAAATTCATTATTCACCTAAAATGATTTTAACCCATTACTAGTTTGGATCATCCCCTCACCCATTTAAACCCACCTTGTTAGGCATGTTCTTCACACATCAAAACATCCTTCCCTAACCCTTAAACCATCCTTGTCAACCATGGTTTGTACCAAAACCTCAAACACTTCCAAGACCTCCACCCCAAGGAAAACACTTAAGATTAGGATTAAGGTAGCCAAGCCTAACCCCTCACCCTGCCACACACCTAAGAATGAAATGGTTCCTATCCTCATTTCTTCATCACCTTCACCACCCCTTGCACCATGCAAGACAACATCCACCCATGGTACTAACCACTCCATTGGTTCTACCTCCTCTTCATTCAACTCAAGAATGAATGAGCTCTCTTCACCCTTCACTCCAAGTGCACCCTTGGATGTGATCACACAACACCAACCAATCCAAAGCATTCCTTTTGTAAATGAATTTGATGACACCTTGGTGACTTCACCATTTACCCCTCTAAATTCACCCATTTCGCCAACCTTGGAGAACATACCTCCACACTCACCCATTTCCCCTTTAGGGAACATGCCTCCACTCTCACCCACATCACCCTTGCAGAACATGCCTCCTCCACCTCCACCTAATTCAAACATTCCAATTTTGGGTGTTCCACTTTCCCTCCTTTTGGGTGATCCATACTATGGGTTTCAACAAACACATGGTCCTAGTTGTCCATGTTGTCTTTACAACCACTACATAATCCATAACCTTAGGATGGATATGTTTGGACTACATAGGAGGTTGCAAGAGTTCTTGCTTGCCTTGTTCTCCATGACTCCTCCTAGGAGATGAATGATGAGTTTTCTTAATAAGTGTTTTCAACAAAACCAAGCCAAAGAAGACCACTCATCTAGATTTAATGTTAAGCTAGCTATGTATTAGTTAGTTTTATTTGTCATTGTACTTGCTTCCTTCATGAGTGTTTCATGAAGTTGTTCAATGGATTTTGCTTTATGTGTTCCTATTCTTATGTGCACATTAATCAACTTTAATTTGAAATTAAAATTGAACCTAAATCTATCACAACCTCTAAAAACTTGACTAAAATTTGTTCAAAATGATATCTAAATTATTTTTTCACCCTTTGTCAAGACATTCTTTGTGAATGTGTTGCTTTATGCAACCCTAGCATAATTTGGTGCTAATAGAGGTAAAATTCCAAGATTTGCAATTTTTTGAAAAAGTCTTAGTTTTTCTCAAAAACCTGGAAAAACTTGGTTTCAAGTCCACTGGACGCGGATCCTTAAAGTCCCGCGGTTCCTTAAGTGGTAAGGAACCGCCGGTCCCTATAAGGTACCGCGGACAGTAAATTTCTTTTGACACGTTTTTGGTCAAAATTCTTTAAACCCTATACCCTGTCAAGATTCCTTGTTTGCTCAATTTGGCTAAACATTCCTTGACAATTCACATTTTGTATTCAAATTCTTACCTTGATTACATTTTACTTATACCCCAACCTTGAGATTTCATTCTCACACCTTCCCAACCTTGAGAAGTCATTCTCACACAACCTTGAGATTTCATTCGCATACCTTCCCAACCTTGAGAATTCATTCTCACACAAACTTGAGATTTCATTCTCACACTCTCACAATGCCTAACTCCTGCATTCCTAACCTTGACATTTCTTTGTCACAACCCCACTCACCCAAAGCTTACCAAAAATCTCGGTTCGACCTATTTGGGTTAAGAAGAATGAACCATCTTCCTCCAAACCACCCAAAAACCCTACCTTCTCTCCAATCAAGTATTGGAATGAGACTTATACCATTAACCCCATCACCAGAGCTAAAGAAAATGTTCCCTCACCACCACAATCCTTCAACACCCTCAACTCAATGACCTTTCAACCTTCCCAAACCTCACACGGCATAGTGAAAACATTTCCCAACCCATTACCCCTCCACCACCAAACCCTAGGTTTGATGCCATACCTCCATCAACCGATTTTTTGGTGCATCATGGATCTGCGTGTGCTTGTTGTCGATTTCAACAAATTGAACTTGCTCATGTGTATGAGAAGTTAAATTTTCTTAAATTCCTCCTCACTCGACCTCCTATTCAAGTTTTCGTTCCGGTGGACAAAACTTCGAATGATGCATCGTCGTCTTTTTAGAGTCTTTTTTTTAATCTTGGAAAGTTATCACTATTAGACTAGCTTATGCTTAGTGGTTTATTTTCCATATTTCTTTTGCTTTAGATACTCATATTGTGTGTATGACTATCTACTTTGTTGTGTCTTTTCTATTATGTAACCTTTGTGTGTTATCCCTTAAATTCTATTTTGAGTTGATCATGGTTAATTTTTACAATTGCTTATGGGTGATTCCATCAATTCTAAACTTTAACCCATTGACAAGTTTATCATCTTCATTGGATTGAAGATTGATTTTGTCAATTACCTTTTTGGACATACTTAGCAAAATACTTGCTTCTAATTTGAGATTTCTTCTCTCTCTCCCTCTCAAGTTACTTAGTAGGTAGTTATCATATATACATTGGTGTTTCTTTCCTTTGTACTAACCTTTGTGTAGCATGTCACCTTAGCTCATATACTTGGTGCCCCAAGCAAGGGGAGTGATGAGACTGCTTTTATACATAGTCTCATCGTCCAAATTGGGCTTAAAATGCATTAAATATCATCAAAATACCCAAATATATGCTTGTGTTTGTTGCTTGTGTATTTTAGGTACGGATATTGAGAAAATGACAAAAGATCACAAGAATCATGCAAAAACGAACACGGGAAACGAAGCCGCACGATGAACCAAACCCTAATGAAGAATTTTCCAAAAAAACCCTTGAAGATTTGAAGAATCATGAAGATTGGTCCTCAAAGTTTGAAGAATTGACACTTTATACCCTTGTATCTTCATAATTACAAGTTTGGTCCCTAAAGTTTGTCAAAATTACAAAAAGGACCCTTAACTTTGAAGAATTGGCAAATTTAGTCCCTCAACAAAGCTAAATTGTCAATAATGGTCCTCCAAGAAGTCAACAGACAAGTCAAGGCCTTAAAGTATCAAGACATGTCAAAAACAGCCCTTGAAGATTGCCAAAATTGCACTTATAGTCCTTATAACAAGTTTCAAAACTTGTTGTGCCAAAATTGCCAAAGTCCAAAAGTTGATATGTGTTATTTTGGCGTTGATAGCCATTTATAACAACATGAACAAAGTTTGAAACATAGGGGGGCAAACCTGCCAGACAAACAAACACAAACCCTCCACTCACAAGCTGACACCTCACCCACTCACACCCATTACCCAATCAAAACGCCCCTTTCTTCCATGTCACCTCTCCACTCACTTAAACTGAATAATTAATTCAGTTTAACCCTTCCCTCCAAACACCAAGTTTAAATAATTAACCCCCCAAACCGGATTACAACACACCCTAATCCACCCTTAAACCCTAAATTTTTCCAGGAAGAACATCAATTAAATCAAAGGGTTTTTGGGTAATTATTTCCAGATCCTTAATTAAACATCATCTAAACCTAAAACCATCCTTAAACCCCCATCACCATCACCCCACATGCTTATGCAACCCTCCTCTGCCCCACTATTCACTCTCAAACAAAAACTTGGCAGCAAATCAACATCCCACAACAATTTCGTGTTCCCAAAGACAAAATGGACGACCTAGATCACTCCAAAGCAGCTGGCATCCCACAAAATGCCAAGATCATCACATGGGCTTTCAAATTTCAAAATCGTCCAAGGGTAGCTTGGGAAGTTTATATCATTAGGGTTTCTAGTTTCCATTCAGTTCTAGAATCACATTGTAGCCTCTATATAAAGGCACATAGGACTTAGCTTATTTCTGTTCTTTTTTCTCCTTTTTTCACAACTTTGTAAGTCCTGTTTTTATGAATGAAAAAGGTTTAAGCTTGTTGATGAGAAGAAAGAGCCACCTTAATTTACATTGTTTGCTTGTTGTTTAAATTCCAAGATTGTTTACTTTTCAAGTTTTTTAAAATTTAAGTCTTTTGTTCAAAGGTTTCTGATTTCAAGTTTTCTTTTCAAATTAAGCTAGAAAGGTTGTTAAACCACATAGGCTTCTACATTCAAGCTTGTATATGACCATACAACCCTGATATCTTGGAGATATCAAGGTGTAGTGGGTATAAAAGTTTGGGTAAAAAGGGCAAAGTGAGGTAAAAAACCTTTTTGCTTATTCTTTAACATCACTGTTTCAGTTAAAAAGCTATAAGCTATAAGGAGACTTGTCTATTAGTCATTCTTATAGCTTATTGGCTCTAATTCCAGGTCACTCTTGTTGTTTTGGTTTGTTTTTAGCAGGTTCTAAACAAGGGCCAATCTTATTCATTTTTGTTGAGCAAAACTTCATTAGAACCTCAACCAAGTTCAGCACAAGCCCGGGCTTGTTTGGAGGTGGTTTTTCAACCACTAAGGGTCCTGGATGTAGGACCCTTAAGGTAGCACCTTGTCTCTTATTTCAATTTTTAGCTTTCTGAAAATTTTATGTGATTTGTATGATTTTTTGTGCTAAGTGTTTAAGTGTTAATTTGAGTGCTGAATAATAGTCATTTAGATGTTATATGCATGTTTTAGTAAGTGAAAATCAGTTTGACTGTGTTTTGATACCATTTGCTTTGTTAAAATTTGATTTCAGATTTTAAAGGTGTGTTTGGGATTAGGGTTTAACATAGGGCTGTTGAAGTTAATCTTGTGTTTTAATCTGTCTTATACACTTATTAGGGTATTATTAGGTTGTTTGTGAGCTTGAATTTCTGTTTGGGTAAGTTTAGAACACATTGCAAGCTAAAAAATCTGAAAACATTGCCTTAATCAGTGAACTGCTTGTTTTGCTTGTTTTATTTGGAATTTTATCACCAAATCTTGTAGTATATTAGATTCAGGGTTGTTTGAGGATTGTGTATTGGTTATGTGATTTGTTGTGAGCTTATGTGCAAGAAATTTGGCTTGAAATCTCACCATTGTGCCTAGTTTATCAGCAAATACCCCTCAGACCTAGCAAAGTATATCAGTAACTTTCATTTGATATTTTGTGCTTGAATTTGACTTGTACTTGCTTGATTTGTGCTTTTTTTGACTCCTTATACTCAAAAGGAGTATAAGGGTGCCTGTTATCCACCAAATACAACACCAAATCACAAGATCAAGACCTCTTGATCATTTATTCACAAGTGAAGAAACTTCACTTGTGTTCATCAGAAAGTTGTGCATAACTGGGCACGTTTTGGCTTTCCTAAGCCTTAATCTTTGTTATTTTGGGTTTGTGTTTGTGTTTTAGAAGTTAATTAAGTACCTGGATTAAGTTTTAAAAGTAAAAAAAAAAAGAAAAAGTTTGCAAAAAGCTCACCCTGCCGGGGCTCGAACACGCGACCTTGCTTTCCAAGGGCTAGCGTGTTAACCAGTGATCCAGATGGCTTTTTACGTTTACATTTCATTTCATTACTTATTTAACTAGTGTTTGTTTTATAGCTTATTTGGATAACAGCTTTTAAATAAGCTGTTTCTAGCTTATGCTTGTAGCTTTTTCCTGTTTAGTATTTTTCCTAGGATATTATTAGCGTTGTTGAATTTTCTGAGCAAAAAGTATATTTTTCCCTTTATTCATTAATTTATTAGGATTATTTTAAGTTTAATTTTTAGAAAGTCATTTAAAAATAGTAAAAAGTAATTTAAAAATCTGAAAAAATAGTTTTTAGGTTTTTAATCATATTTTTGAGGTTTACAGCTCTTTAGGTTTTCAATTTAGCTTATTTTTGATTTTATAGGATTTTAGGGTTTTTAAGCAACTTTAAAATTTAATATAAAATTATTAAATAGGTTTCAGAAAATTTGGTTTGCATTTTTCTTTTAGTTACATTATTTAGGATTTTTGGTAATTTTTTAGAATTAATTTACAAACTTTTTTTTTGAATATTTTAATATTATTTTATTGCTAAAAATAGAAAGTTGGTTTTTTCTAGTTTTTTCATTTTTTCTAGGTTAAGGACACTTAATTAGGAGTTTTGTCACTTTCCAAATATTTTTTAGACTTTTCATTTAATTTCTAGAATTAATTTAAGATTTAATAGATTTTAATAGTTTTTAAGTGTTTAAAAATAGTTTTATTTGGTTTTAAAATTTTTAAAAATAGTTTTTAGCTTAATTAGGTCATTTTTGAGGTTTACAAACTATTAGATCTTGTTTAGGGCTTTTTAATAATTAAAAGTGATTTTTAGGGCTTTTAATTAGCATTAAAAAGTCATTATCTAATTAATTAAAAGGTTTTAGCAAGTTTGGATTTTTTGTAAACTCTTAGAATATTATTGGGGATTTTTAGTAATTTTTAGGAATTTTCAGGATAAAATTTTAATTTTTGTACTATTTACGGTTTTACGTTTTCGCCTTTCTCGTCGTAGTTTAATTCGTTTTCGTAACCGTCTTTTTCTTCTAATCCCATTTCTTTCTCAATCATTATAATCACAAACATTAATCAACTCTTAACACAACGCACTAGCCTCCTCGAGAACGAACTCACTTTAGGGTCATTCACACACGGTTTTCCTAAATCGTCGTGCTCACTTGCCCTACTTTGTGCATCCTTTTCCTAAAGGTGTACAAAAACTCCAACATCAATTTTGGCGTCGCTGCCGGGGAGGTGTGTTTAGCCATATTTATTTATCGTGTTTGTTTGAGTGTTTACGTTTTTATCGTAAATAATTCTTTTATTTTTCTATACTATTAGCCATACAAGTAAATACGTGTTAAATAGAACTCTATTAACACAAAATCGTTTTCTCGTTTTTATTGTCCATAATATATTGTATTTACGTAGAAAAATTAACACACAATAATTATCCAAATACGTGAGAAATCGCACCTCAATAGTTGAGCGTTCCGGTCACTATTGTTGTATCGAATTCAAACGAAAATCAAAGGCAAAATAGATAAATACTCTTAATTGGTTTAATCTCGATAAATACAAACTATAAGGTGGGTATAAGGCGGTTGTATTTCACGACCTAAGGAAAAAAGGCTCTTAAGTGCTTCGCGCCGCCTCGTTTTCTCCGCTCGCTTGTGCGTATTTTGAAAGTGACGATTAATTAGGGGTTTGCAACATCAAGTATTATTAATCTATTTTTGTGAGTTTTAATTATTGAACCTCGAAACGTTTTGGCGTTCCGCCAACGTTTCAAAGTCGACGAGGGTTTTTACTTCACGTAATTACCTTCATTCTTCTTGGATTCATTAATCGAGACCTTTGATTAGTGGATAGTTTTTGTAGATTAATTTCTACGTAATACACCGAAATTCCAAAAAAATTAAAACACCAAAAACACAAAAATAATCTTCTCATCTTCCCTCTATTTTCATAATTCTCTTCTTGAACCCTCTAATTTGTTTAATTCTCGATTACGATTTTCGCGTTACATCATGTCGAATGATGGTTACTATTCGTGTCCATATTGTGGAGGACCGCCCGATGGTGGTAATTGTTATAATTGCAAGATCTTAGGAGGAAGGGAGGGTTATATCTACAACTCTCCTCAAAACAACAATGGTGACGGATTTCAATCCTACGACCAAGTTCACCAGTCGTCTTCGTTTTATTCGTCGAATGATTCGTCTTATTATTGTGATAATAATCAAGATGATGAAACGAATCAAAACGCCTATGGTTACGAATTCCAATCATATGACCGTACTCCACAACCGCCCTCGTCTTATTCATGTGATTTTTGCGGTTTGGAGCACGATTTCGGATTTGTTGTACGAATTATAATAACCCCGAACCGAATCCTAATTTCTTTGACCAATCATCGCAATATCCATCGTCATATTCATGTGAGTCTTGTGGAAACGCACCTCATTATGGGTATGATTGTCAACCGATGAATCAAAATACGTCTTTCGACAACCAATTCAATGGATTTGACGAATCACCTCCACAAGATATGAATTACAATTGTAACAATGGGAATTTTTATCCACACAACGAACCGGATTTTTCTCAAAATCCGTGTTGCGACAATTGTGGGGGGCCTCACGATACTTATTCTTGCCAACCAATGCATTATAATGACCCCAATTCATACTATAATTCCGGTTTTGATAATTTTGAGGCCCCACCATACGATCTCGAACACCAAAATTCTCATGAGTCAAGTAACGAGAGACAAAATTCCTTTGGCGCTTTCTTACAAGACCATGAAGAAGAATTCTTGCAAGGTGTGATGGACATTTTTAGAAGTATAAGGGGAGAGATTGAAATGGAAAAGCAACGATTGCAAGCGTCAAATATAGATACTTATGCCTCTACATCTCTTGAGATTCCATATGATTACCAATACGACGATGATGATAGCGATGTTTTCAATCTCGACCCTTATCATGGAAAAACTACTCCTATACCCACTACGGAAACCGATGCCTCTTTAAGTATGGGGGAGACGAATCTTAGCACTAATCCTAGTGTCGAGATCCCTATTCCAATCCAAAGTGAGCCTACGGTTTTTCCGAAGATGAGGTAAGTGATTTTGCTCTCGATGAATTTTTCCACGAAGATTCTAACAAGGCAAATCACAATAGTGAGTGTGATTCTATATCACGTGATGATGTCTCTCCCATTGACACTTCGGGGAGAGAATCAACGACTTTTTCGAACCCGCTTTTCAATGACGTTGATTTTTCCGCTAGTGGTGACGAGTCACTAATCAACGAGGACGTTCAAAATACCGATTTTAAAATCTTTTCGAACCCTTTATTCGAATTTGATGATGCGTTCATTTTTGGTTACGTAAATCCTCTCTTTGATGAGACGTTCGAGGACATCGAGAGTGAGGATTCTAAGGATCCAAAACTCGATGAGCCGGATTTGTTAGTCACCCACCCGACGTCTCACACGGTTGAGACTACTCTTTCTACTCATGATGTTTCCATTCTCGAGGGGTTCACCGATGGACCGCCTCTCGATGAGAATGAGGATTTTAGTGAGGCTCTTGCCTTCGATCCGGGGGGAAATTTTGAAACTCCAATTTTGAGAAATTCTCTTTTAATTTTACCTTCGTTTCAAAGTATCCCTACCCATCCCCTCGGATATGATGAGTTTACCTACGTCGTAAGGAGTTTTCTTCCTTACAAGACGTATCCTCCGGCTTTGCGTGTTTTATTTTCAACAAAATGTGAGGATACGATCTTCGATCCCGGTATAAAGGCTTTGCCTTTATTCACGGTTTCTTTTGGTCCTTGATTACATGTAAGCCCCACCAAAAATGACCGAACCAAGATAATCCCTAAATGATCACATTTATGGGGATTCGAGTCGAGCTTTTGACTCGGTTATCAAAAACAAGGTGCCTCGGGGGGGATTCTCATGCTTATCCTTGTAAATATTATTGATTTTTAGTTAACCTAATGTGAGGGGATTTGTGCCCTTCCAACCTTTGTTCCGTGGTTGTTTGTCCATTGTGGTTTTTAGATCATGATCTTCACGATTGGAGCCTCTCGTGTTCGTTTTACGTGAGCACTAGATCATTTGCTTTGAAGAATTTCTCGATATCCATATGATATATCCTTGATTGTTCTAACCTTAGGTTTATAGCACACTTCATAAATGGCTTTAAATTTAACGGTTACACCCTTTCAATGCTAGATTAGGCATTCGACTACGTCTATAGTATGGGGGTGTTTGCACCCCTAGACTCGAAACATTGAGGACAATGTTTAACTTTAGTATGGGGGGGTGAATAGATACTTGCCTTGCCAAACCTTCACGCTTTCCAAAGTTTATCTTTTTGTTATCGTTTTGTTGCAAAATAAGGCTAAAAATGGCCAAATTTTAAAATTTTTCTCATGTTTTATAAGTGTTTGAAGACACGAATGTAGGTTTTCCGATGGCGAGAATAAGAGTAATTTTTGACTCGACCGTGCGTGTTGAGCACTTAGCTTTGATTCCTTAACTACACATTAGGCTAAGTCTCTTAAATGAGGACGAGAAATGATAGAGTTAATTATTCTCCCTTCGCATGTAAATATTTTTTTCTTAATAAATATTGACTTAGAGGTTTAGTTAGGATTGTTGGGTTTCTAGTCTTTTCTAGTAGCTTCCGTGTAATTAAATTGGGAAGACATTAAGGTATCGCCAGCGTCACGATTTTGAAGTATTGGCACCCTAATAGTCAAAAGCTTCACTTAATAATAAGATTTCAAGTGCTCACCTAAATTAAGCAAAAATTTGAAGCTCACAAGGCCGAAAAATCTATGCCCAAATTGAAAGTGAATCAAGCCTTAATCTTCGAAGCTTTAAAGATCCAAAATTCGCTTTAGCGTGAGGATATACGTCTTTGGCTAATAAAACCACCGATGATGGCGGATAATAAAAGGAAAGGCAAGACCGAAGTCATAATAAAAGCTTCATGGCGAAGTTGAATAAAAGATGGAGGTAAACCAAAGATAATAAGGCCCTTCCGTTAGGGGGCGTATAAAAGTCTTGGTAATAAGTCTCATGTTCAAAACCGTTATAAAACCGTGTTTATCGATTCTTCTTGTCAACTTAATTTTTTGACACCGTTGTCTATTAGGAGGGGTTATTGATTTGATGATCTTAGTTACACCGTTAGGACTCTATTTTTAGACCTAAATCTCTATTATCGCATAAGTCAACAATGTATCCTCGTGATCATTAAGACAAAATAAAATATAAGAGATACAACTTAGGAATAATGGGAGGATAAGTACGTGATTAGGGCATATGAGTAGTGTTAGCATTACTAACTTATAATGACAATGATCTCGTTGCACGCTTGGCATGGAATTAAGGTGAAAATCGAGGATGACGAAATTTTTTCTAACGAAGCATTCACGTGTTCTTGTTCTATGAACCTAAACGTCCCATTTTGCGATGAAAATCATACATTATGTCTAAAACGCAAGTAGTAGTAATAGTAGTAGTGTAGCTAGTTTATCGTTCAATAAAGTGAATAAAAAAGAATTTTGGAGGTGCTATGATACTTTATTCTAGCATTGCGTGAGGGCACGACAATGGTTTAGTATGGGGGAGTGATGAGACTGCTTTTATACATAGTCTCATCGTCCAAATTGGGCTTAAAATGCATTAAATATCATCAAAATACCCAAATATATGCTTGTGTTTGTTGCTTGTGTATTTTAGGTACGGATATTGAGAAAATGACAAAAGATCACAAGAATCATGCAAAAACGAACACGGGAAACGAAGCCGCACGATGAACCAAGCCCTAATGAAGAATTTTCCAAAGAAAACCCTTGAAGATTTGAAGAATCATGAAGATTGGTCCTCTAAGTTTGAAGAATTGACACTTTATACCCTTGTATCTTCATAATTACAAGTTTGGTCCCTAAAGTTTGTCAAAATTACAAAAAGGACCCTTAACTTTGAAGAATTGGCAAATTTAGTCCCTCAACAAAGCTAAATTGTCAATAATGGTCCTCCAAGAAGTCAACAAACAAGTCAAGGCCTTAAAGTATCAAGACATGTCAAAAACAGCCCTTGAAGATTGCCAAAATTGCACTTATAGTCCTTAAAACAAGTTTCAAAACTTGTTGTGCCAAAATTGCCAAAGTCCAAAAGTTGATATGTGTTATTTTGGCGTTGATAGCCATTTATAACAACATGAACAAAGTTTGAAACATAGGGGGGCAAACCTGCCAGACAAACAAACACAAACCCTCCACTCACAAGCTGACACCTCACCCACTCACACCCATTACCCAATCAAAACGCCCCTTTCTTCCATGTCACCTCTCCACTCACTTAAACTGAATAATTAATTCAGTTTAACCCTTCCCTCCAAACACCAAGTTTAAATAATTAACCCCCCAAACCGGATTAAAACACACCCTAATCCACCCTTAAACCCTAAATTTTTCTAGGAAGAACATCAATTAAATCAAAGGGTTTTTGGGTAATTATTTCCAGATCCTTAATTAAACATCATCTAAACCTAAAACCATCCTTAAACCCCCATCACCATCACCCCACATGCTTATGCAACCCTCCCCTGCCCCACTATTCACTCTCAAACAAAAACTTGGCAGCAAATCAACATCCCACAACAATTTCGTGTTCCCAAAGACAAAATGGACGACCTAGATCACTCCAAAGCAGCTGGCATCCCACAAAATGCCAAGATCATCACATGGGCTTTCAAAATTCAAAATTGTCCAAGGGTAGCTTGGGAAGTTTATATCATTAGGGTTTCTAGTTTCCATTCAGTTCTAGAATCACATTGTAGCCTCTATATAAAGGCACATAGGACTTAGCTTATTTCTGTTCTTTTTTCTCCTTTTTTCACAACTTTGTAAGTCCTGTTTTTATGAATGAAAAAGGTTTAAGCTTGTTGATGAGAAGAAAGAGCCACCTTAATTTACATTGTTTGCTTGTTGTTTAAATTCCAAGATTGTTTACTTTTCAAGTTTTTTAAAATTTAAGTCTTGTGTTCAAAGGTTTCTGATTTCAAGTTTTCTTTTCAAATTAAGCTAGAAAGGTTGTTAAACCACATAGGCTTCTACATTCAAGCTTGTATATGACCATACAACCCTGATATCTTGGAGATATCAAGGTATAGTGGGTATAAAAGTTTGGGTAAAAAGGGCAAAGTGAGGTAAAAAACCTTTTTGCTTATTCTTTTAACATCACTGTTTCAGTTAAAAAGCTATAAGCTATAAGGAGACTTGTCTATAAGTCATTCTTATAGCTTATTGGCTCTAATTCCAGGTCACTCTTGTTGTTTTGGTTTGTTTTTAGCAGGTTCTAAACAAGGGCCAATCTTATTCATTTTTGTTGAGCAAAACTTCATTAGAACCTCAACCAAGTTCAGCACAAGCCCGGGCTTGTTTGGAGGTGGTTTTTCAACCACTAAGGGTCCTGGATGTAGGACCCTTAAGGTAGCACCTTGTCTCTTATTTCAATTTTTACCTTTCTGAAAATTTTATGTGATTTGTATGATTTTTTGTGCTAAGTGTTTAAGTGTTAATTTGAGTGCTGAATATTGGTCATTTAGATGTTATATGCATGTTTTAGTAAGTGATAATCAGTTTGACTGTGTTTTGATACCATTTGCTTTGTTAAAATTTGATTTCAGATTTTAAAGGTGTGTTTGGGATTAGGGTTTAACATAGGGTTGTTGAAGTTAATCTTGTGTTTTAATCTGTCTTATACACTTATTAGGGTTTTATTAGGCTGTTTGTGAGCTTGACTTTCTGTTTGGGTATGTTTAGAACACATTGCAAGCTAAAAAATTTGAAAACATTGCCTTAATTAGTGAACTGCTTGTTTTTGCTTGTTTTATTTGGAATTTTATCACCAAATCTTGTAGTCTATTAGATTCAGGGTTGTTTGAGGATTGTGTATTGGTTATGTGATTTGTTGTGAGCTTATGTGCAAGAAATTTGGCTTGAAATCTCACCATTGTGCCTAGTTTATCAGCAAATACCCCTCAGACCTAGCAAAGTATATCAGTAACTTTCATTTGATATTTTGTGCTTGAATTTGACTTGTACTTGCTTGATTTGTGCTTTTCTTGACTCCTTATACTCAAAAGGAGTATAAGGGTGCCTGTTATCCACCAAATACAACACCAAATCACAAGATCAAGACCTCTTGATCATTTATTCACAAGTGAAGAAACTTCACTTGTGTTCATCAGAAAGTTGTGCATAACTGGGCACGTTTTGGCTTTCCTAAGCCTTAATCTTTGTTATTTTGGGTTTGTGTTTGTGTTTTAGAAGTTAATTAAGTACCTGGATTAAGTTTTAAAAGTAAACAAAAAAAAAAGTTTGCAAAAAGCTCACCCTGCCTGGGCTCGAACACGCAACCTTGCTTTCCAAGGGCTAGCGTGTTAACCAGTGATCCAGATGGCTTTTTACGTTTACATTTCATTTCATTACTTATTTAACTAGTGTTTGTTTTATAGCTTATTTGGATAACAGCTTTTAAATAAGCTGTTTCTAGCTTATTGCTTGTAGCTTTTTCCTGTTTAGTATTTTTCCTAGGATATTATTAGGGTTGTTGACTTTTCTGAGCAAAAAGTATATTTTTTCCTTTATTCATTAATTTATTAGGATTATTTTAAGTTTAATTTTTAGAAAGTCATTTAAAAATAGTAAAAAGTAATTTAAAAATCTGAAAAAATAGTTTTTAGGTTTTTAATCATATTTTTGAGGTTTACAGCTATTTAGGTTTTCAATTTAGCTTATTTTCGATTTTATAGGATTTTAGGGTTTTTAAGCAACTTTAAAATTTAATATAAAATTATTAAATAGGTTTCAGAAAATTTGGTTTGCATTTTTGTTTTAGCTACATTATTTAGGATTTTTGGTAATTTTTTAGAATTAATTTACAAACTTTTTATTTTTTTGAATATTTTAATATTATTTTATTGCTAAAAATATAAAGTTGGTTTTTTCTAGTTTTTTCATTTTTCCTAGGTTAAGGACACTTAATTAGGAGTTTTGTCACTTTCCAAATATTTTTTAGACTTTTCATTTAATTTCTAGAATTAACCTAAGATTTAATAGATTTTAATAGTTTTTAAGTGTTTAAAAATAGTTTAATTTGGTTTTAAAATTTTTAAAAATAGTTTTTAGCTTAATTAGGTCATTTTTGAGGTTTACAAACTATTAGATCTTGTTTAGGGCTTTTTAATAATTAAAAGTGATTTTTAGGGCTTTAATTAGCATTAAAAAGTCATTATCTAATTAATTAAAAGGTTTTAGCAAGTTTGGTTTTTTGTAAACTCTTAGAATATTATTGGGGATTTTTAGTAATTTTTAGGAATTTTCAGGATAAAATTTTAATTTTTGTACTATTTACGGTTTTACGTTTTCGCCTTTCTCGTCGTAGTTTAATTCGTTTTCGTAACCGTCTTTTTCTTCTAATCCCATTTCTTTCTTAATCATTATAATCACAAACATTAATCAACTCTTAACACAACGCACTAGCCTCCTCGAGAACGAACTCACTTTAGGGTCATTCACACACGGTTTTCCTAAATCGTCGTGCTCACTTGCCCTACTTTGTGCATCCTTTTCCTAAAGGTGTACAAAAACTCCAACATCAGGGAGCAACCACCAAGGGGGAGCTACTAGCAAAGTTCGATGCTCTTCAACGACTTGTGCTAACCTTTTTGCTATGACAAAGGGGGAGAAATGATAGTGATAAACTAGTTAATAATTCGATATTTTGTGTTTCTAAGTAAACGAGTTTATCGTTTGTCGTAATCAAAAAAGGGGAGATTGTTAATGCAAGTGATGCCTAAAAACATTATTACTGTTAACTAATCTTTCTTAGTTTTGATCACAACAAACTATACAACACATTTAGCATAAAACACAAAACGAATTATTTAACTAACACTATCATCAAGGTAATAATCATATCACTAACCTTTCTTAATCATACTTAGTGATCATCAAAATGATTATCCTTAAAACTCACTTTTGTTAATATGACAAAAGACTTTTTAATAAACTTTCTTTTTTAGAAAATGTTCTATTAAAATGGAAAATGAAAATTTGAAAATGGCATATTCCATATGCTATTAGAATATCCTTTGAAGGCTTCAAATACCTCAGATATTCCTACCCCACTAAAAGACAAAAAACGGAGCGTACTCTAGTGGCGGTACCTTAAGTGGCTAGGCGGTTCCTTAGCGATATGGAACCGCCGGGCGAGATAAGGTTCCGCGCCCAGATAGCCGTTATATATCCGTTATACTTAGTCTCCTTTAAATAGTGGATCAAATCTCATTTTCTAACAAGCCTCTTGGACGTTTTTCTCAGCCCCCTTTCTATTCTCTATAGCATAATCATTAGTAAATGATCACTTAAAGTGTTAAGGATGTTTACATATGATTATCCTCTTGATCCCCTCCTTTACCTTATCCAATGAGAAGATCACTCACTCACTAGTGTTGTGATAAATATGAATCTATGAGCTAGTCATATTCATCATGATACCCTTTTTGTTTTAGGTCAATCCATTGTATTTATGAATACTTGGACTAGTTGTGTTCATCCAAGTTATTTGTGAATATTTGGATTTGTGGTGTACATCCATTGCATATGTGTTTGCTTGGATTTGTGTTGTGTAAATCCAAGCTACATGTGTGTACATGGATAAGTCTAGTTGAGTTGTAATAGATTTGATTAGTAGTTCTCACTAAACTATAAAGTGATGTGGTTGTGTCTTGTGAGTTCTCACTAAACTTGAAAGTGATTAGTAGTTGTGTTGTGTGAAGTTCTCACTTAGCTTCAAAGTGAAGAGTCGTGAAGTTTGGTTCTAACTTTGGATTAGAACTCGACATCTAGCCTTGTGTCGTAAAATGGTGAAGTAGGCAACGTCGTGAAGATTGGTTCTACCTTGAGATTAGAACTCGACATCTAGCCTTGTGTCGTTAAATTGTGAAGTAGGCAACGTTGTGTAGATTGGTCCTAGCTAAAGATTAGGTCTCGACATTTAGCTTAGTGTCGTAAAATAATGTAAGCAACGATGTAAGGTTTTCTCCGCCGAGAAGGGAGCTTGTGGATATAGTGGAAATCTCGAGTAGGTGTACTCGAGGAGTGGAGTAGAAACGAGGATAGAGCCTCGTTGTCGAACCACTATAAATCTTGGTGTCTTCCCACTAGGTTGTCTCCTTCCTTACTCTTTACTTATTTCATTATCATTACACTTACCTATTATCTTTCCTAGTGCATTTGAATTGAACCTAATCATTATGCAACTTAGCTTCAAGCAAAAGATAGTTTTGATACAAACCAAATTGAAAGTAATTTTAATTTGGTCACCAATCGAAGAGAAACTATTCAACCCCCTCTTCTAGTTTCTACAATTGGTATCAGAGCGATGGTCACTCAAGATCTTTGAAGTATATTGTACTCTGAAACTTGGATCGATCCATTGTCTCCTCAAATTAGAAGGTCAAGTTGTACTAAAGTTTCTCTTTGGTCAAAACTATTTTGTTTTTGAAAAATAGGTCCTTTAATTGATAATATTTCATCCCACTTAAGATTAGTATCCTTTATACATTTCCTTTAATAGATATACTCTTGAAATGTATCTACTAGTTTGCATCTTGCTTTGTGTCGGTACTCAGGAAGATCAATCACTTAATTGGTTGTGGATTGAGTTACTTGCACTTGTAGAAGACTCATCTTCATTGATCTTTAACATCTTAGAATGATGATACCAAGATGATTGGGAATGATACTAGTCCTTGAAGACTTAGTACTCATCATAGTCATTGTTGGGTATAGCATTGATTCCTTGATGGATTGCTCTTTGTGGCCAAGGTACGCTTTCGTTCTTCCACACGCCCTTTGATCATTCTTTTGATCATTACTTGACTATATGCTTGTTCTTGGCATCCTTGCCTTGACAATTGTTTGTGGTTTGTGATTCTTTCCTTTTATCCTCTCAAACCTTCATTGCTTGGATACTTGAGTCACTATGGTGATGTAGAGTGAGTTAGTAGTAGCTTAAAGTATCAAGCATGATTTCCATGGTTTGCACCCATACGGTTAGTAGGCCCTTCGTGGGAGAGAAAGTGAATTAATACCTTGCGCATATTTTGGTTTAGACTAAGACTATTATTGAAAGTGATCTTAGTCTATACTTGAATAATTGCTTTGTGTTTATTCATTACCAAAGCCGTTTAACGTTTCGCCGGAAAGGCACGTCTTAAACCACTATATATGACACAAGCTCTTCGTTACCACTATTTGAAGATTGTCATTAATCCCTTGAGCATTGGTCTTAGTCTTGATTCACTTCCCTTGACTTCTCTCCACTTTGTCGTTTTGCTACGAGTAGTCGTTTGTCCGTTTCGGTTCTTTTCGATCTTGATTCAACTCGTAATCCTTCACTAAAACATATTGCTTAGTGTTATGATGATCCAAAGATATTCTAAAAGGCTCATGATATAATTTTAAGTATTTTAGAAAAACTTGGTTTTTAAAATTTGGCGTTTTTCATTGATAAAAACTAGCCTATGTAGGCGGTTCTTTATCTAGGCGGTTCCTTATCGATAAGGTACCACGGGCAGTAAAGTTTGTCAGAGCGCCAGTTTCATTTTTTTATTCTTTTTCAAACCACTATCTCTCTCTCCCAAAAACACACAACCGACGGGTCTCATCTTTTCCACCATTGTTGAAGATTCCAAAACCTTCAATCACTCAAATTAATTGATTCCAAGTTGTGGGTTTCACTCATCCTTCATCTAACATCAATTAATTGTAAGTATTTTCTTTCAATTTCATCTATTTTGTTCTAAGGTTCATCCTTTCAGAATGTGGGTTGACATGGTTATTTTACTATGATTCCTTAGGTTCATATTCATTAAGATTTCACTAAAACCCACTTATAGAACAAATCCGAATTTTGATTAATTATTTTGATTAAAAGATGGATTTGAGATGAACCCATGAACAAGTAGGTAATGTCATTGTTAATGCTTACCTAAAAACCTTGTTTTGAAAAACCAATGTTCTAATCCATTGTTGATCTAACATAGATCATGTGTTCTTGGTTAATGATGGAATAGATGCATTGTGAACATGAGAATGATATGGATTCAATCCTTTGTTTGTCAAGAAATTGATATAACACATTCTCATATTTTTTATTTTTTGATTTTACTTTTCATATGAGTGATTGGAAAAATGTTTTTCTTGTTTGTATTTAGGTACTAATCATGCCTTCACAATATCAAAAAGATCATCAATTCACTAGAAACTATATGCCAAACCTTTCCCAAACCTATGTTTCCCCCCAACTTCAAAACGCTTTTCCATCCCTTTCTACTCGTTGTTTCCATGAGGGTAGAGTCGTTGACAAGGAAATAACGGGTTATGACTATATCCAATCTATGTTTGAGCTTTCGGGGTTTGATTGCTTTCTCAACATAGAAGAAGATATTTACCCCTTATTCCTTCTTGAATTCTTTAGCACCTACTCCATGCTTGAATACAATGGAGAAATTTTCATTTGTTTCGTGTCGAATGATCAATTGATTCAATACTCCCTCGAAAACTTTGGTGAAATTCTCGGTGTGCCATATGAAGGCACTTGTCGTTTTACGGATAAATGGAGACTTGATGCTCTCTCGGAATCCTACGATAAACCTCCAAATGACCTCACCAAAATTGATCTAGAGTTCATTCTTGACGTCATTTCAAAAGAGCGTGATGGAAACGTTGTGAGAAGCCTTCATTCAAATGTATGAAATGTGAATCGATATGAAGTGCTCTCTAGCGACCTTAAGGATTTTATGGTCCAATAGGCCAATATCCTTAGGGAGAATGTCTTTTGTCTTGGTGGAAACCGAGATCATATCCCGGCTTGTATGGTGCATATGTTGAGTTGCATCTTTACATCCACCAAGTACAATTTGGCATTCTATATCGCTCGACGAATCAATTATGCCCTTTCAAAGCCTAAAACAAACCTTCTCTATGCTATGCTTCTTACTCGACTTTTCAAAAGGGTTGCTCATGATTTTCCCCACCTCGATCTTTCTCGCTTCTACCCGGTTCATCGGGTTATGTTGCTTATTCAAGAGGCATATGCAAGAAAGACAAGAAGTGATCGAGGATCGAGAAAATCCGATCATCAAGAGATGGATGATGAGGACATGGACATGCCAACAAGTGATGGTGATGGCATAGGTACTAGTTCTCACTTCAACTCTTCGAGTAATTCCCACCCATCCTCAAACTCATTCGTGGATGGACTTGAAGACTTAGCTCCCCCACCTCATTACTCCTCTAGTGAAGTACCGGAAGATCTCAACATGGAGCATCTCTACCGTGAAAATCTTAGGACTAGAGGTGAATTGCATGAACACCGGGTTGAGTCAAGGAAGGGATTCAAGTATTTGGGGAATATGATCAAGGGATTGGGGAAGAAGAGAAGGTGAAAGCTTTGAAGTATTTCAAAGAATACATGTTGGTAAACATGTAATGTTGAACAATTTTTTTATTATCTTGGATGTGTATTAACTTATGCTACATGTTTGGATTGTTATCCTAAATATTTTTTATGCCATGATGTTTGTGATTTACATAGCTTTGTGCATCTTTGTGATAGTTAGCTTATTAGATTATGATCTGTAGTTAACTTTGGCTTGTGAATCCTTTGGTAAAAACCTGGGTTAACCAAAATTTGGGATGGGAAATTTTTGAAAGACCTCTGGTCGCGGTTCCATATCGACCCGCGGATCCTTATCGATAAGGAACCACCGGTCCTAGATAAGGAACCGCCGCCACTGTTCCCGACAGCATCTTTTGCTTTACACTATTTTCTTAAATCTGTGTAAACTTTGCATGATTTTTTGCAAAAACCTGCATATTTCCTAAACTAGCTTACCTAAATTCATTATTCACCTAAAATGATTTTAACCCATTACTAGTTTGGATCATCCCCTCACCCATTTAAACCCACCTTGTTAGGCATGTTCTTCACACATCAAAACATCCTTCCCTAACCCTTAAACCATCCATGTCAACCATGGTTTGTACCAAAACCTCAAACACTTCCAAGACCTCTACCCCAAGGAAAACACTTAAGATTAGGATTAAGGTAGCCAAGCCTAACTCCTCACCCTTCCACACACCTAAGAATGAAATGGTTCCTATCCTCATTTCTTCCTCACCTTCACCACCCCTTGCACCATGCAAGACAACATCCACCCATGGTACAAACCACTCCATTGGTTCTACCTCCTCTTCATTCAACTCAAGAATGAATGAGCTCTCTTCACCCTTCACTCCAAGTGCACCCTTGGATGTGATCACACAACACCAACCAATCCAAAGCATTCCTTTTGTAAATGAATTTGATGTGATCACACAACACCATTTACCCCTCCAAATTTACCTATTTCGCCAACCTTAGAGAACATACCTCCACACTTACCCATTTCCCCTTTAGGGAACATGCCTCCACTCTCACCCACATCACCCTTGGAGAACATGCCTCCTCCACCTCCACCCAACACAAACATTCCAATTTTGGGTGTTCCACTTTCCCTCCTTTTGGGTGATCCATACTATGGGTTTCAACAAACACATGGTCCTAGTTGTCCATGTTGTCTTTACAACCACTACATAATCCATAACCTTAGGATGGATATGTTTGGACTACATAGGAGGTTGCAAGAGTTCTTGCTTGACTTGTTCTCCATGACTCCTCCTAGAAGATGAATGATGAGTTTTCTTAATAAGTCTTTTCAACAAAACCAAGCCAAAGAAGACCACTCATCTAGATTTAATGTTAAGCTAGCTATGTATTAGTTAGTTTTGTTTGTCATTGTACTTGCTTCCTTCATGAGTGTTTCATGAATTTGTTCTATGGATTTAGCTTTATGTGTTCCTATTCTTATGTGCACATTAATCAACTTTAATTTGAAATTAAAATTGAACCTAAATCTATCACAACCTCTAAAAACTTGACTAAAATTGGTTCAAAATGATATCTAAATTATTTTTTCACCCTTTGTCAAGACATTTTTTGTGAATGTGTTGCTTTATACAACCCTAGCATAATTTGGTGCTAATAGAGGTAAAATTCCAAGATTTGCAATTTTTTGAAAAAGTCTTAGTTTTTCTCAAAAACCTGGAAAAACTTGGTTTCAAGTCCACTGGACGCGGATCCTTAAAGTCACGCGGTTCCTTAAGTGGTAAGGAACCGCCGGTCCCTATAAGGTACCGCGGACATTAAATTTCTTTTGACACATTTTTGGTCAAAATTCTTTAAACCCTATACCCTGTCAAGATTCCTTGTTTGCTCAATTTGGCTAAACATTCCTTGACAATTCACATTTTGTATTCAAATTCTTACCTTGATTACATTTTACTTATACCCCAACCTTGAGATTTCATTCTCACACCTTCCCAACCTTGAGAAGTCATTCTCACACAACCTTGAGATTTCATTCTCACACCTTCCCAACCTTGAGAATTCATTCTCACACAACCTTGAGATTTCATTCTCACACTCTCACAATGCCTAACACCTGCATTCCTAACCTTGACATTTCTTTGTCACAACCCCACTCACCCAAAGCTTACCGAAAATCTCGGTTCGACCTATTTGGGTTAAGAAGAATGAACCATCTTCCTCCAAACCACCCAAAAACCCTACCTTCTCTCCAATCAAGTATTGGAATGAGACTTATACCATTAACCCCATCACCAGAGCTAAAGAAAATGTTCCCTCACCACCACAATCCTTCAACACCCTCAACTCAATGACCTTTCAACCTTCCCAAACCTCACACGACATAGTGAAAACATTTCCCAACCCATTACCCCTCCACCACCAAACCCTAGGTTTGATGCCATACCTCCATCAACCGATTTTGTGGTGCATCATAGATCCGCGTGTGCTTGTTGTCGATTTCAACAAATTGAACTTGCTCATGTGTATGAGAAGTTAAATTTTCTTAAATTCCTCCTCACTCGACCTCCTATTCAAGTTTTCGTTCCGGTGGACAAAACTTCGAATGATGCATCGTCGTCTTTTTAGAGTCTTTTATTTTTTTTTATCTTGGAAAGTTATCACTATTAGACTAGCTTATGCTTAGTGGTTTATTTTCCATATTTCTTTTGCTTTAGATACTCATATTGTGTGTATGACTATCTACTTTGTTGTGTCTTTTCTATTATGTAACCTTTGTGTGTTATCCCTTTAATTCTATTTTGAGTTGATCATGGTTAATTTTTACAATTGCTTATGGGTGATTCCATCAATTCTAAACTTTAACCCATTGACAAGTTTATCATCTTCATTGGATTGAAGATTGATTTTGTCAATTACCTTTTTGGACATACTTAGCAAAATACTTGCTTCTAATTTGAGATTTCTTCTCTCTCCCTCTCAAGTTACTTAGTAGGTAGTGATCATATATACATTGGTGTTTCTTTCCTTTCTACTAACCTTTGTGTAGCATGTCACCTTAGCTCATATACTTGGTGCCCCAAGCAAGGGGGAGCAACCACCAAGGGGGAGCTACTAGCAAAGTTTGATGCTCTTCAACGACTTGTGCTAACCTTTTTGCTACGACAAAGGGGGAGAAATGATAGTGATAAACTAGTTAATAATTCGATATTTTGTGTTTCTAAGTAAACGAGTTTATCGTTTGTCGTAATCAAAAAGGGGAGATTGTTAATGCAAGTGATGCCTAAAAACATTATTACTGTTAACTAATCTTTCTTAGTTTTGATCACAACAAACTATACAACACATTTAGCATAAAACACAAAACGAATTATTTAACTAACACTATCATCAAGGTAATAATCATATCACTAACCTTTCTTAATCATACTTAGTGATCATCAAAATGATTATCCTTAAAACTCACTTTTGTTAATATGACAAAAGACTTTTTAATAAACTTTCTTTTTTAGAAAATGTTCTATTAAAATGGAAAATGAAAATTTTAAAATGGCATATTCCATATGCTATTAGAATATCCTTTGAAGGCTTCAAATACCTCAGATATTCCTACCCCACTAAAAGACAAAAAACGGAGCGTACTCTAGTGGCGGTACCTTAAGTGGCTAGGCGGTTCCTTAGCGATATGGAACCGCCGGGCGAGATAAGGTACCGCGCCCAGATAGCCGTTATATATCCGTTATACTTTGTCTCCTTTAAATAGTGGGTCAAATCTCATTTTCTAACAAGCCTCTTGGACGTTTTTCTCAGCCCCTTTCTATTCTCTATAGCATAATCATTAGTAAATGATCACATAAAGTGTTAAGGATGTTTACATATGATTATCCTCTTGATCCCCTCCTTTACCTTGTCCAATGAGAAGATCACTCACTCACTAGTGTTGTGATAAAGATTAATCTATGAGCTAGTCATATTCATCATGATACCCTTTTTGTTTTAGGTCAATCTATTGTATTTATGAATACTTGGACTAGTTGTGTTCATCCAAGTTATTTGTGAATACTTGGATTTGTTGTGTACATCCATTGCATATGTGTTTGCTTGGATTTGTGTTGTGTAAATCCAAGCTACATGTGTGTACTTGGATAAGTCTAGTTGAGTTGTAATAGATTTGATTAGTAGTTCTCACTAAACTATAAAGTGATGTGGTTGTGTCTTGTGAGTTCTCACTAAACTTGAAAGTGATTAGTAGTTGTGTTGTGTGAATTTCTCACTTAGCTTCAAAGTGAAGAGTCGTGAAGATTGGTTCTAACTTTGGATTAGAACTCGACATCTAGCCTTATGTCGTAAAATGGTGAAGTAGGCAACGTCGTGAAGATTGGTTCTACCTTGAGATTATAACTCGACATCTAGCCTTGTGCCGTTAAATTGTAAAGTAGGCAACGCTGTGTAGATTGGTCCTAGCTAAAGATTAGGTCTCGACATTTAGCTTAGTGTCAGAAAATAATGTAAGCAACGATGTAAGGTTTTCTCCGCCGAGAAGGGAGCTTGTGGATATAGTGGAAATCTCGAGTAGGTGTACTCGAGGAGTGGAGTAGAAACGAGGATAGAGCCTCATTGTCGAACCACTATAAATCTTGGTGTCTTCCCACTAGGTTGTCTCCTTCCTTACTCTTTACTTATCTCATAATCATTACACTTACCTATTATCTTTGCTAGTGCATTTGAATTGAACCTAATCATTATGCAACTTAGCTTCAAGCAAAAGATAGTTTTGATACAAACCAAATTGAAAGTAATTTTAATTTGGTCACCAATCGAAGAGAAACTATTCAACCCCCCTTCTAGTTTCTACACTAATTTTAGCTAAAACTACACTACTACTACCCTACGAAAAAAATATGGAACAGAAAGAAAATAAAGATGGAATGTATATTTTGCGTAATGTGTAAGCTTCCATCTGATCTTCACATGTATGTAGCAAATATGGATATATTTATTGGCTTTGTGGGCTTTTACTTTTTTGTACTTCCGTCTTTTTAATTGCTAGGCCTTAGCTTGTTTGTTTTCTTCATAAACACATATTGGTCCTTCACATCCTTCGTTCATTTCATTTTCTAATAAACCGAGTATTGGACCATTTGTTGTCATTAATAAAGTTGCAATTTGTAAGTCCATTTGAATTATAATGGGTCGGTCCAACCCGTTTAAATGGTGTTGGGTCGGCCCATTAAAATATAGAGGCACCGGCGGACTCGATTTCCCGTCTTCTTTCCATGTCTCGTGTCCGTTTTGGATCTTTGGCTTCGTTTCTTGTTATTTCCTTGATATCCGTACCAACACATGCACAAACGACAAAACAAGCATATATTTAGTGTAACTGATGATTATTTGACCATTTTAAGCACGTTTTACGAGGAAATATGATGTGTAATTAGAGTCACATCACTTCCTATGGGGTTTATTTCCTTTCGTGATGGAAATTAGATTTAAGTTTTGTTTAAATTTAAAACAGTTTTTAAATTTGTTTAAATAGTTTTATTTTAAATAGTCTACATTACTTTATAATTTTAAATAGTTATGTTTTAGTTAATTAAATTAGTCTACAATTTTAAATAGTTTTAAAAAAAGTTTAATTAGTTTTAATTAAGATTTTTAATAGTGAAAAATTATTTTTAATTACAAATTTTCTTTTTTTAATTAGAATAAATAGTTTTTAGTATTAAATACCAAACAAAGTACTTTTTACCAAGAACAATTAACTTCTACGTATAAATTGGATATCAATTCGAGTAGAGTCGAGGAACGAAAAATAGATTTAAAAAGAATTGAAAAATTCAATATATTAGAATCAAAAACCCTAATCCGATACCAAGTATCGGAATACTATGTCGGAAAACAAAACCCTTTTCCGATGGAGGTGTCGGAATAAAGGTTGGAAAAGTAAACACCTCTTCGAAGCAAATAGAATGGAAATAAGCAAAACCGAATAAGCTATGTTTAATTAAGCACTAATAAGAAACTTTCAAAACATAAAATAAACAAGATTTTAAGGATAAACTACAAGAAAAAGATTAAACTTTTGAAAACAGTTAAAATTAAAATAAGCATAAAGATTAAATCTTGAAGATTAAACAAATCAAACAAGAGATTTTTAAAAAAAGAAGAGAAGAATGAGAATGATTAAAAACTTAAATTAAAAAGATTAAAGATCAAAGATTTAACACAAGATTAAAGAAAAAGCTTGAAAAACATTAAGAAAAACTAGAGAGAGAAAGTATATTAATCTATTCCTAATTACCTTACAAAAATTAAAACTAAAATCTACTACTAACTAACCACCTCCTAATGACACATTAGGAGGGTATTTATAGGAGGAGTACATGTGATGATGCTTTCTTCTCTCTTCTTCTTGTCTCGACTCGATTTAAATTCTTTGTCTTTCTCGACGTCGTCTCGGGATTTGTCGATATAAATTGAACTCGTCTTATAATTTTCTGCTTTAATTAGACTTAGTTCTTCGACTTCATTAAACTTCCGTCTTCAGACTTTTTCTTCGATAAATCTCTAGAATAGGCCTTGGACTTCCATTCTTTTTGCACTCTTGATCTTTTCACTTCGTCTTTTGTCTTTTTTTCGATAAAAGCCCGTAAAAGCCCGTGTTTTCTTCCCTTTTCACATTTTGATCCTAAATCACAACAAAAACACAAACAACGCATAATTCTGACATTTACGACATAAAATACACGTTTTGGCTTGGTTATTATTATAATTAAGTGATAAAAGGATAAGTGTTTTCACACTTATTAAGATCCAAGTTATTCATGTATACTTGGATTAATCTTATGTAGATCCAAGGTATTTGTGTATACTTGGACTAATCTTGTGTAGATCCAAGGTATATGTGTATACTTGGATTTGTCTTGTAAAGATCCAAGGTATATAGGTATACTTGGATTAGACTTGTGTTGATCCAAAGTATATATGTATACTTGGATGTGTCTTGTGTGTTCTCACTAAACTACAAAGTGATGTATTTGTATTTGTGTTTAACTCTCACTTAACTAGAAAGTGATATCAGTGAAGATTGGTTCTAGCTTAGGATTAGAACTCGACATTTAGCATTGTTCCGTAAAATAAGATGGGCAACGAAGATTGGTTCTAGCTTAGGAATAAAACTCGATATCTAGCCTTATGTCGGAAAGAAAATGGGAGACAAAGTTTGGTTATAGCTTAGGATTAGAACTCGACATTTAGCATGGTATCGAAAAACACAGTAAGCAACGTTGTAAGGTTTTTATAACACCCCATTTTGATAAATGGATTACCATAGTTAAATTATGGCGTGTCATCAAAGCATTCAAGGTAAATGTCTTAAAACATTAAATGATCATAAAGACAAATAACGGAATCAAACATCAGTAGTCCAACTTAAGCTCACACACATGAAATATAAGTACCAAAAGGGAAGGACTAAACAATGTCCAAAATAAATAAAGTAATGTATGATAAATGTTTAAGGTAAAGAAGGCTGGATAGCTTCCATCCAAATGCACATACTCTCAAGATCCTGAATACATCCCTGTGTACCTACCGTTTGGGAACATGGAAAGGAAACGGCTGAGCAAGACGCCTAGTGAATGGATATATAACATAGTATGAATGACATAAGAATAATAAAGGCTGATTAGCAGTGGAAATCTATAAGTCCTGGATAACCTGGAACATGTTTACAAAACTGGTTTTATATGTAACACTCTCATTTTTCGTATCGGTACAGCGGAAGGGTCTTTCAGAGTGTTACGGGATAGCACAATAACTCCAATCATATACAACACATAAAAATGGTTGTTCAAGGTTTAACATACATTCATTCGATAAAAAGTTTCAAAGTGTACAACAGGTCCCAAATTATACAGGTCATTAAATTTACAAAACATGGATCGAATGAACATTTTTAATATTATGTGGGCCATCAGAGTCGATCTCCATCCGGATTACCTTCAAGCACCTGAGATAAAAACATGCAAAAATCATATCAGCGAATGCCGAGTGAATTCATAGAGTTTAATGAAAACCGTTATATAAAACAATCATTTAAAATCAGAACACAAGTATAATATCGGAAGTAAGTCCTCATATTGCTAGTCAGGCAAGTTATAAATCAAGCATACATCTTAAACCGTCCATGAGACCGTAGTCTCTATATTACCATGATAGGTAATATATTCATCGTTAATAGCGCCGTTATTATGTATAGGATACATTTTTATTTGGATCATATAGATTGTATAGTACATTGTATTTGAATGTAACACCCCCACAATTGCTATGCGCAGCGGAACTACAACAATGGGTGCTACACAGTATTCATTGCACACAAGGTATATCAAACGACGCTAAAAAGACGTCAACTTAAAACTTGAATTTAAAATTGTTAGATGATACATGTCCACGGTTTTTCCAACCCCAATTTGGTACAACAGAGTTTAGCGTTTTCGGTCCCCATGAATCTCAACCCAGAAATTTCAGTTTACAACAACATGACATTAAACTTAAAATTTGTTTAAGTTGAAAAAGGAGGAAAAACAAGCGGACTCCAAGCCATACACACAACATCCATCCCATGCATGCTCCATCCTACACCTCAGCGGTTACCTGAAACACATGCCAAAAATTTTGGTCAACGAAAACGTTGAGTGGAATTCATAGGTTTTACAATCCATTTGAACGTATATATAATAAAAACCATTCGTGATCATTTATAGTCTTGTCGATCAAACAAACTATAATCAGGATACTGACAATTGTGTTTAAGCTCATGACACTAATCCGTTAACTCAATCACCCGCGTAATAAATACCGTCGAGATTCAAATGAAACCAGTGCCCCTTCTAAAGGCATCAGTTGCAATTATACCTTATTTCTCATACAAAATAATCTACCGCAGAACTTACTAAAAGTACAGCTTCTCGGCTAGCATTGGGTCGTTAGCCCCGTAGTACTACAAATTGCATAAGCGGCTATTTCCCCCTACTCGAGGGCAGGACAATAGTTAATAGTTCATGATTTTAGGGACTTTTGCAACTTTGGTACTCAACACAATTTCTAAGGCAACTTTCGGGTCTAACAATCATTCATGATATACGTTCCTTTTAAAAACTAGCATGCATTTCCCTCGCGGGTAAAACAATTTGAAATAAATATAAGCGAGGCTATAAATTCACACCTTATATCTTAAGTAGTCGGTAGTTCGAGGAATGATCACTGACGACGAAACGGATGCCCGGTTAAATCAACACCTATCACAAATAACGCGTAATGAGTATCTCATTTTAAATACTTACGGTACTGTATAAAATACATATATACTAGTCACTTAGGACAAGTATAACTCACGCCAAAAAAAAAATAACAAGTATCACTCATTTTATACCATTCGTTCTCATCACTTACGTTGTCCATTTTTACTCATTCTCGCCGGTACTTGACTAAAGTACGGGCTGTTTTACCTTATTTAACCACACTTATAAAATTTGACAAAATTCTCAAAAATCCTATAAGACCTGTCGATGACATGTTTTTAAGCCCAATAAAAGTTTTTACTTTTACGACCCGTTACTCGACGCTTTTCTACGTCTACATTTTACGGGCTGAAATTGCACTTCGACCAATTTTGACCTCTTTGACCTATATGAAAAGTACCTTTGACTTCTTTGACACCTAAGTCAACATATAGACTCATTTATACAGGTTTGGGACCAAATTTTGACCCTTGACCATTTACCAATTCATACTTGTGACCCTCGGGATTTGACTAAAACTTTACATAAATTCGGATTATGAAAGTCCTCGTCTCCCGGTACTCGATCTTTAAAACCTCATAACTTTTAGCTCGTTTTGAGTCACGGGCTCTACCTTATACCAAATTAAAGACAAGAAGACCCTCTATAACTACATTTTGTTTTCAAGACCTGGAAGAAAAATCATTTTTATGAAATGGACCCAAAGTTTCTGCCTAAATTTGGCTACTCCAAAAACACGCTTAGACTCGATTCCAAGCCTTCTAACCACCACTAGGCATCATCCTAAGCCTCCCTAAACATATCCAAACACCAAATTTCAGTCCTACCCCTATTGATCAACCAATCTCAAAATCAAAAAATCAAAGAAATTAAACATGCAATCACCTAAACCTATGTATAACATCACTAAACACATAACCAAACACTAGGATAAGCTCAAAATCCAACAACCACCATGGCTCCCCAAACACCCCTTGTGCCGTGGGGTTTGGGTGCCCCAATCACCACAACCAAATTGATTTTGGTGGGTTTTCTTGGTGTTTATGCATCCATAACACATAAATTTAACATGCATTACAACATTTAGCCTCAAAAACGAATTTGGATCATCATGAAAATTTTTGGAAAATTTTTGTTAGTGCATGTGGGATTTAAGCACATAGAAATGTAGGGAATGACCAAATTAGATGTGGTTTAACCTTAATTTTTATGAAAATCAAGTGAAAAAAAGTTTTTGATGGATTTCTTGGTGGGTTGGGGTGTCCGTCGGCTTTAGAGAGCAAGAGAGGGAGTGTTTGATTATTTTTGGTGAAAATTTTCTATGTGTTTGTGTTTGTGTCAATTTTGGGCCTTTTTGGTGGATTGGGAGGGACCTATTTGCAATATTTGGTTTCTTTTGGCCTTAAGTAAAAACGCCACTATAACTTTGCGGTTTCGACTCACTAGTCAATTTTGAAAATTTTACGGGAGTCGGAAATCATCCCGAACACTCCAAAATATTTTTGGGATACTTTAAATGTACTCGGAAGGCTATAAAACTCACCCGACTCAACTTAACACGAACCGTAAATAAAATTTTCGAAAAATTACATTATCGATAAATCGTCAATAATTATATAAAATTGGGCATCCCTCGGGATCGTAATCGTCATCGTGCTTCTTAAAACGTCAATCGTAAAAATTATAACCTCGAACATCGGCTTTAACCAAAATACTTATAAATATAGAAATTAAAATTTATTAAAAATTTCAAAAATTAGCGTAATTTAGGGTAACGTTAATGACCTCGATTCTAGGGTGTCACATCCACCCCTCCTTAAAGAGAGCGACGTCCCGGCGCTCGCCTCTTCTTGTACTCACATTTCGTTCTACTGGAACAGATGAGGATACCTTTCCTTGAAAAAGTCCTCACATTCCCAGGTGAATTCCGGTCCACGCTTAGAATTCCATCGGACCTTCACAACAGGAATCCTACTACGCTTCAACCGCTTGACCTCCCGGTCCATAATTTCCACAGGTTCTTCCACAAAGTGCATTTTGTCATCTAGTCGAATCTCGTCCAAAGGAATCACCAATTCCTTGTCCGCCAAACTCTTCCTCAGGTTCGATACGTGAAACGTGTCGTGAATAGCACTAAGTTCGGTCGGCAATTCTAACTTGTACGCTACTGGTCCAATTCGTTCAACGATCTTAAACGGTCCAATATACCTCGGACTCAACTTCCCTTTCTTCCCAAAACGAATTACACCCTTCCACGGCGATACCTTGAGCATAACCATATCTCCAACTTCAAACTCCAACGGTTTCCTTCGGTTATCGGCATAACTCTTCTGTCGGCTTCTTGCAGCAAGTAGTCGGTTCTTGATCTGCACAATCTTCTCTGTCGTTTCTAAAACCATTTCGGGTCCAGTCAATTGACTTTCCCCTACTTCACTCCAACACACAGGCGATCTACACTTCCTTCCATACAATGCTTCGAACGGTGCTGCCTTGATACTCGCATGATAACTATTATTGTACGAAAATTCCACCAGAGGCAAGTGGCGTTCCCAACTTCCTCCAAAATCAATCACGCATGCTCGGAGCATGTCCTCCATCGTTTGAATAGTTCGTTCACTCTGGCCGTCAGTTTCCGGGTGATAAGCCGTGCTTAAACTCAGTTCAGTGCCCATCGCACGTTGAAGCGATTTCCAAAATTCCGACGTAAACCTACTGTCGCGATCCGAAATGATCGATAACGACACTCCATGTCTACAGACGATCTCCTTCACGTACACGCTGGCGAGTTTTTCCATGCTGTCCGTCTTCTTCATAGGTAAGAAATGAGCAGATTTTGTTAACCTGTCCATAATTACCCATATCATATCACATCCACTAGGAGTCCTAGGTAAACCCGTCACGAAATCCATAGCGATTTTCTCCCATTTCCATTCTGGGATCTATGGTTGTACCAACAATCCAGATGGTTTCTTATGTTCTGCCTGAACCTTCGCGCAAGTCAAACACTTACTAACGTAACGAGCAATATCTACCTTCATATTCGGCCACCAATAAACTTTCTTCAGGTCGTGGTACATTTTGTCCGATCCAGGATGTATCGAATACTTCGACTTATGCGACTCCTTCATAACCAATTCTCGAACTCCAGGCTTTCCTTCCTCAGATGAACACAATGGTAACCAAATCCGATTCTCAAAATATCTCAGTCCGTCTGACCTAATCACGAAAAGAGGTTTCAACATTCGTCCCAAGTTCTCGGCTTCAACATTCCCTTTCATTAGTCCTCTCTCCTGAGCCTTCAGTATAGTTTCGGTTAAGTCAACGCTCTCAGTCATTACTAAAGCTCTAACCCTCAAAGGTTTCTCCCGTTCCTTCCTACTCGGTGCATCCGCTACAACATTCGCCTTCCCAGGGTGGTAGCGAATTTCGCAGTCATAATCACTCAGTAGTTCAACCCATCGTCTTTGTCGCATATTCAACTCCTTTTGATCTAAAATGTGCTGCAAACTCTTGTGGTCAGTGAATACAACACACTTTGTCCCATACAGATAGTGTCTCCACAACTTTAACGCAAAAACTACAGCTCCTAATTCCAAATCGTGCGTCGTGTAGTTCTCCTCATTCTTCCTTAATTGCCTCGACGCGTAAGCTATCACCTTTTCACGTTGCATTAATACCGCTCCATAACCCTTACGAGACGCATCACAATACACTACGAAGTCTTCGGTTCCTTCAGGCAATGACAAAATCGGTGCGGAACATAACTTATCCTTGAGCGTTTCGAAAGCAAGTTCTTCCTCCATTCCCCATTCATACACCCTATTCTTTTCGGTAAGCCTCGTCAATGGTTTTGCAATCAACGAAAATCCTTCAATAAACCTTCGATAATACCCAGCTAAACCAAGAAATTGTCGAACTTCAGTCGGCGTCGTCGGTGCTGACCATTCCCTGATCGCTTCGACCTTAGCAGGATCTACACGAACTCCCTCACTATCAATCACATGACCTAGAAACTGCACTGATTCCAACCAAAACTCACACTTAGAGAATTTTGCATACAACTTCTCCTTCCTTAACAACTCCAAAATCTTTCTTAGGTGCTTCTCGTGCTCCTCCTTACTCTTAGAGTAAATAAGTATATCGTCGATGAAAACAATAACAAACTTATCTAGATACGGCTTGCACACGCGATTCATAAGATCCATGAATACAGCAGGTGCGTTCGTCAACCCAAACGGCATCACTCGAAATTCAAAGTGTCCATACCGCGTTCGAAAGGCAGTTACAGGAATATCCTCCTCTCTTACACGAAGTTGATGATACCCTGATCTTAAATCGATCTTTGAGTACACACTTGAACCTTGCAATTGATCGAACAAATCGTCAATCCTCGGCAATGGGTACCGATTCTTAACCGTCAGCTTATTGAGTTCCCTATAGTCGATACACATCCTAAACGAACCATCTTTCTTCTTTACGAACAACACTGGCGCTCCCCAAGGTGATGAGCTTGGCCTAATAAATCCTTTGTCCATCAATTCCTTCAATTGATCTGCTAACTCCTTTAACTCAGATGGTGCTAAGCGATAAGGTGCACGTGCAACCGGCGCAGCTCCTGGCACTAAATCAATTCGAAACTCGACCTCACGGGTAGGCGGTAAACCTGGCAACTCGTCTGGAAAAACGTCCGGATACTCGCAAATAACTGGTACCTCTTCGACCCTCGCCTCTACATCACCATCGCTCGAAACTTGTGCCAAAAACACATCGCATCCGCTCTCTACGTACTTCATCATTTTCAAACACGAAATCACCTTCAAACGAGAAGTGCATTCGTCTCCCTTTACCGTCAATACCCTATTTCTCAACGGAATCTGAACCAATCTCTCGCCACAGACGATCATAGCACTGTGCGCCATTAGCCAATCCATTCCCACAATCACGTCAAACGATCCTAGCTCTATAGGCATCAAGTCGATTTTAAAAGCGTAATTTCCTAACTTCAAGGTACACCCTTTCAGTATAGAATTCGTACTAACAATTTTTCCATCGGCTAACTCAACGTTATAACTAGTCGCTAACAACACCGGTTTTCTATCGATATGACGACTAAATTTAACATCTACAAAACTCTTGTCGGAGCCAGAATCAAATAAAATACTAGCATAACAAGCGTCTAGCAAAAACGTACCGGTAACCACATTAGGACCCTGTGGTTTATCAGCCGTTCCCACTTGATACACAGCAGCCGCATTATTACCTCCCCGCCTGTTTCCTGCCTTCGGGCAATTCACTTGCACATGACCCCTTTCTCCACAACCATAACATCCCCTCATCCTGATAGCATTAGCCCCAGTGGCTACTCCTCCCGTTCGGCAACCAGATGTCCTATGACCTGCTTTCCCACACTTGCCGCATGCAGGCGGGCAATTTCCAACATGGTACAAATTGCACTTACCACAATGGGGGTTCACTTTCACACCTCTAGGGTTCGTCACTGCCCTCATCCCTTCATTCCTTCTCTGATTAAACTGCTGATTACGGTTCGGCCCATGGTTGTTTCGATTTCCACCTCGGTTCTGGCCTTGGGATTGATTACTTTGTGCCGCTTCCCATTTCCTCTTGTTGCCATCAGCAATGTAGTTCTGCTTGTCCTGAAGCTTGACGTCCATCAAAGCGTGAGCCATTTGAACCGCTTCATCAAACGTTCCAGGTTTTGACGAAGTTGTTTCACCTTTGATATTGCTGGATAAACCCTTAATGTACTGTTCATTTTCTTGGCATCATTGGCAAATATGTCTGGACACAAAAGACTTAACTCATTGAATCTCCTGGTGTAAGCAGCTATATCGTTGTTCTTCAAGGTCAAGTGCCTCAATTCGTCCTCCAATTGCCCCAATTCCTCCTCTGGGCAAAACTTCTTAGTCAACAAAGCTTTTGTCGCATTCCACGTCCTTGCATTCGCTACAGCCAATCCAACCGTAGCTACCTGGGTATTCCACCAACTTAACGCATCATCAAGAAACGTAGCTGCTGCAAACTTCACTTTATCCGCTTCTGCACAACCACTGATTTCGAACGTACTTTCAACCTTTTCCAACCATCGTCTAAGTTCTAAAGCTCCACCCGTTCCACGGAACTGCGTGGGACCGCACTTCATAAAGCTAGAATAGGTACACACTCTCGGGGCTTGCTGTCTCCCCGCGTTCCTTCCCTGGTCCTGATTTCTCCCAACTCGGTCCGCTTCCAACGCATTTGCTATAGCTTCCTGAATCATGGTGTTAACACGATCGGCAGTCAACTTTGGAGGCATGGTGTTATCGAATATCTCTTTCTGCAAGACAAGGAAAATAGAAAAACAATGTAAGTATACATATCAAGTTTCCCAGACATAATATACATACAACGACACATCACTACGGAGTTACTAATATTCATCAATTCACACCACAAAAGATCAAATTTAAGGCATATCACAGATCATGAAAGGTAACATAGATTGTATTGATAATTAACCAAAATCGTGACAAGTATTGCCACTACAATCGTTCACCATAAAACTTCAAGTACTTGAGTTTCTCGTCATAATACCATCATACAAAGGTCCAAAATAGTTCTATTACAATGATCAAAGAAAATACAAAACAAGTAACTAGGCATGTGGTGATCCACACGGCCTCTTGGATGGCGGCTCGTCGTCGTCTTCCTCGGTTTCCTCATCACTATCGTCCTCATCCACATCATCCATTTTTCTTTTTCCTTTCTCATCCGGCCCACATTCCGTTTCCTTTTTCGTCCCTGATGTGGATCCACACTCAATCGCTACCTGACTTCCCACCTAATACAAGCACCTCTAGTAGGCGGTTAAATCATGAAGTCATTCGCCTCCATCTCCAAATCATCCACGAATCTCCAATCCGGGGGCAATGATGCTCTCACACGATGCTCCCAACTCTGCATCCTCGACAACCTCATTTGATCCTCCCTAACACGGTCAAGACTAGCACTTAAATTTGCAACCATTGATCTTAAACTGTTGATGTCACTTTTATTTACATTCCCATCATACTCAATTCTTGCCGTCCTTTCCAACAGTCTTTGGTGTTCCCTTTCAGTCTTATCAAACTTCTTAATCACCCTAGTCTCAACTACAAACCGCTCATACATCAACCTTTCCATCCTCCCCAACCGACCTGCGGGATCCCAGTAGTGTCTCGGTCTCGGAAAGTAGACCCTTGCAATATTCTCATGAATCGATGGCGACTGGGATGATTTGCTGGACTCTCCACTGCTCCCATTACTTACTCGAACAAATCCTGGCACTGTTCTCAAATAATCCTTACAATTGTCCATCGGGCGATTAAAGGGTTGCTGCTCATAACGACCGGTCGGTGGTACCTCATAACCCTTCGGTGAATTCGGAGATTGAAACAAATCGGGTTCGGTCTGGCCTACGGCATCCTCGGGAATGCCATCATCCATTAGCTCCTCAGGCTCTTCTTCGGAATCCTCACTCTCGTCACTACTAATGCTGAAATTATCCACCTCACTTTCATCATTGTCGTTTTCCGGCCCCATTTCGTCTTCTGGAGCGATCCATCCATTATCATTGTCCGGCGGGTTCGGAGGAAACGGTCCCCCTTCGTGACCTACGACATAATCGTTTCCATTATCATTAGGCGGTACCTCGGCCATTCCTGCAATAACAGCAAATTTCGGAGGGTACATAAGTAATTATACAATAGTTATAAATACATGCATGCAAATGCAATGCAAAGGTGGTACATATGCCCGAAACGTAATAATATGATGCTCATGCATGATTAATACAAAAATTACGATGTCGGATATTTCACGTAAAATTCAACGTCTACATATAGTAATCTCCATACTTACGTAATAATTACCCACATATATACTTTACTCAAAAGTATACGTCAAATGCCATAAATACAACAATAAATCTTACCGGAGCCATGCAGGATAGTTGTGTGTGCTTGGACCCTTTTCTTACGACACCAAAAGTTATAGTTTAGGATTTTCAAAACGACCTAGTTCTCTATAACTCGTGGCTCTGATTACCAATCTGTAACACCCCCACAATTGCTATGCGCAGCGGAACTACAACAATGGGTGCTACACAGTATTCATTGCACACAAGGTATATCAAACGACGCTAAAAAGACGTCAACTTAAAACTTGAATTTAAAATTGTTAGATGATACATGTCCACGGTTTTTCCAACCCTAATTTGGTACAACAGAGTTTAGCGTTTTCGGTCCCCATGAATCTCAACCCAGAAATTTCAGTTTACAACAACATGACATTAAACTTAAAATTTGTTTAAGTTGAAAAAGGAGGAAAAACAAGCGGACTCCAAGCCATACACACAACATCCATCCCATGCATGCTCCATCCTACACCTCAGCGGTTACCTGAAACACATGCCAAAAATTTTGGTCAACGAAAACGTTGAGTGGAATTCATAGGTTTTACAATCCATTTGAACGTATATATAATAAAAACCATTCGTGATCATTTATAGTCTTGTCGATCAAACAAACTATAATCAGGATACTGACAATTGTGTTTAAGCTCATGACACTAATCCGTTAACTCAATCACCCGCGTAATAAATACCGGCGAGATTCAAATGAAACCAGTGCCCCTTCTAAAGGCATCAGTTGCAATTATACCTTATTTCTCATACAAAATAATCTACCGCAGAACTTACTAAAAGTACAGCTTCTCGGCTAGCATTGGGTCGTTAGCCCCGTAGTACTACAAATTGCATAAGCGGCTATTTCCCCCTACTCGAGGGCAGGACAATAGTTAATAGTTCATGATTTTAGGGACTTTTGCAACTTTGGTACTCAACACAATTTCTAAGGCAACTTTCGGGTCTAACAATCATTCATGATATACGTTCCTTTTAAAAACTAGCATGCATTTCCCTCGCGGGTAAAACAATTTGAAATAAATATAAGCGAGGCTATAAATTCACACCTTATATCTTAAGTAGTCGGTAGTTCGAGGAATGATCACTGACGACGAAACGGATGCCCGGTTAAATCAACACCGATCACAAATAACGCGTAATGAGTATCTCATTTTAAATACTTACGGTACTGTATAAAATACATATATACTAGTCACTTAGGACAAGTATAACTCACGCCAAAAATAAAATAACAAGTATCACTCATTTTATACCATTCGTTCTCATCACTTACGTTGTCCATTTTTACTCATTCTCGCCGGTACTTGACTAAAGTACGGGCTGTTTTACCTTATTTAACCACACTTATAAAATTTGAAAAAATTCTCAAAAATCCTATAAGACCTGTAGATGACATGTTTTTAAGCCCAATAAAAGTTTTTACTTTTACGACCCGTTACTCGACGCTTTTCTACGACTACATTTTACGGGCTGAAATTGCACTTCGACCAATTTTGACCTCTTTGACCTATATGAAAAGTACCTTTGACTTCTTTGACACCTAAGTCAACATATAGACTCATTTATACAGGTTTGGGACAAAATTTTGACCCTTGACCATTTACCAATTCATACTTGTGACCCTCGGGATTTGACTAAAACTTTACATAAATTCGGATTATGAAAGTCCTCGTCTCCCGGTACTCGATCTTTAAAACCTCATAACTTTTAGCTCGTTTTGAGTCACGGGCTCTACCTTATACCAAATTAAAGACAAGAAGACCCTCTATAACTACATTTTGTTTTCAAGACCTGGAAGAAAAACCATTTTTATGAAATGGACCCAAAGTTTCTGCCTAAATTTGGCTACTCCAAAAACACGCTTAGACTCGATTCCAAGCCTTCTAACCACCACTAGGCATCATCCTAAGCCTCCCTAAACATATCCAAACACCAAATTTCAGTCCTACCCCTATTGATCAACCAATCTCAAAATCAAAAAATCAAAGAAATTAAACATGCAATCACCTAAACCTATGTATAACATCACTAAACACATAACCAAACACTAGGATAAGCTCAAAATCCAACAACCACCATGGCTCCCCAAACACCCCTTGTGCCGTGGGGTTTGGGTGCCCCAATAACCACAACCAAATTGATTTTGGTGGGTTTTCTTGGTGTTTATGCATCCATAACACATAAATTTAACATGCATTACAACATTTAGCCTCAAAAACGAATTTGGATCATCATGAAAATTTTTGGAAAATTTTTGTTAGTGCATGTGGGATTTAAGCACATAGAAATGTAGGGAATGACCAAATTAGATGTGGTCTAACCTTAATTTTTATGAAAATCAAGTGAAAAAAAGTTTTTGATGGATTTCTTGGTGGGTTGGGGTGTCTGTCGGCTTTAGAGAGCAAGAGAGGGAGTGTTTGATTATTTTTGGTGAAAATTTTCTATGTGTTTGTGTTTGTGTCAATTTTGGGCCTTTTTGGTGGATTGGGAGGGACCTATTTGCAATATTTGGTTTCTTTTGGCCTTAAGTAAAAACGCCACTATAACTTTGCGGTTTCGACTCACTAGTCAATTTTGAAAATTTTACGGGAGTCGGAAATCATCCCGAACACTCCAAAATATTTTTGGGATACTTTAAATGTACTCGGAAGGCTATAAAACTCACCCGACTCAACTTAACACGAACCGTAAATAAAATTTTCGAAAAATTACATTATCGATAAATCGTCAATAATTATATAAAATTGGGCATCCCTCGGGATCGTAATCGTCATCGTCCTTCTTAAAACGTCAATCGTAAAAATTATAACCTCGAACATCGGCTTTAACCAAAATACTTATAAATATAGAAATTAAAATTTATTAAAAATTTCAAAAATTAGCGTAATTTAGGGTAACGTTAATGACCTCGATTCTAGGGTGTCACATTGAATTAGGATTATTATTAGCCGCATGACATTGTTACCTTACTATGAAAACAGCGGGCCGCGAACCCGACAAACAATTTGCCCATCTAAGTTAGCGTGTCGTCACAAAAATCACGCTATGGAATCTTCTCATACATAAATTCGCTTACCAATCAATGTGGTATGACGGGGATCAACCGTCAAGGCGCGAACTAGGGTGATCGTCCCCAAATAGTACTATCAAATGCATAAGCGTCTACCAAATCCCGGTAGTTCACAATTCATGCTAATGGGAATTTAAGTGACATAACCTAACTACTAATAATCCTTTAGTCTCGTTTATAGGGTCATAGCATCATTCGGGTCCATATCATTAAGCATACAATCGGGACTACTTGTGTTCTATTTTTATCAAAATCTAGCATGTTATCTCCCTCGCGGGTTTACAAATCATTTTATAAAACATTTAAAAGAGTGCGAGGCTATGAACTCACGTTGTTAATGAAAGGCGGATTATCGGCTACGGGCGTGCTTCGGTCACGGAAACCTATATAAATAATAATCGGTCTTAGACTCGGTCCAATGACTTTTATCAAAATAACAATATACATATGATGATTTTGTACATATGATGATGATCAAGTGGGTTTATACATCTTTGTTTACTCATTTTAGTGTTTATGTTTTGGTAACGTTTTACTGGTTTGCTAGTTTTACCTATTTTCACGTTTTAAGTCCAATAAACCTTTTATAAGTTCTTTAACTTGTTTTAATCCCTTTTATACCTATATTATCAGTATATATACTTTCCATGTTGGGCCCAAGTGGGTTAAGCCCAATAAGTTCTTTTTACAAGTATTTATCTTATTTAGTCCAATTATTAGTCCAATATGCTTAGTTAGCTCGTAAATGTCCGTATTTCTTATAGTTCGGGTTTTATCGGTTTTTACTTGTATTAGTTACCTATACATCAGTATATGACTTTTATAAACTTTACATTAGACGGTTTGATCGTCTAAGTTATATTTGGCGAAAAACGTTAATTTTACGGCAATAGCCGAAAAAGTCGTAAAAATCAAGTTTATAGTTTTTATTACTTATAAATATTATTTCACCACCATTTATATAATTTATCCATTTAATTAACCTTTTATATATGTATATAAATAAGTTTTATAAGTTAGTGGATTTTTATTATATATTTTATACATTAAAATGTGAGTGCTTATATAATAATAATAAACATTAATTCTTAAAAATCTGATTTTTATCTTCATGTTCACCATTTTTACCATATCTAGAGTTCTATAATGAATTAGAAGCTCATTTTTGGGTGACATGTTCTTCATTTTATATGCTACATTTAACTTAGCTATAGTTACTGCCCATTTTAAGTTTATCATGACTTAACAGTCCATACAAAACTGCTTATTCAGATTAGACCACCTAACTTGTTTTGATCATATCTCACTCATTATTTTGATTCCATTGCATGGCCAACTCTCACATGTGTATAGCATCTTGTAATTACTGTAAATGGATCATACCATGCAATTTTATCGGTTCATGTTTTAGTTTTATACTGTTTTTACACAGCCAACTAAATGATCAAGATTTTAGCCTCATTTCTTATAGTTATTAACATTTTTAAGCATATCTATCAACACTTGATCCCCACACAACATTTTTATCATCATATATACATCATATACATATACAAAATGAAAGAAAATACATTTGTTCTTTTCAAAATAACAAGAGAAAAATGGAGAGGATGATCTTCTTTACCAACCAAGTGTTTTCCTTGTTTTTGGAAGACAAGAACTTGATGAATACAACAAGTAACTCCAAGACCATCAAATATCAAGAACATATGTTGGGAAATCAGCCCTAGGACACAAGCAAATCACCTCCAATGATGTTAATATGGCCACCAAATGATCAAGGCTTCAAGATAACTCCTTAATAGAGCTAGTAAACATGTGTTTCATGGCTAGAAGAGATCAAAAGGGTTGTTTGTTGCTTGATGGTGGACGGCAAGGGGAGAGTATTGAGAGGATTTTGATGTTGGTTTGCATGTAAGGAAATGGTGAAGTGAAAACTAGTTGCTAGTTTTGAGTTTAGTGAGGTGGAAGTAGCTTAAAGAGTAAGCATGGCTTACACATGGAGTAAGCTAGCTAACATGATGCCACCTTAGGTGTCATGTTGTGCCGTCCAACATAGATAGTAGGGTGGGACAATGTATTTTGTCCCATCTCACTAGTTTACGGGTATTCCTAGATTCTATTTTTCTCGATTTGCGTGCCCTCGGGTCGTTTTACGAAAAAAGTTTTTATAAATTAGGAATCAACGTCACAAAATGAATCCAATAAAAATTGTCTCATAAAAAACGGAGTTCAAAAACGTAAATACGTAATCCTAAGGTTTCCGGTTTAGTCGTAAAAGACGCCAAATTATGCACGTAAGCCCAAATTTAAATCCGTAAATTGTGAGTTCGTCAACCAACACAAAAATAAGTTTCAAAATATTATACGAGAAAATATTTCACTACCTGAAAATGTTAGATTGTCACAGCTTTTCCTCCTAAAAGGGATCAACGTCCTCGTGATCCATTTCATTTGGAGGTCCGTTTCTTATTGAAATCGAAGAGGTGCGGATATTTCTTCCACATTTCATCCTCTCGTTCCCAAGTATACTCCGGTCCATGTTTTGAATTCCATCGGATCTTGACAATAGGTATCCGACTTTGTTTCAGTTGCTTTACCTCACGATCCATAACCTCTACGGGCTCTTCGATAAAATGCAACTTCCCATCTATTCGAACCTTACCTAACGGAATTTTCTCATCACTCACTGCTAGACATTTCTTCAGATTAGATACATGGAATGTGTTGTGAACACCATGATGTTCTGGGGGTAACTCTAGTTTGTAAGCCACCAGACCTACTCTAGATAAAATCTTAAAGGGTCCAATATAACGGGGATTCAATTTTCCTCGTTTTCCAAATCTGATAACGCCTTTCCATGGCGATACTTTCAACATTACTCGGTCATCCACGTCAAAATCCATTGGCTTCCGCCGCACATCCGCGTAACTTTTCTGTCTACTACGGGCTGTCAACAACCTCTTCTTAATCTGAACTATCATCTCCGTAGTCTCCCGGATCAATTCCGGTCCCGTGAGCTGGGTATCCCCAACATCACTCCAACATACAGGAGATCTATACTTCCTACCATACAAAGCTTCAAACGGTGCAGCCTTAATACTAGAATGGTAACTATTGTTATATGAAAACTCTGCTAACGGCAAATGTTTATCCTAATTCTTACCAAAGTCTAACACACAAGCTCTCAACATATCTTCCAGTGTTTGTATCGTCCTTTCACTCTGCCCATCAGTCTGGGGGTGATAAGCAGTACTCATGTCGAGATTCGTTCCCAAAGATCTTTGGAGAGATTTCCAAAAATTCGATGCGAATCTAGGATCTCGATCTAAAATGATCGATACAGGCACTCCATGCTTGCATACAACATTATCCAGGTATATACGAGTCAGCTTCTCCAGTGAGAACTGCTCTTTAACCGGAATGAAGTGTGCTGATTTGGTCAGTCTGTCGACAATAACCCAAATCGAGTTGTTTCCAGATGATGTTCTAGGAAGCTTGGTGATAAAGTCCATCGTAATTCGCTCCCACTTCCATTCAGGAATCTTTGGTTGTTGAAGTAGTCCTGATGGCTTTTGATGTTCAGCTTTGACTCTAGCACAAGTCAAGCATTGAAGAACATACATAGCTATGTCAGCTTTCATATTCGGCCACCAGTACAACTTCTTCAAATCATGGTACATCTTATCAGATCCCGGATGAATGGAATACTTAGATTTATGGGATTCTAACATAATCAAGTCTCTTAAGCCTCCAAACTTAGGTATCCACATACGACCTCTTAAGCATTTCACTCCATCAGCTCTAACCTCTAAAGGATCTCCTTCTCCTCGGAACCCTTCATTAACAAAATTCTCCTTCTTACAAGCTTCTATTTGCGCATTTGTAATTTTCTCAGGAAAATTATTGTGCACGGTCAAGACTAGAGAACGTACCCTGATAGGCTCTCTATCTTTCCTACTTAACGCATCGGCAACAACATTGGCTTTTCCTGGGTGATATTTTATATCACAATCATAATCACTTAACAACTCTATCCATCTTCGTTGCCTCATGTTCAATTCCTTCTGGTCGAGAATATACTGTAGGCTTTTGTGATCGGTGAATACCGTACACTTGGTGCCATACAGATAATGTCTCTACAACCTAAGAGCAAAGACTGAAGCTCCTAACTCAAGATCATGAGTAGTATAATTCTCCTCATTCTTCCTTAATTTCCTAGAAGCATAAGCTATTACTTTCTCTCGCTGCATCAAAACAGCTTCATAACCTCTAAGAGATGCATCACAATACACTACAAAATCTTCATTCCCGTCGGGTAATGATAAGATTGGCGCACTACATAATTTTTGCTTTAATGTCTAAAATGCTCCATCTTCATCACTTCCCCAAACGAAAGGTTTATTCTTCTGAGTAAGCTTAGTCAAGGGTTTAGCTATCAAAGAAAATTCGTTAATGAATCGCCTATAATAGCCAGCCAATCCTAAGAACTGTCGCACTTCCGTTGGCGTTGTCGGTGTAGACCAATTCTTAATAGCTTCATTGAAGGATCAACATGAATTCCATCTTTGTTAATCACATGACAAAGAAATTGCACAGAATTTAACCAGAAATCACATTTCAAAAACTTAGCATACAACCTTTCATCCTTCAACAAATTCAAAACAATCCTTAAATGTTTTCTATGCTCATCTTCATTCATAGAATAGATCAGAATATCGTCAATAAACACAATCACAAATTTATCCAAGTAGGTCTTGCACACTCGATTCATTAAATCCATGAAAACCGCAGGTGCGTTAGTTAACCCAAATGGCATTACTTGAAATTCAAAGTGTCCATAACGAGTTCTAAATGCAGTTATCGGAATATCTTCTTCACGGACGCGAAGTTGGTGATATCCTGACCACAAATCTATCTTAGAATACATACTAGATCGTTGCAGTTGATCAAACAAATCATCAATCCTAGGTAAAGGATATCGATTTTTAATTGTCAACTTATTCAGTTCCCTATAATCAATGCACATACGAAAAGATCCATCCTTCTTCTTAACGAACAAGACTGGAGCTCCCCAAGGCGACGAGCTCGGTCGAATAAAACCTTTATCAAACAACTCCTTAAGTTGCTCAGATAACTCCTTTAATTCAGAAGGGGCTAATCGGTAAGGCGCACGTGCCACCGGTGCAGCACCAGGAATTAAATCGATTCGAAACTCTACTTGCCTTATCGGTGGATGTCCGGGTAAATCTTTTGGAAATACCTCAGGAAATTCACAAATAATAGGTACATCTTACAATCGTTTCTCCCTAGACTCATTCCCGGTCACTTGAGCTAAGAATAACTCACAACCGTTGCTGATGTACTTTTGGACTTTAATACATGAAACGATTTTCAAACGGGATTCACTCGACTACCATCAATTACTAACGTCCTATTCCTAAGAGGAATCTTAACTTTCTTCTCTCCACATAAAATAGTTGCATTATTCAACAACAACCAATCCATACCAATAATAATATCAAAATACCTATTTCTATCAACATCAAATCAATCGGAAAGGAATGGTTCAAGAGATTTAGAGAGCATCCTTCTAATAGCTTATTAGTTTTCACTAATTTACCATCAGCCAATTCTACCTCGTAACTGGTACTTATCTCAACAGGTTCAATATCAATAAGGGAACTAAATTTAGTGGATACAAAGCTCCTATCAGCACCCGAATCAAATAAAGCAACAGCATAATGATTGTTGAGTAAAAACGTACCGGTAACGACATTCGGATCCTCTTTCTTCACCTCAATTGTTCAAAGTTGGTAGATACCACCCTGGGGGTTTCTTCTAGGTACAATCGCTTTCAACTTAGGGCATTCCGATTTCCTATGACCTTCTTCATTACAGTTGAAGCAAATGGTTCCCTTCTTACACCTTTCAACCTTGTGTCCAAGCTTTCCACAATTTCGGCACTTCCAGCAGTCGCCAGCATGCCTCTTGTTGCCACACTTAGGACATCTATCATCGTTGCGCGGTGCATTGTTGGTAAGAGCATTTGCATTCCCCTTTCTCTGGTTCTGACGGCGATTGAAATTCTTCCTATTATCACCTCTATCTACACGCTCACCGTCTCCCTTTCTTTTCTCACCTACACGGGCATCATTGGTAAGCCATTCGAACAGCATCATCAATGGTCAGTGGTTTCGATGATGTCACGTCCCCCCGGATATTCCTGGTCAACCCTTTAACATATTGCTCAATTCGCATCTCTTCGGGTTCAACCAATCGAGGACATAGCAAGGCCAACTCATGGAATCGGTTCGTGTAACTATCGATGTCCACACCTTTCATTCTCAGATGAATCAACTCCTGTTCTAACCTAATGATCACACTATGAGGACAAAACTCCAAAGTCATCCACTTCTTGATTTCAGCCCAAGGAGTAGCATTAGCAGCATCAAGACCCATGAAAGCAATTCTCCCGTTCCACCAAGTCAACGCACGACCTTTAAGAGTAGCCATAGCAAAAGTCACCTTATCTTCCTCCTTACACTTACTAATCCAAAACACCGATTCAATCTTCTCGATCCACTGGCTTAATCCTACAGCACCTTCAGTTCCATTAAAAGGTAGAGGTTCACACTTCATGAACGTCACATAAGTACAACCACCAACTTCAGGTGCATTAGTTCCAAGTCCTCCTACATTTCCTCCAGCATTAGCATTCACATTATTAGCATTCACATTCACATTAGTACCGCCAATTCCACTACCGCCAGCTCCACTACCGCCAGCTTCATTTCTAGCATTTGCCATAAATTCAGTCATAGATGCGGTAACTTGCTCCGTAATAATCCTACGTACATCATCCTCAGTCACAGCCTTCTTGGGTGGCATAGTTCTATAATTAAACAATTTGAAAGTATTAAGCATTCATCCAACAAAGGATTCATATAATATGGATCGAATTCATAATCAAGATACAAATAAGGCACAATATGGAATTCAAGACAAGATACATATTTCATTCGATCTGAAACAAAAGTATTGTCTTAGTACATCCCATATCAAAGTTCTAGCACTATATACACTCAAAATTCGTGCCAAGTCTACTACTAACAAGTCGGTTCAGTCAAAGCTACAAAAGCACAAAAGATATAAAGGTCACTAGTAAATACAGACTGGTCTACTGAGAACCGCCAGATGGTCCATCATCCATCATCTTCTGAATCTTCGTCGGACGATCATTAGACACATCTTCAGCTGGGCGCTTACGGATCACTCCTCTTTCAACCATGTCAGCATAAAATCTACTATTCCATCCCACAGATATATTCAGCTCCTTCTCAGCTTTCTCATGCATCGCACGAGCCACACTCAACTGAATCTCCATAGTATTCACCTTTCTCTTCATAGCAGCATACTCACCACTTTCCAACACCGATAACCTCCTAAAAGCCTCATTCAAACCACGCTCAACATCACTCAAATCCAAACTAAGCAATTCCCGCTCTTTCTAGCCAACCTTAGTCTTCGACTCCAAATAAGCAACCTGAGTCTGAACAACACCTAATCCAACCTCTGTCACATAACTCTTAACACGGGAAGCATCTAGATCACGTCTCAAGGCCCTTAGTGCAAGACCATCAATATGAGTAGCCTCTCGAGCACTAGACGACTCTCCTATCTCACATCTACGAGTAGCAATACCATCAGTACCGTCAGGTGCATCATCATCCTCATCCTCCTCTGATTCAGAATCAGATTCAGACGATTCAGACGTTTCATCCCTAGGTAACTCAACCTCAGCATCAGACAAACAAACTGGTGGGGGCAAAGGCTCGCCCTCTGGAACATCATAAGGGTAAATAAGCTCGGCTTCCTCATCGTCATCAACCTCATCGTCTATACCTACATCCTCCTCGACATCCTCGTCGTCAATCTCTACATCTAAATTATCTAACCCAATCTCATCATCATTCTCTATATCAACATTATCTCATTCTCTACCAAGTCAACCTGAGGGGCAATCTGATCTCCTAGTCCTATCTCGGGCTCAGGATCCTCAAATGGTTCCTCCTCATCATCCATATCATAATCTACTAAGTCTAAATAAGGATCATCATCTATATTAGGTTCGGGAATAGCATGGTTTTCTACAGGAATATTAGGGTCAGCCATGACAATCTGCATTTATATATATATCTCGTATTAGGATAACATACTAGTTAAACAATTACATAATGAAACCACGATATATACATATATATAAATTAAATTATATATATCAAAATATATATCTTCTCAATAGGGCTTGTTGGTAACGTCAGAGATCTCTGGCACCGTTATAGTCAAAAGATTTTTCAAATATTTTCTCAAATGTTCATTGTCAAAAGATTTTGAAAAGTTTTTTTCAAAACCTTGGTTTTTAAAATCTTTTGTTCTCTATAACGAGAGCTCTGGTACCAAACTGTAACACTCTCATTTTTCGTATCGGTACAGCGGAAGGGTCTTTCAGAGTGTTACGGGATAGCACAATAACTCCAATCATAGACAACACATAAAAATGGTTGTTCAAGGTTTAACATACATTCATTCGATAAAAAGTTTCAAAGTGTACAACAGGTCCCAAATTATACAGGTCATTAAGTTTACAAAACATAGATCGAATGAACATTTTTAATATTATGTGGGCCATCAGAGTCGATCTCCATCCGGATTACCTTCAAGCACCTGAGATAAAAACATGCAAAAATCATATCAGCGAATGTCGTGTGAATTCATAGAGTTTAATGAAAACCGTTATATAAAACAATCATTTAAAAATCAGAACACAAGTATAATATCGGAAGTAAGTCCTCATATTGCTAGTCAGGCAATATATAAATCAAGCATACATCTTAAACCGTCCATGAGACCGTAGTCTCTATATTACCATGATAGTCATCGTTAATAGCGTCGTTATTATGTATAGGATACATTTTTATTTGGATCATATAGATTGTATAGTACATTGTATTTGAATTAGGATTATTATTAGCCGCATGACATTGTTACCTTACTATGAAAACAGCGGGCCGCGAACCCGACAAACAATTTTCCCATCTAAGTTAGCGTGTCGTCACAAAAATCACGCTATGGAATCTTCTCATACATAAATTCGCTTACCAATCAATGTGGTACGACAGGGATCAACCGTCAAGGCGCGAACTGGGGTGATCGTCCCCAAATAGTACTATCAAATGCATAAGCGTCTACCAAATCCCGGTAGTTCACAATTCATGCTAATGAGACTTTAAGTGACATAACCTAACTACTAATAATCCTTTTAGTCTCGTTTATAGGGTCATAGCATCATTCGGGTCCATATCATTAAGCATACAATCGGGACTACTTGTGTTCTATTTTTATCAAAATCTAGCATGTTATCTCCCTCGCGGGTTTACAAATCATTTTATAAAACATTTAAAAGAGTGCGAGGCTATGAACTCACGTTGTTAATGAAAGGCGGATTATCGGCTACGGGCGTGCTTCGGTCATGGAAACCTATATAAATAATAATCGTTCTTAGACTCGGTCCAATGACTTTTATCAAAATAACAATATACATATGATGATTTTGTACATATGATGATGATCAAGTGGGTTTATACATCTTTGTTTACTCATTTTAGTGTTTATGTTTTGGTAACGTTTTACTAGTTTGCTAGTTTTACCTATTTTCACGTTTTAAGTCCAATAAACCTTTTATAAGTTCTTTAACTTGTTTTAATCCCTTTTATACCTATATTATCAGTATATATACTTTCCATGTTGGGCCCAAGTGGGTTAAGCCCAATAAGTTCTTTTTACAAGTATTTATCTTATTTAGTCCAATTATTAGTCCAATATGTTTAGTTAGCTCGTAAATGTCCGTATTTCTTATATTTCGGGTTTTATCGGTTTTTACTTGTATTAGTTACCTATACATCAGTATATGACTTTTATAAACTTTACATTAGACGGGTTTGATCGTCTAAGTTTTATTTGGCGAAAAACGTTAATTTTACGGCAATAGCCGAAAAAGTCGTAAAAATCAAGTTTATAGTTTTTATTACTTATAAATATTATTTCACCACCATTTATATAATTTATCCATTTAATTAACCTTTTATATATGTATATAAATAAGTTTTGTAAGTTAGTGGGTTTTTATTATACATTTTATACATTAAAATGTGAGTGCTTATATAATAATAATAAACATTAATTCTTAAAAATCTGATTTTTATCTTCATGTTCACCATTTTTACCATATCTAGAGTTCTATAATAAATTAGAAGCTCATTTTTTGGTGACATGTTCTTCATATTATGTGCTACATTTAACTTAGATATAACTACTACCCATTTTAAGTTTATCATGACTTAACAGTCCCTACAAAACTGCTTATTCAGATTAGACCACCTAACTTGTTTTGATCATATCTCACTCATTATTTTGATTCCATTGCATGGCCAACTCTCACATGTGTATAACATCTTGTACTTACTGTAAATGGATCATACCATGCAATTTTATCAGTTCATGTTTTAGTTTTATACTGTTTTTACACAGCCAACTAAATGATCAAGATTTTAGCCTCATTTCTTATAGTTATTAACATTTTTAAGCATATCTATCAACACTTGATCCCCACACAACATTTTTATCATCATATATACATCATATACATATACAAAATGAATGAAAATACATTTGTTCTTTACAAATAACAAGAGAAAAATGGAGAGGATGATCTTCTTTACCAACCAAGTGTTTTCCTTGTTTTTGGAAGACAAGAACTTGATGAATACAACAAGTAACTCCAAGACCATCAAATATAAAGAACATATGTTGGGAAATCAGCCCTAAGACACAAGCAAATCACCTCCAATGATGTTAATATGGCCACCAAATGATCAAGGCTTCAAGATAACTCCTTAATAGAGCTAGTAAACATGTGTTTCATGGCTAGAAGAGATCAAAAGGGGTGTTTGTTGCTTGATGGTGGACGGCAAGGGGAGAGTATTGAGAGGATTTTGATGTTGGTTTGCATGTAAGGAAATGGTGAAGTGAAAACTAGTTGCTAGTTTTGAGTTTAGTGAGGTGGAAGTAGCTTAAAGAGTAAGCATGGCTTACACATGGAGTAAGCTAGCTAACATGATGCCACCTTAGTGTGTGGTGTCATGTTGTGCCGTCCAACATAGATAGTGGGGTGGGACAATGTATTTTGTCCCATCTCACTAGTTTACGGGTATTCCTCGATTCTAGTTTTCTCGATTTGCGTGCCCTCGGGTCATTTTACGAAAAACGTTTTTATAAATTAAGAATCAACGTCACAAAATGAATCCAATAAAAATTGTCTCATAAAAAACGGAGTTCAAAAACGTAAATACGTAATCCTAAGGTTTCCGGTTTAGTCGTAAAAGACGCCAAATTATGCACGTAAGCCCAAATTTAAATCCGTAAATTGTGAGTTCGTCAACCAACACAAAAATAAGTTTCAAAATGTTATACGAGAAAATATTTCACTACCTGAAAATGTTAGATTATCACATTATAGTTTAAAAAGCTTATGATTAACCTATGAAAAACTGTATTTTAAATTTAGCCAAGAGCCCATATAGGTCATGATGTTTCAACGTGCATGAATACTTAGAGGGGTGACCTCTATGCGTCTCCGGTGTGATGGCTTTGGAGAACAAGTTTTAAATTTATAAACACGAATTACTGGATTGAATAAAAATGCACGGGCAAGTATAACCCTTTCGTTTGTGTATAGCTTTTATGTGGTAATACCGAGATCGTTCACGGGTATTTGGAAAACCTATGATCATTCAAAAATAAAACTATAATCGTTGATTGTAGTAATTGTAGACAAACAAATAACAAGTAAAATTATGAGCTTAATAATAAGACTAAAAGAAACATTTGTGTGACAACCACGATTTTGAGGTTCGTCAATTAGTTTTATTTTGTCCATATTTCGTGGAATTACGTGTCTTTATGTGTTTATGAGTTATGTGGTGTGAATAGAGTGTGGTTTGGACATCGTTTTCGGGTACGGGGTACCATGTGAGTGAAACGATGTGTGATTGTTTCATGTTCATGAGCTCACATAGTAGTGACTATGAAATATGATGGTGTTATTTAGTGGTTTTATGTATACGTATATGTATTATAGAAAATCGTATTTTTACGATTTCTGGTTGTGCATTTAGGGGTCTCGGATGAGCTATTTAGTCACGGGAATAATTTACGGGATGGTTTTAAGTCATTTAGGACTTACTTATATAGTTTATTTCATATTCTAAGAGTTTTATAAAACTGTATATTTTTATGTCTTTTACAGTATACGCGTAAATTTGACTAGTTTTACAGTTTTAAGGTTTGGAGGTTTTTGGAGCTGAAATAAATTAAGATAAATTAAGGTAATGTTATTAATACATTAATTAATAATAAAAAGAAAATAAAAATAATAATAATAAAGGGGGTCGGTTTGGGCGACGCAAGAAACAAAGAAGGAAAAGCCCAAAACAGGCCCAATGGACTTGTAATGGGATTAGGGGGCCTTTAGGAGTTAACCAAACCCAACCCCTAACTAAAAAAATCAGATTTTTAACCTTCATAACAGCTCCTAGCCGAAATTCAACAATGGTGGCCAATTAGGGTTTCAAAAATAAAGATCTTCCATTGATTTATAAGGTAGTTCTATTAATGATTTTAATCAATTTAATCATGTAATTGATCTTATTATGGATTAGAGCTTGTGATTTTTCTGAGATTAGTGAGATTAGGGTTCATATGAATTGATTACTTTTCTAATTATGAAGATTAGTGATCGTAATTAGGGTTTAATCATGTTTAAATTCGTTTTTAAAAACTGGGAAAAAAATATTGTCTATTGTTTTGATCATGTCTAGAGTTCTACAAAGTTTTAAATATCGAATCTTACATCCCTGGAAAGGTAATTGAATTAACCTTCAAATGAAAGAAACTATAACTAATTTGGAGGTCTAGAAGTGGGTCAAAAACAGGTTACATCAGTCAGGTGTCAAAACAGTTTTTGGATCATCCTGTTTTCATTTTATGTTTTGAATTGTTTGGGGTACATAGGGTTATAATTGGAGCTTCAGATGAACATAAGTTTTAGATTATATATTAAATAAAAAATTTGGAGAAGGGCTAAGCAAATGGGATAGGTTAAGACCCTCGGGTCATAACAAACTTTTCATATGTTCAAAATCAGTAAATTCTGGATCGGTAAAAGTATATATATATATATGGAGGCCTTAACAGTAGCTTTAAAGTTGAGGCCAAAGGGGAGAGTTAGCTAAAAGATGTAAGGGCATAGTGTTTCTTTACAAGGCATGTTAAATTTGTTAAGTGAGTGTTCGACCAATAGTTTGAAGTATGAAAAACATGACTGTTTTGGGTTAAATGCTAACGGGATGAGTTATGAACTAAACTAAGTTAAGGGCTTTATATAGGGGTGTAATGAGATTCATATGGCGTATAAATGGGGTTAAGTTTTAGGATAAGGTTAGATATCCATCATAGATTGATGAGACATTTTGGTATGTGGTTCATGTCTTGATTGTATACGTTTGTGTGTATAGATTTGTGCTAGAGCGCGGGTACTTGGAGAAGCTTGTTCAGGTGAGTTTCATAGTCCCATGTCTTTTTATGATTTGACTTCCAGATGGGATGGAAGAGACACTGTATGGTTTTGTAACTAATGTTGTGAATGTTTTTATGGTTTGTGATGGACTTGTGTGAGCACTTATGTGATTAACTGCTATGTGATTCTTGATTGTGTTTATGATTTAGATCGGGGGACACATACCGTCTCAGTTATTGTGGGTTGACTTGGTACCAAAGGGATGTTAACAAGGCGGGACCTTGGGATTGGTTCATAGGTGTATGGGCGCCTATGGGACCATGGTTATTGGTAAGACTTGGAGCCTTGGATTTTTGGTGATTGGTTTATCTTGTATGCTAGTTGTTAATACATAATTGTAGCACATTGTCCATATGTTCTTTTGTTAATGGTTGGTATTCACAACTTATAACTGATTTGGCGTTGGAGTCTAAACCTATGACTCTCACCAACATTATGTTGACGTATTTTAGTGTCTCTTACAGGTGAGAATGTGGTTAAGTGTGAGAATAGGAGTGGATAGCTGGAAGGCTTAGGATTGCATTTGGAGGAACGCCATTTCCCCTTAGTCTTTATTTAAGTCATGTTCCCTAAGAATCATGTGGTGATTCGAGTTACTAGGAGTAGGTGGATAGGAAGGACCTTAAGTTGTTTCCACTCTTATGGGCGACATGACTCATAACTGATTATGATGTTGTGTTAGAGTTTGTCTATGCTGTTTTAGCTAGACTATAGATTTATGTATTCCAAGAGTTTGACTATATTATTTTAATAGATGGAGTTTTGGACCTTATTGTTTATGTGGTTATGAGCTTATGTTAGTAGATGGATTTATGTGTTATGTTGTATTGATTCTTATAAGTGTCATAATAGGAGAGAGTGCATTGAGGAAAGTGTAATTGTATAAGTATGGTGGCCAACATAGTTATACAAGTACCACAACTGCAATGGGTTCTTAAGTATGATTGCATGAAAAAGGGTTAGTACATGCTTGTATATGATGACATGTGGATTTTTGGGTATATGTATAATATATGGGTTTATGTAATGGCTATCTACCATATGACTATTTTTTTGTGTGTTATATGTTTTGGGTTATACTCAAGTTGTGAGATTATGGGGTCACACGATATGGACTGGTTTTAGTGATGGGTTTTATGCCTTGTTATAAGATGGTGATTACTCGTATGGAAAAACGAGTGTATGACGCGATTGATTGATCTGACATGTATGGTAACGAGTATGTTTTGGGTGATTTAATTGGTATATATATGCGGATGTTTATATACTAGTATGTGTTAAGTTATGATATATGGTCGTTCAATAGTTATTATAACTTGAACGTACCTTGTGTTTGCTCGTGTTTTATGGTGCTGTAGTTTGATGGAGTTCCAACGACGTTTTGAGTCTTTTGATGTATGTCTACATTTGGGTATGTATTTTAATTGATGAAAACTACTAAACTTTCTTGCAAGTAAGTCTGGCTAATTATAGGAAAACGATTTTGAAAATAATTTGTAAGTGTATAGTATAATATCGTGCATTATATATCTTTTATATAAGTTTGTGGTAGTAAGGTATAAAAAAAATTGTCTTGAAAATAATTAGATTAGTTTTCTAGGTAACATGTGATAATAAATTTTAAAGGGTGAAGAAATTTTACAATGATTTTCTTAAGTGGAGTTAAAATTTTAGAAGTATTTATCTAGACGGAAAGTGTAAAAATGGAGATTTTTGTATAGTAATGATAATAATAACACCACAATATTAAGTGTGAAAACACTTATCCTTTTACCACTTATTTCCAATAATAACAAGACCAAAACGTGTATTTTATGTCGTAAAAGTCAGAATTATGCGTGGTTTGTGTTTTTATTGTGTTTCAGGATAAAAATATGAAAAAGGAAGAAAACACAGGCTTTCAAGGGCTTTTATCGAAGAAAAAGACAAAAGACGAAGTTAAAAGATCAAAAGTGCAAGAAGAACGAAAGTCAAAGGCCTATTCTGGAGATTTATCTAAGAAAAAGTCTAAAGACAGAAGTTTAATAAAGTTGAAGAACCAAGTCTACTAAAAGAAGAAAATTGGAAGACGAGTTCAATTTATCATTCGACTAATCCCGAGACAAAGTCGAGAAAGTCGAGTTACTTAAAAGACGAGAAAATATGAAGAAAGAGAGAAGACACAAGCACCTTCCACCTCCCCTATATATAGTTTAGAAAATAGTCATTAAGGAGTTAGTTAATTTTAGCCTTTAATTTTCTAGTTTTATTTTTAAGTGTGTTTTATTTTTCTTCTCTCTAGTTTTTCAAGCTTATCAAACCTTCATCTGAATCTTGTAATCTTTGATCTTAATCTTCAGTTTAATCAAGTTTATTTCATATCTCTCATTCTACCTTTCTTAATAATCTATAATTTTGCTTAATTAATCATGTAGTTGGTTTAATTTTTTTGATGATGTGATTGATTTGCTTATTGGATTGTGCTTATTGAGTTTGTGTGTTTAAAGTTTTTAGATTATTGCTTATTGCTTAATTTTTATGTTTATTAGTTTTTAAAATAAGTTTATTTTGGTAGATTAATATCTTATAAAAAAGTTGATTTTAAATTTTTGCTTATTTAATGTTCTTAAAAGTTTTTAAATTGTGTCTTATTAGCTTTTCTTAAAATTAGATTTGGTAAAAGTTTTGGTAAGTGCTTATTGTGCTTTTGCTCATTTTGATTAAGTTCGGATTTTTAAAAACCCTCTTTTTCCGAACTACCAAAACCCTTCTTTCCCGACTTACATACAGTTTTCCTTCATTTTCCTTCCAAAAACATCACATTCTAAATCACGAATTAGGTCTGTGATAGCTGAAATCCAATCTACATACATATCTCACCATTCCTAATTAGGTCTTGAGAGGTCGATTCCGAATTAGGTACCAAAAACCTTTTCCCAAATTTAGAGTTGGATAACAAGATTCCGAACCAAGTCAAGCATGAAGATTCCGAATTAGGTAGTGATCGTGGATTCCGAATTACCTCAGATATTATATTCCGAATTGGGTTCGTGATTACTCTTTTTGAATTAGGTTGAAAATCCAGGGATTCCGAACTAAGTCAGGGGTTTGTATTCCAAACTACATGCAACATTCATATTCCTAACTGTATCAAGTGTTACACATTCCGAATTGCATTGAAGACTGGTATCCCGAATTACACAAGGAACACGGATTCCGAATTATTCCCAGATTTTCATATTCCGACTTATGTTCAGTATTTGTTTTCCGAATTAATTTTCAAACTTTAATTTTTCCCGCCAATTTTACTTAGTTTATTTTCAAAAGTATTTTGTCCTAGTTTAAGTTTTTATAAAGTTTACAGTTTTACAAAGTTTTAAGTTTTAAATTTACTTTTAAAGTTTAAATTTTTCGTCATTTATTTTTAAACTCTTTAATTTTTAGTTTGACTTTTAAAGCTTTCATTTTTAATCATCGACATTTTCATTTTAATTTTTATTTTAATAGATAATTACCTTTAGCTATTTTCACTAAGTTCTACCGTGCAGCAATTCATTCTGGAAAAGCAATCGAGGTTAGACAGTCTACTTTATTTTTAATAGCTTTTACGTTTATGTTATTTGTAGACTTAGACAATCAAGCTCCCCCTTTTAGTGACCAACACCAATAATTCCACCCTAAATTGTGATCAATTCGATCAGATACCGAGAACGATATCGAGTACACATAGGCTAAGCCAAAGATAAAACCACATATAAAATGGCGTCGATGTCGGCTCTTTTCGTAAAGATTAACGGTTTTTAGTGAGAAAAATTGGATTTTGGGATCCATTCTTTTGGGAACGTTATTTTCAAGCACAAAAATTTTCAAATAATCCTAAAAATATAAAATTTTCAAAACTCCAAAAAAAAAATAAAAAAAAGATAAAAAACTGAAAATATTTTCTTTCATTTTAGTGTATGCGTACTCAATCTACGTCTTATTCTGAGCCCGAGACTCTTAGAGACTTAGATATTACTAATGTGCATAATAATAATAACAACCCACCTCACCCCAACATGAATAATAATAACAACCAAGGCCCACAACCCGACATTCGCACAATGGAGGAGCTTTGTCAACCAACCATGAACGGACGAGGAGGACCAATTGCACCGCTTCAAATCACGGCTCCTGAATTTTCGTTGAAGCATCACATGATCCATCAAGTTCAAAGCGCTTGTCCATTTCGCGGATTACCGGATGATTATGCCAACAAACATCTCGATAAATTCATAACCGTCACTCAAAGCATGAAATTGCCCGGTGTTTTCATGGATTTTCTTCGCCTTCATCTTTTTCCACACACTTTATCCCACCACGCAGAAAAATGGTTTGATCGTCTTCCCAAAAACTTAATTCATACATGGAATGACATGACTCAAAAATGTTTGTCGCGCTACTTTCCACCAATCATGGTCACTAGTCTTCGCAATCAAATCAGTGGTTTCACTCAAGAACCTGATGAGTCGCTTTTCGATGCTTGGGAACGTTACAATGTCTTGATCGACCGTTGTCCGAACCATAACATTCTCCCCGTTACTTTGATTGATACTTTCTACAATGGTTTAACTGTTCGTGACCGTGATACTATTAATGCTGCCGCCGGTGGTACATTCATGAAGAGAAGACCTGAGGAGTGTAGAGAGCTTATAGAGAACATGACCACTCACAAAAAAATTGGGATTCATCCGCATCTTCAAGGAATAACCCGAGGGACAATGTTTCTTCTACTTCATCAAACCCAGAGATAACTGAACTTACCCGCCAAATAGCCGAGATGAACAAAAACTTCTTAACCATGGCTACAAACCAATTTCAACAAGCTAAAACTGTAGCAACTTCTTGTGAGATTTGCGGAGGTTCTCTTTCATACACCGATTGTCCTTCTACTCTTGACAATCCGGAAAATATGTATGCTGCTAACAGTAACTTTTCTACTGGAGGCTATCAAGCTCGTCCTCAAGGTGACCGCAATTTGCTCAGTTATCGTTCAAACAACTTCCTTTCACCACCCGGTTTTCATTCTCAAAACCAAAACAACTTCAATCACAAAAATCAAAACCAAACTCGAGCTCCTAATCAATATCAAACCCAAAGAAACCCATATCCACCTCAAGGAAACAATCAAGTTTACCAACAACCCGCTTATCAACCACCTGCCCACCATGCTCCTCCTTCCAAGCAACCCACCGCATTTAATCACGAGGTTGAAACTTACTTGAGGACTAATGACGTGCTAGTGAAGAATCTTCAAAGTCAAATCATCAACTTGAAAGGGGATGTGGCGAAACACGGGTATGATCTTCGATCCGATATGCGAAAGTCTTTAAGTAGTCAAATGAATGATTTAAGGGATATGATGGCTAGTTTCTTCCCAAGTAATCAAACCTCTAGTTTGGGTTCTCTTCCGAGTAACACCGTTGCTAATCCAAGAGGGGAGATGAAAGCAATCACCACCCGAAGTGGAAAAGGTTTAAAGGAACTCGAGATTCCTACACCTACACCGGTGATTGTGACAAAGGAGAACGAGCCCCCTTCATCGATTCCTCCACCTTCTATTTCTACCCCTCCACCACCCAAGGATGTGAGTGAGAATTCCATTCCAAAGCCTTCATCTCATCCGGACATACCTTATCCCTCAAGGTTGAGGAAATATAAGTTGAAGAACAAGGATGATATTCAAGTTTAGAACTTTCCCAAAATGTTTAAACAATTTAATTTCAACATCTCCTTTGCCGAGGCTCTCGCTCACATGCTGAAATATGCTAAAATGTTTAAAGATATTCTTAGTGATAAGGAAAAGTTTCTTGATATTGCTTAGAACCAACTTAATGAGAATTGCTCCGTGGTTCTTTTAAGGAAATTACCAACCAAACTTGGTGATCCGAGTCACTTTCTCATTCCTTGCAACTTCCCCGGGGTAGAGAATTGTATGGCCCTATCCGATCTAGGTGCTAGTATAAACTTAATGCCATTAAGTGTTTGGAAACAATTATCTCTACCCGAGTTAGTCCCCACACGAATGACATTGGAATTAGCTAACCGTACGGTTGCTTATCCGGTGGGGATAGCCGAAGATGTCTTCGTCGGTGTCGATAAATTCACCTTTCCAGCGGATTTTGTTGTCGTTGACTACGACATGGATCCCCGTGTTCCATTAATCGTTGGACGTCCATTCTTGAGGACCGGTCGCACTCTCATTGATTTAGCCGCGGGCTAATTAATCATGAGAGTTGGTGACGATAAAATCGTTTTCAACATGGGTAAGCTTTCTAATCAACCTTATGAACACGAGAGCGTTAATTTCATTGACGTTCTTGATGAGGCTTGTGAAGAGCATTTCAAAGACGCTTGTAAAAGTGGTTCTTCTTCTCTACCCATTGTTGAGACCGTTGCCTCTATTGCTCCCTCACTAACTCCATTTGGAGAAAGTGGTTTTCTTTTGAAAGAATTTGAAGCAACTTTAGGGGATGTGGACTACAATATGACGATTCTCCCACCTGATTGGGAAGAAGACATTCGTACCATTGAGAAACTTCTCAATGAGGACCATATTCCTCCACCTTCTCCTAAGGATGTTACAATAGATGATCCGAATTTGACTAAACCTTCCATCAAAATTCCACCAGATTTAGAGCTTAAGGATTTACCGTCTCATCTCGAATACGTTTTCCTTAAAGAAAAAAAGAAATTACCCGTCATCATTGCAAAGGACTTGAAAGAGGATGAAAAATCTCGACTTATCGACGTGCTGAAGAATCATAAGAAAGCAATTGCTTAGAAAATTTCTGATATCCGCGAAATTGATCCGAACTTTTGTACTCATAAAATTCTCATGGAAGATGACTTTAAACCCGCAATCCAAAGCCAAAGAAGGGTTAATCCTAAAATTCATGACATCATCAAGAAAGAAGATATCAAAATTGTAGATGCCAGAATGATTTACCCTATTTTGGATTCGCCATGGGTTAGTCCCGTCCATTGTGTGCCTAAGAAAGGCGGAATAACCGTTGTCCCCAATGAAAACAACGAGTTGATTCCTACTCGACTTGTCACGGGTTGGAGAGTTTGCATAGAATATCGCAAGCTCAATGACGCCACTCGTAAGGATCATTTTCCTTTTCCTTTCATGGATCAAATGCTCGAGCGTTTAGCGGGTAATGACTACTATTGCTTCTTAGACGATTTCTACAGCTATTTTCAAATTCCCATCGAACCTAAAGACCAAGAGAAAACCACATTCACTAGTCCTTATGGAACATTTGCTTACAAAAGAATGCCTTTCGGCTTATGCAATGCTCCTGGGACTTTCCAAAGGTGTATGATGGATATATTTCATGACATGGTTGAAGAAACTATGGAAGTTTTTATGGATGATTTCTCGATCTATGGTGATTCTTTCTCTACTTGTCTTGCCAATGTAGAACGTATGCTCAAACGGTGTGATGACACTCGTCTTGTTCTTAATTGGGAAAAATGCCATTTCATGGTAAAAGAAGGTATTGTTCTTAGTCATAAAATTTCCAAAGCCGGTATTGAAGTTGACCGTGCTAAAGTCGATGTGATTGCTAAATTACCTCCACCTTCAACCGTGAAGGGTGTGAGAAGTTTCCTTGGTCATGCGGGCTTCTATCATCGATTCATTCAAGATTTTTCTAAGATCGCTCGCCCGATGATCCACCTCTTAGAAAAAGATACTCCTTTTATCTTTTCTAAAGAGTGTATTGAATCTTTCTATCTTCTTAAGGATAAATTAACTAAGGCACCGGTCTTAGTTACCCTTAATTGGGAGTTACCTTTTGAATTGATGTGTGATGCTAGTGACTTTGCTGTTGGATCGGTTTTAGGTCAACGTGTGAAAAACACTTCCAACCAATCCATTACGCTAGCAAGACAATGACGGGGGCTCAATTGCATTATACCACTACCAAAAAAAAGCTTTTAGCTGTAGTGTATGCTTTTGAAAAATTACGCCCCTATCTTGTCCTTTCCACCACCATTGTCTATACCGATCATTCCGTGTTGAAGTACTTGTTAACTAAACAAGATTCCAAGCCAAGACTTCTTCGTTGGGTTTTGCTCCTACAAGAATTTAAAATTGAAATTCGTGATAAAAAGGGAGCGGAAAACCTAGCCGCGGATCATCTTAGTAGACTCGAGGATCCTTATCAAGGGGAGCTCCCAAATCAAGAGATTAATGAATCTTTTCCCCTTGAAGCCTTGATGTCTATTAACTCCAATCTTGATGAAACCCCATGGTTTGCGGACATTGCAAACTATTTGGCGGGTGGAATTCTCATGATAGGGTTAACGTCCCAACAAAAGAAAAAGTTCTTTAAAGACATTAAGTACTATTTTTGGGACGACCCTTACCTTTTCAAACAATATGCAGATCTTGTCATTCATCGGTGTGTTGATGGGCCTACAGCTTTATTAATCCTTGAAGCTTGCCATAAAGGACCCACCGGTGGTCACTTTGGTCCTAACTATATCGCGAAGAAAGTTTTCGACTCTTGATTTTATTGTCCCACCATTTATCATGACGCTCATGAAATGGTTAAACATTGTGATGCTTGACAAAGACAAGGCAAGATCACACATAAAGATGAGATGCCTCAAAATTTCATCCAAGAAAGTGAAATCTTTGACGTATGAGGCATCGAATTTATGGGGCCATTTCCATCATCCAAAGGGAACAAGTACATCCCCGTAGCCGTTGATTACGTATCTAAATGGGTTGAAGCAAATGCTTTACCTACGAACGATGCGAGGGTGGTTGTGAACTTTTTGAAACAACTATTTGCTCGATTCAGTGTTCCTCGTGCTATCATCAGTGATCTCGGGACTCATTTTTGCAATGATCAATTTGCTCGCGTCAGGGCTAAGTATGGTGTCAATCACCGTCTTTCCACCGCTTATCATCCATAAACAAATGGTCAAGCCGAGATTTCTAACCATGGACTGAAGAGAATATTAGACCGAACTGTGGGAGAGCATCGTGCCTCGTGGGCCGATAAGTTAGATGATGCTTTGTGGGCTTTATGTACCGCATATAAGACACCTATTGGTTTCACTCCATATCATCTTGTGTACGGGAAGGCATGCCACCTCCCTATTGAGTTGGAACATAAGGCTTATTGGGTCTTGAAGTGGGCTAATTTTGATATCAACAAAGGCGGTGATCTTAGGAAGATTCAACTCAACGAGCTTAATGAACTGAGGAATGAAGCTTATGATAATTCATTGATCTACAAGGAGAAAACCAAGCTCATTCACGATTCTAGGATTAAGAACCGAGAGTTTAACATAGGTGATCAAGTTTTACTTTTTAACTCTCGATTGAAAATCTTTTCGGGCAAGCTTAAGAGCCGTTGGTCTGGTCCATTCACCGTCGCCAAAGTCTTCCCTTATGGCACCATTGAGCTTTCTCAACCAAATGGGCCTAATTTTAAAGTGAATGGCCAGCGTGTGAAGTTGTAGTTTGGTGAGGAAATCTCTCATGAGATGATTCCATCACTCACCACGTTTCCCTTGAATTAGTTTTGGGTCGAGTCAGGCTCGTGACTCGGTTAACAAAAACAAGCGCTTCTCGGGAGGCAACCTGTTGATATATCCTTTTACCCGTTTTCATAATAAGTGTAGAGGGAGCTACATAGGGTTTGTTGTCTTGTTTCATATGATGTGCAGGGATTAAAGCTTCAAAGAGTACTTTTGATTATATTTGACGACCCGTGATCCCGTGTACCCATATTCCCGGTTCTATCCTAAACTGTCGTGATTCAATATTTCATATCTTATATGTTCACATTGAAATCACTATTGTTGTCCTTTCCTTAGCAAGATTTAAACAAAATGCACAATGTCCTAAGTGTAGGGGAGTTTACTCCCACATGCTTAAACGCTGAGGAAAATGTTTATATCTAGTGTAGGGGGACTTCTAGCGAAGTTAAGTGGGATTTTTCATTAATTTGTCCTCATTTTAACCGGAAAAATTGATTTTTCGACATTTTTCAAAAATTTTAATCTATTTTGGCCTAGTAGTTTTTCCTTTGTTATCGTTATTTACTTTCTTTGCTAAATTAAGTTTAATAAAGTGGTTTTAATTTTTCAACGTCATGAATATTTCGACTCAACCCGAGTTTACTTATCTAAGTTTACTCTAGCTAGTATCCTTAACGTGTTTAAGTCAAGTTTTGCTAGGATTTTATATAGGGAACTTTAAAACGCGAAAGTCTTAACTCTTACGGGTTAAGAACAAGAACTTTTCGCAAGTTCCTATAATTGATCCTAGAATATCGTTTATCAAGGGAACTTTAAAATGTGAATTCTAAACTTGAAAAAGTCTAAGAGTTTGCAAGATCCTATAGATGACTTGAAAACCCAAAATTTTGATTTAATTAGCTAAGCATCCACGAGCCTCATTCTTTGAGATTTTAAATTATAGAGAACGAGAGATGATAGAGTCAATTATAAGTTTGGTATGCTTTCATGAATTTATGTGAGTTGATTATGAACTTTTTCTCCCATCCCTTGTTAATAAATTTATTTGCAATAAATAAGGTTGTACGATTTGAAAAGTTACTTAGCTTTTAGCCCAAGATCGTTTAAAAGTTGCTCGGTATTAATTAGAGTTCATAGCCAAGGCATAACTTATTGAAGCGGGATACGAAGATTGGCGAGTCCGAAAAGGCCCTAAAAAGGCATGAGGGCTACATTTTGTTTCAAAAGATCCAAAAGTGATGTGAAGAATCATTTATCAAAAATCAATATGAAGGATCGAGACACACGACGAAAAGCAAATACTCCCCAAAATATCATGGAGAAGTCTATCCGAAAAGACCCTAGCAAGGTATGAGGATAAATAGATCCAAGTCCTAAAAGGAGGCAGACCGTTGTATATCAAAATCCAAAATAAAGATTGGAGAAAAATGAAGAAGTCGTGGTCCAAGGATGAAGAATCTCTCAAAAAATTCAAGTGAAGAAATTCCTATTATGAAGAGAAGACCATAATTTCAAGAACGTCTCTCAAGATTCGAAGTATGAAGTCGCTGCCAAATATCGGTCCGAGAAAGGTCTCAAATCGTGAAGCGAGTAATGCCAAGATATGAACTTTAAGAGGTCTCGAACAGCAGTTTAAAAAGATTTTTTCCTTTAGCTAACTATTGATTAAATCGTCCCACTTTATTTTCGGCCTAAATAAACTATCGAAATAAGTTAAACAACGCATCCTCATGATCATTCAAGACAATAATAAAATATAAGAGATACACCTAGGAATAAGGGAGTCTAAGTAAATAATTGGGCCACATGAGTTTGTGTTATTTTGGTAACTTATAATAACAATGATCTCGTTTATAAGTTTGGTTTGGGGAACGTGAAACTTGAGGGTGATAAATATTCATGACAACCAAATCCCCAATGTAAGTCTTAGATTTTTTACTTATCTTTCCTTTAAATATTTTGCAATTTTCTATCTTCTGAAATTTCCTTAATATTTAGTATTTAATAAAGGCTAAGGTGGGTTATTTATGGTGAAAAATGTAAAACGTGCTTTGAAATTAATGCATTGCATGAGGGCATTGCAATGGTCAAGTGTAGGGGATTTAATAAGTGTGAAAACACTTGTCCTTTTACCACTTATTTCCTATAATAACAAGACCAAAACGTGTATTTTATGTCGTAAAAGTCGAAATTATGCGTGGTTTGTGTTTTTATTGTGTTTCAGGATAAAAATATCAAAAAGGAAGAAAACACGGGCTTTCACTGGCTTTTAACGAAGAAAAAGACAAAAGACGAAGTCAAAAGATCAAAAGTGCAAGAAGAACGGAAGTCAAAGGCCTATTCTGAAGATTTATCGAAGAAAAAGTCTAAAGACGGAACTTTAACAAAGTCGAAGAACCAAGTCTACTAAAAGAAGAAAATTAGAAGACGAGTTCAAGTTATCATTCGACTAACTCGAGACAAAGTCGAGAAAGTCGAGTTACTTAAAAGATGAGAAAATATGAAGAAAGAGAGAAGACACAAGCACCTTCCACCTCCCCTGTATATAGTTTAGAAAATAGTCATTAAGGAGTTAGTTAATTTTAGCCTTTAATTTTCTAGTTTTATTTTTAAGTGTGTTTTATTTTTCTTCTCTCTAGTTTTTCATGCTTATCAAACCTTCATCTTAATCTTGTAATCTGTGATCTTAATCTTCAATTTAATCAAGTTTATTTTATATCTCTCATTCTACCTTTCTTAATAATCTATAATTTTTCTTAATTAATCATGTAGTTGGTTTAATTTTATTGATGATGTGATTGATTTGCTTATTGGATTGTACTTATTGAGTTTGTGTGATTAATTTTTTTAGGTTATTGCTTATTACTTAATTTTTATGTTTATTAGTTTTTAAAATAAGTTGATTTTGGTAGATTAATATTTTATAAAAAAGTTGATTTTAAATTTTTGCTTATTTAGTGTTCTTAAAAGTTTTTAAATTGTGTCTTATTAGCTTTTCTTAAAATTAGATTTGGTAAAAGTTTTGGTAAGTGCTTATTGTGATTTTGCTCATTTTGATTAAGTTCGGATTTTTAAAAACCCTCTTTTCCCAAACTACCAAAACCCTTCTTTCCCGACTTACATACAGTTTTCTTTCATTTTCCCTCCAAAAACATCACATTCTAAATCCTAAATTAGGTCTGTGATAGCTGAAATCCGAACTACATACATATCTCACCATTCCGAATTATGTCTTGAGAGGTCGATTCCGAATTAGGTACCAAAAACCTGTTTCCAGAATTAGGAGTTGGATAACAAGATTCCGAATCAAGTCAGGCATGCAGATTCCGAATTAGGTAGTGATCGTGGATTCTGAATTACCTCATATATTATATTCCAAATTGGGTTCGTGATTACACTTTCCGAATTAGGTTGAAAATCCAGGGATTCCAAACTAAGTCAGGGGTTTGTATTCCGAACTACATACAACATTCATATTCCGAACTGTATCAAGTTTTACACATTTCGAATTGCGTTGAAGACTGGTATCCCGAATTACACAAGGAACACGGATTCTGAATTATTCCCATATTTTCATATTCCGACTTATGTTCAGTATTTGTTTTCCGAATTAATTTTCAAACTTTAATTTTTCCCGCCAATTTTACTTAGTTTATTTTCAAAAGTATTTTGTCCTACTTTAAGTTTTTATAAAGTTTACAGTTTAACAAAGTTTTAAGTTTTAAATTTACTTTTAAAGTTTTAATTTTTCGTCATTTATTTTTAAACACTTTAATTTTTAGTTTGACTTTTAAAGCTTTCACTAAACGACATTTACATTTTCAATTTTTACTTTTAGTTTAAAATAGATAATCACATTTCCATAATTTCCACCAAGAACGACTGAGTCATACTTTCAACTGGTAATCAATTCGAATTGAATCGTGACGAACAAATTTTCATACGAGGTAAAATCCCTTATATTACAAACCTTGTCAACTTGTAATAGTTTAGTTAGAACCAGCCTAAATGGATTATATAAAAAAATAATAATAATAATATAGATTAAAATGAAAGAAAAAAACACTATATTTTATAAACATGTATTGGTTTCATAATAACAAGAGAAATAAGTTTATATGGGTAAACAAGATAATGGTTAGAATAAGATTGTAGTATACCAACTAGTTGATATCCTTGATAAATTAATGAAGATAAAAGATTAGTTTTTGGTTAAAAATTAGTATGATTGATTTTAATAGTATTGAAGTTTGGTTCTTATGAGAAGTAACTAATTGGGACAAAAGTTTAAAATTTTCTAAGGTATTAAAATTTGGTAATACTAATCATGACGAGTCTAATTTTTCATTGTTGGCACACTGCATTGATATTTCGGATTACATTGTTTTGTTATCAGTTGTTTTCTCTAGGGTTCGTTTTACCCTATATTTTATTTTGGGAAACGATTGTTTGGACTTCTTTTGGTACACGTCATGATTTAGTTATGCGGTTGTGGAAACGTTAGGATGAGAGGATAGAGTTGGGTAGTATTACTTATGGTTAGATATTAGAATGATTAAGATTTATGGAGTTTTGAAACTTAGATTGGTTACATGAATAAGGGAGTAAGTAAAGTTAGTTGACTGGTCGTGGGAACGAGATATCATGCTATGAGAAGTTGGTTGAAGTACCATTAGGAGATTGATGAAAGTACTAGCGGATGTGAGGGTATAGTAGAAAGTTTCTACCAATGGAAAGATTGGGCAAATAACACGCAAGGAAATTGGTATAGTTATGGAGGCAAGGTAGTAGTAGAGACATGAAGAAAAACATGGATGTGAAAGAATGATTGGTAAGAAGATGATTAATGGTGAAGTACAACAAGTAAGGAAGAATGATCCATTGAGGGGTTGAAGTACCTTTAGAAATATTATGGTATATGGGTTGAAGTTAGAGGCTACTAGGTAGTGTGAAGTTCCTAGGTAACATCATAGAGACGAGAAGGAGTGCGTGAAGAGCTACATCGTGAATCAAGGAGCTTAAAGGACTATGTGCCGCCTGCTAGAAGGAAGCAAGAGATTTCGAAGGAGTCACAGAAGTTGCAAGGACTGGAAAGGTGACAAGCACTATGATGGGAATCTCCGTATGGTTCGTGACGAAAAAGGACAGATCGAGTACCAGAGTGGAGTTACAAAGAGCTGAACTAGTGGATCGTGATGAATTGAATACATAACATGGGAGATTAAGAACTCGTGGAGGTAACAAGGGGAGTCGAGTGACTACGTGGATAAAATTTTTGTGGCAATCAATATCGAGGGATGAGTAGTGAAGCTGAGCTGAATAAGTTCATGGAGAAGTGATTAGAGAGTCGGTTTTGTGAAGGTGTTATGAAAGATTTTTGGAAGAGACAGTTATACATTATCCAATGCACTAGCGAATTCCATAGATTTGATGAATAAAGTATGGAATTTCTGTTGGACGGGATAGTGTAGAAATTAGGAGAACCATGGAAGGAGAGAACCAAGTATTCCTAGAAGATGATGATTGAAAGTACCTCATGTTGGGTGCAAGATCAAAATAGAAGTATGAGATTTGAATAGAATTTAAAATATGGCATAGTTTAGACAAATGGAAACTAATATGGGTATAAGATGAGAGTGTGATCCACATGGGATCACATAAAACTCTAGTATGTCCCTATTAGGAGGGGGTAGGAGAACTGATTGTGAGGAAAAAGAAGTGAAGCTACTTGGAAAAAAATTTAAGGTATAGATGACTTGAAAGACAGGAAGCATAACATCGTGATGTATATGAGCTGAAAAAGAAGAAGGAAGTGTGGATAGATGCGAATCATGAATGAAATAGCCCGAGATAGGAACCGAAGGTAAAACTTTGGTATAACCTAATGAGTAGACTAAGGCACTAAGCATGCTAATATTGTTGTAGTGTGGAAAGGAAATGGTATTGACCTATACTGTTTGATTGGAAGGCTTAGTATCGACAATCGAATGGTTGAGGAGTTATAGATGTGATGTGTCATTAGAGACGGAGGGCTTGGTCTAACTGAGACAAGATGAGGAGCACTATGACCTTGAAGGTAAGACATTGTGTAGGTATAAAGGAAGTGTTGAGTATTAGGGAAAAAATATCTTTCATTGAGAAAAGTGAGAAAGAAGTGTATAGGTGCTACTAATGATCTATCCAAATTTTATGGAAGTAGTTGTAGCATGGGTTTGGATGGCAGTTGATAGACTAACTGAGATAACCGTACTTTTAGTGATGTGTATGGATCATAAGTTGATTTGGATTGGAAGAGCCTCATTGTGATAAACTAATCAATATGTGAAATATCGTCATAGGTCACTTGTGTAAGGAAATTGGGAGTTGATGAAAATGATTGGATATGAGTATATCTAGCTAATTAGAAAATGATGGACCAAGTGCGAAATTGATACAAGTATAGGAGTCGTGTTGAGAGCTTGGTGAATGATTTAGAGGGATGTGGGAAACTCGTTAGCGATGTTTGAGTTTTCTTATAATGATAGTTATCATACTAGAAGTCGATGAATGCCATTTGAGGCACTATATGGAAGGATAGGGTGAGTTGTCCTTATGGTGGACTAAAATTCGTGAGAGAGACTACTAATGTGGAAATGGTGTTTGTGGAAAGGACGAGAGTAACAAGAGATGATATGTTGAAAAAGAGGAAATCACTAGATTTTAGTGACAAAGTTATGTAGGAAGTTTCACCCATAGTAACGGGTGGTGTAACACCCCCAAATTTATACAACATAGTACAGCGGAAGACTAGTTGGTGTTACGGGATAGCACATTACTCACATCATAGACAACGCATAAAAATCGCGTCGTTTAATATTAAATCATTTCCATTCATAAACATCAAAGTTACATCGGTCCCAAGTCATTACATTTCATACAAAAGTTTTACAAAGTGTTTGAATGGAAAAATATTGTTTAAGTGCGGGCCATGAATTCTTGTCGTCTTCCCGAGAATTACCTTCAAGTACCTGAGATAAAACATGTTAAAAGAAAAGGTCAGCGATAACGCCGAGTGAATTCATAGAGTTTAATAAATTCCATCAATATAATTTTGGTATAAAATTAGTAACAAAAATCAATTCGTACAAATCGTTATAATAGGCCGTAAAATAGCCAAAATCAGTTTATACAAATCTTTGTAATAGGCCATAAAATAGCCAAAGTCATTTTATATAAATCCTTATCGAAATTATAATATAGGCATTTGCCTTAAAAAATTATTATACGAGCCAATGTCGTAAAAATATCATACATTACGTCTTATGACGTTGTATGAAAATAAAAACCGTTATATGAATATGGTTACGAAAACCAAAACACAAACATAATATCAATAGTATGACCCAGTATTGCTAGTCAGGCAATACATCGTAATTCGAAGCGTCTAATAGTATTTCGGTGATTTGGATTATTATAAGCCGCATGACATTGTTACCTTACTAAACCAAAACGGGTAGCTAACCCGATACCAATTTTGCCCATCTAAAGTAGCGTGTCGTCACAAAGGTCACGCTATGGAAATCTTCTCATACATAAATTCGCTTACCAATCAATGTGGCACGACGGGGATCAACCGTCAAGGCGCGAACTGGGGTGATCGTCCCCAAATAGTACTATTAAATGCATAAGCGTCTACCAACTCCCGGTAGTTCACAATTCATGCTAATGGGACTTTTAGTGACATAACCTAACTTTAATAATCCATTTAATTTCATCTATCGGGTCCTTTATTCATTTATCGGGTCATACAATCGGGTCATTCAATCATTCGGGTCCAAAATCAATAAACAAACAATTGGGACAAATGGTGTCCAAACTTCTATAAAAACTAACATGTTATCTCCCTCGCGGGTTTATAAAACATTTCATAAAAACATTTAAAAGAGTGCGAGGCTTTGAACTCACATTGATATGGGAAGGCGGGTTGTCGGCAATTCGGACGTACGGTACGTGCTTCAATCACGGAAACCTAGACAAATAATACTCGGTCTTAGACTCATGTCCAATGACTTTATAAAAATAACAAGTATGTATACATATGATGATTATATATATATGATGATCAAGTGGGTTTACATATTCTCGTTTACTCATTTTAGAATTATGTGTTGATAACTTTTATACTAGTTTTCTCGTTTTACCTATTTACGTGTTTTAGGTCCAATAAGTCTATTATAAGCTCTTAACTTGTATTAATCCTTTTTGTACTTATATTATCAGTATCTACACTTTACAAGTTGGGCCTAAATGGGTTAAGCCCAATAATAAGTTTATAAGTGTTTTAGTCCATTTTTGTTGTATTATTAGTCCCATAACGTTTATTTAGTCCGTTAACGTCCGTATTTCTTATAGTTCGAGTTTTTATCGGTTTTTACTTGTATTTGATACTTATATATCAGTATATGATTTTTATAAACTTTACATTAGACGGGTTTGGTCGTCTAAGTTTTATTTGGCGAAAAACGTTAATTTTACGACGATAGCCGAAAAGTCGTAAAAATCAAGTTTTTAGTTTTTACTACTTATAAATATTATTTTACCACCATTTATATAAGTTATTCATTCATTTACCCTTTTACATATTTATATAAATAAGTTTTATAAGTTAGTGGGTTTTTATTTTACATTTTATATATTAAAATGTGAGTGCTTATATAATAGTATTATTCTTTAATTTCCAAAAATCTGATTTTTAACTTCATCTTCACCAAAACTGCCATATCTTGAGTTCTATATGGAGATAGAAGCTCAAATTTTTATCACATAAACTAAATGATATGTGATACATTTAACTCTACTATAGCTACTATTGAATCATCTTCTAAATATTTTCTAAAAATCGTCCAAAACAGTAACTTCAGATTTAGACCCTAAACTTGTTTTGATCATATCTCACTCATTATTTTGATTCCATTGCATGGCCAACTCTCACATGTGTACAAGACCCATAGCTTACTGTAAATGGGTTCTACTTCATCATATTATCAGTTCATAACATGTTTACTTACTATTTTATACAGCCATGTAAATTAATCAAGATTTTAACCTTGTTTCTTATAGTTTTTCACCTTTTTATCCATGATTATCAACAACAAATCCCCACATAACATTTTTATCATCATATAATCATCATAAATATATACAATAGGAAATAAAATACATGTTTACATAATCAAAATAACAAGAAGTTGAGGAGGACAATCTTTATACCACCAACTTGATGTAGGTTATGAGTTTGGCATGGTTTTGGATGGAAAAACTTATGATGCACCAAGACCACCTTCATGACCACCATTCTTCCTAGAAAACTTGTGGAAAATCAGCCCTCCTACTCCATGAAAACTTCTCCTTGGATGTTATAAGTACCACCAATCAATAGGGTTTTGAAAGGGCTTCAACATATGTAAGTATAACATATGGTTTCATGGTTGAATCAAGATCAATTTGGGTGTTTTTGGGGTGGATATGGACGGCAATCTAGAGAGAGAGAGGAGAGTTTGGAGTAGTTTGCATGTGTGTAAATGAGTTTGTTAGTTTGGTTTGGTGGTTTTGATGTGTAGTTAGCTTACCAAGTAAGCTTAAGATGACAAGTGTTGTAGCTTGGCTAAATAGATGACACCTTATGGTGTAACTAGTTACTTAGGCCGGTTTTAGGAGTGGGGTGGGACAAGTGTCCCACTTGTCTCATCCCATTTATTTACGGGTATTCCTCGATTCTAGTTTCCTCGATTTGCGTTCCCTCGGGTCGTTTTACGAAAAACGTTTTTTATAAATTATGAATCAACGTCACAAAACGAATCCAATAAAAATTGTCTCATCAAAAGCGGAGTTCGAAAACGTAAATACGTAATCCTAAGGTTTCCGTTTTAGTCGTAAAGGACGTTAAAATAAAATCGTAAGTCCTAATCTCTTCTCGTAAACTTGTGAGTTTATGAACCAACACAAATTTAAAACTCCAAAATAATATTCATGGACAAATTTATTTTCTGAAATGTCGGACTGTCACCAAAGACGGTGTATGTAAACGTAAGCACGTAACGTTGAATCCTCCGGTTTAGATGTAGTCGATGCTACTCCAAGACGTAAATCCAAATTTCTTCCCAAAAATATGTGAGTTCATATTGTAAATTGTTTTTAAATAATATTGAGAATAAAATATCAATCGTAAATTGACGGATTGTCACAGCATTTACCCCTAAACAGGATCTTTGTCCTCAAAGATCATCTTACTACTCGCTTCTTATAGAGTTAAAGCCATGTGGGTATTTCCTCCACATTTGGTCTTTTCTCACAAGTGCAATTCATTACAATACGCGAGTTCTATCAAACGTAACTACGGGAATAAGATCAGGCTTAATGTTGACTTACTTTCTCTATCCATGATGTTCACGGGTTTTTTATTAATGCAACTTTTCGCCGATCTAAACTCTACTAAGAAATAATCAGATTCTCACTTGATAGATATTCCATCAAGTTCGATATACGAAACATATTTCACGCAGCTCTTGAAGTCCTAGGGTAGATCCAGCTTATATGCCTTTCAAACCAATCTTTTACATCATCTCAATGGTCCCATACAACGGGGACTTATATCCCATGATTTGTCAGATCATGAATTCATTTTTCCAAGTTTAAAAATTGTGGCATAACTTCGCTACCCATTTGGCACTTCAAGATCTACATTTCACTTTCACATAACCTCTTGCCCACTACCTGTTGTCAATTATCAGATCCTAATTTCAACAATTATTTCAGATCTCGCGGTTCGGGTATTTTGTAAGGTTAGGTTCGCCATCATAGGAAACCTTAAACCTAAAAGACATGTCCAACTCACAATGGGTGTATGTCGGGTGTCTTCATCTCAACTCCAGCTTACAGATGCTCTAATTTCTAAATCTTAACAAGATTCGATCTTGATCCTAATACGATGATTATCAATGATAATCTCTCCAAAGGAAAACGATTATACGGTCTATTACCAAAGGTCAATCATTCAAACATAAAACAGCACTTATATTACCTTGTATCTTTACTTTACCTCGTCCCTTCGATTTGGGGTGGTATATAGTACTCTCATCAAGGTTCGTTCTCAATGATTTCTGAGCAAATCTCTAGAAATTCGATGCGAAGCGAAGATCTTGATATAGATGATCGATACAGGCACGCTATGTTTACATAACTCTTTTGCATTTATCATTAACGAGAATGATATTAGCAGATTTGGTCAGTCTGTCGACGATGACCCAAATCGAATCAAATTCAGATGATGACCTTTGCAATAGCTAGACGTTTACTAATGTATGAGGCGATCTCTGCCTTCATAATTGCCATCAGTACAACTTCTTCAGACAAAGATACTTTTAGTCAAAAATGACATACATATAATACTTATACTTACAAGATTTCCAATTTAACTACATCTCATAATTTTCCATATTTAGGCAACCATAAACGGCCTTTTAAAATATTTAACGCTATCGGCTTCTCAATTCTGATGGTTCACCTTAGCCGCGAACCCCTTTTATTATCTATATTATCCTTTTACAAACATCGTTTAGTTTTTTTTTTTAATCATTCGGCAATTTATTTTGCACCTTCATTATTAAGGAACACGTCCTAATGGATTCTTTATCCTTTATACATAATGCGTCGGTATCTATATTCACTTCTCATGATGATATAATTATCATGTCCACAATTCACTCAGATATTCTTTCTATATTATGTGTCAGTAATTATGTTCACTTTTCTTCATATTTTCTAAGTTTCAGTTTCGTCTCATCTATCATCTTTATCCGTTTTACTCAATACGTCGTCTAAAGCGTCGATAATTATTAAGATTAATTAAATATTTATTAGTTAATTTTTATGAAGCGTAAACGTAACAGTTTTAAATTTCTTAGTTTGATCAATTATATAAAATGTTCAAAATAAAATTTGAATTTAATTAACACGATTTTTGTTGATTTATCGAAAATGATTATTAAGATTCGTGAATGTTTGAAAAATCTTTGGTTTATACTTTGGTCAAAATTTTCTTAGTTGAAAAGCAAAAAGTGTCGTTTCAAATTTCAAGTCATGGTATAATTGGTTTACTCAATCCTTCTTAAGTTATCTTGAGGTATACACAAACATTTACCCCTAAACAGAAGTTTAGTTAAATGTTTAGTGTATAAGGGAATAATCCCTTTAAAAACCTTTGTTAAAACATTTGTCAAAGCATATTTCCATTTCTTTTTGGTAAAATCCAAAGTCTTAAAAGGGCTCTTAATTTTTGTAGAGTCAATTTATATTCCATTGTCCTTTTAATCACATAGTCAAATAATGTAAAGGTTTAAGTCTTTAATCACATATCAATTATTCAAGGTTCAGGTTTTAATTGTTCGGCCAATTCAGGGCAACCTATAATTAATTATTAACCTCATTCTTATTCTTATAAACAAACATATAGTCCTTAATGATCACGAGCATGAATTTGTCAAATTACAGCCTACACACGTGATTCACCATATTTATGAATGCTACATGTGCATTGGTCAATCCAAACGACATCACATGGAACTCATAATGTTCATTACAAGCACCGGATGTAGTGATTGGAATAGATAATCCTTTTCGCAGATGCGAAGTTGAAAATAACCATGCCGTGGATCAAATCTTTAAAACGTACACTAGAACCTTGTAAATGATCGAACAAATCTTCCATTTCGAGTTATGGACATTGTTTTCGATTGTCAATTTACTCAGTCACAGTAATCTATAAATATAAGGAAAGATAACACCATAGCTCTTCAGGATGACAGGCTTGGTATAATAAAATCTTTCTCCGACAACTTTCTCAGTTGTACGGTAATTCCTTTAATTCAGATGGTGCTGACGTACAGTGCACAAGCCACAAGTGCAGCACCGGGAATATAATCAATACCAATTTCAACTTGCCTTAATGGGGAAAGTTTAGGTAATTCACCAATAAATATCTCCTAAAGTTTTAGATAACGGAAACAACTTTTAATACATTCATATCAGGTTCTTCTAGATTACAATATCTATAACTAGTTCACAACCATTCGCGGTATAATCTCAAGTCTTAATACAGGATATGGTCATCCATCAAGAATTATTTAGATAACTTTTGATAATCAACATGTTATCATTTAGGGAAATTCTACTCGAGTTCCCATCAATTAATACAATGTCATCATGTCATAATCAATCAATCCATTCTACCGGCACTATCAACTTTCCAGTTTCATTGCCGTCGATAAGATGTGAACTTCTCAAAAGACTAATAATAACTCATAATCCTTCACAAATTCAAGGATATATGGAGACATAAATAACCTTAAAAGAGTAAGGTTAACGCATAATCTACACGAGAGAATTTCAAATCAGATATAGACGAAAACATTTAATGAATATGAATATATCCCATGTTTTCATAATTCGAGTACGCATTCGAAAGCTCCTCGGATCGTTACCCAGGTCATTCAAATGAAATCAAGTCAAAAGAAATGATAGGAATGTCGATACATCCAGTCGGGTATCAACACTCGGTAATCAGATACTTTTCCTAAGAATCTCACTACGGGAGAATTGGACAAGAAGGAATTGTCAATTGTCAAATAAGACAATTTTCACAGATGAGTAAATTCAACTCAGAAGAATAGATGCTACAGGCACATATGTAGGTGTCCCTAACATTATGTCCTTATTTTTCACTTTTTGCAGATCTCATAAATTTTTTTATCTTTCACAATCTTCAAAGGAAATGTGGTGTTTATTCATTAGTTTTATGGTGACTACTAATCAGTCTTGCATAGTCCATTCCAAATTGTATGTAGGCGCGCAACTATATACAATTTCAAGATTAACGATGCAATACTCAGTTCGTCAAAACTTTATCATCATGTTTATAATAAAAACATTTACATGCTTAATTCTTAAATAAGAATCAAAATATATTTACAAAGATTTTCCTTGTTATGAGAACAATTAAGTTTTCCAAGGTGTTTTATAAACAACTTCATTTTGATAACAATCACTTATAAATCTTACTTTGAGTAATCCTTTTAGTGATGAAAATTCAATTTTTCTCAAAGGATACTGTTTTATCTTTATAAAAACAATGTATGATCTGCAAAAGAGTGATGAAGCGTTGTTCACCAAGAACTAACTACGATATGATAGGAAATGAGCTTAGCCAAATAATCATGAGGTTCATGATCTCGATGGCACTCAAAAGAATAATCCACAACGTAACTCAAATCAAGATGAGTACTTATTCAATGGTTGCATCACTAATGCGAACATTAGGATGAAGCAAGAAAAGACAGATAACATCGATACATGTAGAATTTAGCAATCAAAGGTAGTATTTTTCATTAATCACAAACAAGTCAAAATTGTACCGTAACACATTACGTGTCACTATGTCATACAATTCTCAGAACTCATCCTACCAACTGATATCTCAGTTAAGTTAGGGGTTATTTTTAAAAGATACCACAATGAATACTAATCTATAAGAGTTATTAGGTGTTCCACATGTCCCAGAAGATCCATCGGTCTCAATTCAGAAGAAGATTTCTTCAATTTATTTCTTGGACACTGGGCATCCTCGTTAGTGGACAATGGTCTAGGAACAACCCTTAACACGAATCAACAATCAATTAAATCCTTATAATTCAATCACAAAACTTAACGACTTCCTCTTAACAATCTCATATTCTATACGGGTTAAATTTTACTTTATTCAAGTTTCAACCAATTTTATACTCAATTCAATATCCTACCTCATATTCCAATACTTTCAATCTTATTCTTAGGCCTTGTAAAGGCAATACAATCTCAATATGAATCAACACTTAATTTCCAATCCTATTAGCTCTTACAACAACAATTATCAAATGAGTCATTAATATGAAATGACTTGATCATTCAACTAGACTTCTCGGAAAGGTATTAGTGGCATGAGGCTTTTGGGTAATGGTTCCAATAACAGCCTCAAGTGCAACATTCACCCTTTCGATTTCAATTTAAGAATTGGATGACAACGAATCAGATGACATCTTTCTAGGTGATAACGTTTTGTCAAACTCCACTCTATAAGGAAAGATCGTCATAACATCGATATCAGATTTTATCTCGCCAATTCTTTTTCAATATCACAATCAACTAATATCTACATTTCTACGAATATCAACCATTTGTTGGGATCATAAATATCCACAACTTGGTTTAGATCTAGGATAGCTAGATTTCCTACGAGAATAGCTTCGATTAATTTACTAGGGGAATTTAGGGTTACTTGTGACAATCTACGTCGTATAAATACCTCGTATAAAAATCAAAATAATCATCAAACAATCATGTAATAAAATTACATCATATATATATAATCCAAGTTATATATATATATTAAAATAACACTTCTCAGTCTTGGCCTTGTCGGTAACTCGGGAATTCTTCGGCACCGTTATAGTCAAAAGATTTTTAGACATTTTTAGAAAAATGTTTATAGTTAAAAGATTTTGAAAAGTTCTATTCAAAACCTTGGTTTTAAAAATCTTTCGTTCTCTATAACGAGAGCTCTGGTACCAAACTGTAACACCCCCAAATTTATACAACATAGTACAGCGGAAGACTAGTTGGTGTTACGGGATAGCACATTACTCACATCATAGACAACGCATAAAAATCGCGTCGTTTAATATTAAATCATTTCCATTCATAAACATCAAAGTTACATCGGTCCCAAGTCATTACATTTCATACAAAAGTTTTACAAAGTGTTTGAATGGAAAAATATTGTTTAAGTGCGGGCCATGAATTCTTGTCGTCTTCCCGAGAATTACCTTCAAGTACCTGAGATAAAACATGTTAAAAGAAAAGGTCAGCGATAACGCCGAGTGAATTCAGAGTTTAATAAATTCCATCAATATAATTTTGGTATAAAATTAGTACCAAAAATCAATTCGTACAAATCGTTATAATAGGCCGTAAAATAGCCAAAATCAGTTTATACAAATCTTTGTAATAGGCCATAAAATAGCCAAAGTCATTTTATATAAATCCTTATCGAAATTATAATATAGGCATTTGCCTTAAAAAATTATTATACGAGCCAATGTCGTAAAAATATCATACATTACGTCTTATGACGTTGTATGAAAATAAAAACCGTTATATGAATATGGTTACGAAAACCAAAACACAAACATAATATCAATAGTATGACCCAGTATTGCTAGTCAGGCAATACATCGTAATTCGAAGCGTCTAATAGTATTTCGGTGATTTGGATTATTATAAGCCGCATGACATTGTTACCTTACTAAACCAAAACGGGTAGCTAACCCGATACCAATTTTGCCCATCTAAAGTAGCGTGTCGTCACAAAGGTCACGCTATGGAAATCTTCTCATACATAAATTCGCTTACCAATCAATGTGGCACGACGGGGATCAACCGTCAAGGCGCGAACTGGGGTGATCGTCCCCAAATAGTACTATTAAATGCATAAGCGTCTACCAACTCCCGGTAGTTCACAATTCATGCTAATGGGACTTTTAGTGACATAACCTAACTTTAATAATCCATTTAATTTCATCTATCGGGTCCTTTATTCATTTATCGGGTCATATAATCGGGTCATTCAATCATTCGGGTCCAAAATCAATAAACAAACAATTGGGACAAATGGTGTCCAAACTTCTATAAAAACTAACATGTTATCTCCCTCGCGGGTTTATAAAACATTTCATAAAAACATTTAAAAGAGTGCGAGGCTATGAACTCACATTGATATGGGAAGGCGGGTTGTCGGCAATTCGGACGTACGGTACGTGCTTCAATCACGGAAACCTAGACAAATAATACTCGGTCTTAGACTCATGTCCAATGACTTTATAAAAATAACAAGTATGTATACATATGATGATTATATATATATGATGATCAAGTGGGTTTACATATTCTCGTTTACTCATTTTAGAATTATGTGTTGATAACTTTTATACTAGTTTTCTCGTTTTACCTATTTACGTGTTTTAGGTCCAATAAGTCTATTATAAGCTCTTAACTTGTATTAATCCTTTTTGTACTTATATTATCAGTATCTACACTTTACAAGTTGGGCCTAAATGGGTTAAGCCCAATAATAAGTTTATAAGTGTTTTAGTCCATTTTTGTTGTATTATTAGTCCCATAACGTTAATTTAGTCCGTTAACGTCCGTATTTCTTATAGTTCGAGTTTTTATCGGTTTTTACTTGTATTTGATACTTATATATCAGTATATGATTTTTATAAACTTTACATTAGACGGGTTTGGTCGTCTAAGTTTTATTTGGCGAAAAACGTTAATTTTACGACGATAGCCGAAAAGTCGTAAAAATCAAGTTTATAGTTTTTACTACTTATAAATATTATTTTACCACCATTTATATAAGTTATTCATTCATTTACCCTTTTACATATTTATATAAATAAGTTTTATAAGTTAGTGGGTTTTTATTTTACATTTTATATATTAAAATGTGAGTGCTTATATAATAGTATTATTCTTTAATTTCCAAAAATCTGATTTTTAACTTCATCTTCACCAAAACTGCCATATCTTGAGTTCTATATGGAGATAGAAGCTAAAATTTTTATCACATAAACTACATGATATGTGATACATTTAACTCTTCTATAGCTACTATTGAATCATCTTCTAAATATTTTCTAAAAATCGTCCAAAACAGTAACTTCAGATTTAGACCCTAAACTTGTTTTGATCATATCTCACTCATTATTTTGATTCCATTGCATGGCCAACTCTCACATGTGTACAAGACCCATAGCTTACTGTAAATGGGTTCTACTTTATCATATTATCAGTTAATAACATGTTTACTTACTATTTTATACAGCCATGTAAATTAATCAAGATTTTAACCTTGTTTCTTATAGTTTTTCACCTTTTTATCCATGATTATCAACAACAAATCCCCACATAACCTTTTTATCATCATATAATCATCATAAATATATACAATAGGAAATAAAATACATGTTTACATAATCAAAATAACAAGAAGTTGAGGAGGACAATCTTTATACCACCAACTTGATGTAGGTTATGAGTTTGGCATGGTTTTGGATGGAAAAACTTATGATGCACCAAGACCACCTTCATGACCACCATTCTTCCTAGAAAACTTGTGGAAAATCAGCCCTCCTACTCCATGAAAACTTCTCCTTGGATGTTATAAGTACCACCAATCAATAGGGTTTTGAAAGGGCTTCAACATATGTAAGTATAACATATGGTTTCATGGTTGAATCAAGATCAATTTGGGTGTTTTTGGGGTGGATATGGACGGCAATCTAGAGAGAGAGAGGAGAGTTTGGAGTAGTTTGCATGTGTGTAAATGAGTTTGTTAGTTTGGTTTGGTGGTTTTGATGTGTAGTTAGCTTACCAAGTAAGCTTAAGATGACAAGTGTTGTAGCTTGGCTAAATAGATGACACCTTATGGTGTAACTAGTTACTTAGGCCGGTTTTGGGAGTGGGGTGGGACAAGTGTCCCACTTGTCTCATCCCATTTATTTACGGGTACTCCTCGATTCTAGTTTCCTCGATTTGCGTTCCCTCGGGTCGTTTTACGAAAAACATTTTTTATAAATTATGAATCAACGTCACAAAACGAATCCAATAAAAATTGTCTCATCAAAAGCGGAGTTCGAAAATGTAAATACGTAATCCTAAGGTTTCCGGTTTAGTCGTAAAGGACGTTAAAATAAAATCGTAAGTCCTAATCTCTTCTCGTAAACTTGTGAGTTTATGAACCAACACAAATTTAAAACTCCAAAATAATATTCATGGACAAATTTATTTTCTGAAATGTCGGACTGTCACCAAAGACGGTGTATGTAAACGTAAGCACGTAACGTTGAATCCTCCGGTTTAGATGTAGTCGATGCTACTCCAAGACGTAAATCCAAATTTCTTCCCAAAAATATGTGAGTTCATATTGTAAATTGTTTTTAAATAATATTGTGAATAAAATATCAATCGTAAATTGACGGATTGTCACAGGTGGTATGTTTTGGTAAAAATGGAAGAGTTGATGTCAAGTTTTGTAGGTTCGTTTATGATCATTGGAAAGATCGGACCAGTAGCTTATGGGTATAGAATTATCTGGGGAATCAAGTGGTGTACATGATATATTTCATGCATTAAGATTTGGGAAATGTGGTTTGAGAATGCATATTTCCATATACGGTTATTCGGGATTTGTGATAATTAGAGTCTTTGATTTTCAAAGAGTCATTGTAAGATTTATGGACTATGAGGTCAAGAGTTTGAGAATGAAGTTAAATATTTTTGGTTAATATATCTAGTAAATTGAGTCATGAACTAAAGTTCACGCGGAAATGAGTGGAGTTCTTTTAGAACAAGTATCCTCATGTGATGTGTTGATTGATGTGACTGATCCTAAGGAGTAAATCTCGGGACGAGATTTCTACTAGGAGGGAGTGAAGTGACAACCACGGTTTTGAGGTTCGTCAATTAGTTTTATTTTATCCATATTTCTGGGAATTACGTCTCTTTATCTGTTTATGAGTTATGTGGTGTGAACAGAGTGTGGTTTGGACATCGCTTTCGGGTACGGGGTACCATGTGAGTGAAACGATATGTGATTGTTTCATGTTCATGAGCTCATATAGTAGTGACTATGAAATATGATGGTGTTATTTAGTGGTTTTACATATACGTATATGTATTATAGAAAATCGTATTTTACGATTTAGGGTTGTGCACTGAGGGGTCTCAGATGAGCTATTTAGTCACGAGAATAATTTACGGGATGGTTTTAAGTTATTTAGGACTTAGTTATATAGTTTATTTCATATTCTAAGAGTTTTTATAAAACTGTATATATTTTTACGTCTTTTACGGTATACGCGTAAATTTGACTACTTTTACGGTTTTGAGGTTTTTGAGGTTTTTGGAGCTGAAATAAATTAAGGTAAATTAAGGTAATATTATTAATACATTAATTAATTATAAAAAGAAAATAAAAATAAAAAATAATAAAGGGGGTCGGTTTGGGCGACGCAAGAAAGAAAGAAGGAAAAGCCCAAAACAGGCCCAATGGACTTGTAATGGGATTAGGGGGCCTTTAGGACTTAACCAAACCCAACCCATAACTAAAATAATCATATTTTTAACCTCCATAACAGCTCCTAGCCAAAACTCAACAATGGTGCGCAATTAGGGTTTCAAAAATTAAGATCTTCCATTGATTTCTAAGGTAAAACCTTCAAAACCCTTGTTCTATAAATGATTTTAATCAATTTAATCATGTAATTGATCTTATGATGGATTAGGGTTTGTGAGTTTTCTGAGATTAGTGAGATTATGGTTCATATGAATTGATAACTTTGGTTATTATGAAGATTAATGATCGTAATTATGGTTTAATCATGTTTAAATTCGTTTTTAAAAACTGGGCATAATTTTTGGTCCATTGTTTTGATCATATAGATTTCTACAAAGTTTTAAATTTGGAATCTTATGTCCCTGGAAAGGTAATTGAATTAGATTTCGAATGAAATAAACTAGAACTAAATTAGAGGTAGGGATGTGGGTCAAAAACAGGTTACATCAGTCGGGTGTCAAACAGTTGTTTGATAAACCTGTTTTCATTTTATGTTTTGAATTGTTTGGGGTACTTAGGGTTTTAATTGGTGCTTCAAGTGAACATGAGGTTTAGATTATATATTAAATAAAAGATATGGAGAAGGGATAAGCAAACGGGATAGGGTAAGACCCTCTGGTCATAACAAACTTTTCATATGTCCAAAAAGGAGAGTTAGTTAACACATGTAAGGGCATAGGGTTTATTTTACAGGGCATGTTATTTTTGTTAAGTGGGTGTTCGACCAATAGTTTGAATTATGAAAAACAGGACTGTTTTGGGTTAAATGCTAACGGGATGAGTTATGAACTAAACTATGTTAAGGGCTTTATATAGGGGTGTAATGAGATTCATATGGCGTATAAATAGGGTTAAGTTGTAGGATAATGTTAGATATCCATCATAGATTGATGAGACATTTTGCTATGTGGTTCATGTCTTGATTGTATACGTTTGTGTGTTTAGATTTGTGCTAGAGCGTGGGTACTTGGAGAAGCTTGTTCAGGTGAGTTTCATAGTCCCATGTCTTTTTATGATTTGACTTCCAGATGGGATGGAAGAGACACTGTATGGTTTTGTAACTAATGATGTGAATGTTTTTATGGTTTGTGATGGACTTGTGTGTGCACTTATTTGATTAACTGCTATGTGATTCTTGATTGTGTTTATGATTTAGATCGGGGGACACGTACCGTCTCAGTTATTGTGGGTCAACTTGGTACCAAGGGTATGTTAACAAGGCGGGGCCTTGGGATTGGTTCATAGGTGTATGGGCGCCTATGGGACCATGGTTATTGGTAAGGCTTGGAGCCTTGTATTTGTGGTTATTGGTTAATCTTGAATGCTAGTTGTTAATACATAATTGTAGCGCATTGTCCATATGTTCTTTTGTTAATGGTTGTTATTCACAACTTATAACTGATTTGGCATCGGAGTCTAAACCTATGACTCTCACCAACATTATGTTGACGTGTTTTTGTGTCTCTTTCAGGTGAGAATGTGGTTAAGCGTGAGAATAGGAGTGGCTAGCTGGAAGGCTTAGGATTGTATTTGGAGGAACCCCCTTTCCTCTTAGTCTTTATTTATGTTTGAAAAAGTGATACTTTGTAGACAACTATATGTTTGTTATTTGTTAATTGTATGTCTTTGGTAAGAGGTAGACATGTTATCTACTTACCTAGACGCATGCATTGTTTGAGATATCTTCATGACATTGTTTCACTATTTATAATATTTCCATTTCATTTAGTTATCTCTATAGACACGCTATTGTTGTGATGATATCCATACGTCGCGCCCCATATTCTGCCATGGTGGGGTGTGACAACTTGGTAAAGACTAGTTTAGGCATCCGTAGTGGTATGATTGTGATGACATGTTTAAAAAGTATGATTATGATAATTATATTGATAAACCAATCTATTTTTTTCAAAAGCTTCAATCCTCGTCAAGACTTTGGTTAAAGAAAAGAAGCATTAGACTCAATCACTCAATTCAAGACTTAATCCAATTTCAGCACATTCAATTCACGGTCGTTTCACGAATTTTCTATCACTTATAATTATGTTTCTTGATAATCAAAACTTTTTAAGAAATGATCGATACAAAAGATAGCCAATAATAGACAAACCGGCTATGACTTATTGATAGAAAATAATCCTTTTGACCTATGAAATCATTACCAAAAAAGTTAGTTTTGATAACAATTGTAACATGAAACATAAGTACAAATGGTTCAAAGTAAAGCTTGACATTGAAATAAACATAAATCACAATCACAACCACTTCTTCATACCACAAACATCATCCTACCATATGTAGAATGAGATTTAGCTACTCATAACAAACAATGAAATAAACTCTGAAATAATAGTCTTATAAGTCATAATTAAGAGTCTTACAAAGTGGAATTATGTTGCTAATGATTAGGGTAATGATCCATAAGAGTTTCGTGATATTAACTTTGCTTTTCAGACTCCAAAAGTGACTTTTCTTGCACCACCTTGCTCAAATTCGGGAATGGAGGTTTGGACAAGGTTGAGAGAGTTATTTTGTGGTTATGAAAGAGTAATGAGATTATGTGAAGAGATTTGATTGCATGACCCCAAGGGTCTTATTTATAGGTAAAGTTAAGGCCTAGATTTCAATGATTGGTTTGGAGCCAAAGACAAATTCTTGGAGCCAAAGGAAGTCTAGAATCTTCTTATATGTTCTTCTTTGAGCTTGCATGAATGTAGACACAAATTTTGCCAACACAAATGTGGGTGGGAACTTGAATCCTGCTGGTGGCAAGTCGGCTGAGTTTTTCTGGTAGCAACTTTGATTCTGTTGATGGCAACTTCATGCTGAGTGGCTTGTATGCTCCTTGGAAATACTTGTTCTTGCACCCAAAATTGATCTTGAAAGGCTTGTAACTTGTACACGGGTCTTGAACTTGACTAGGATTATTCGTACTCGTACTAATCTCCATGTTTGCGTTGTTTTACACTCTATTCCTGCAATTGGCTACACAAAGACTTGCAAACATAATTGGGCACATATATGCATAAAAGTATTATATATATAACCCATATACATGTACAAAAGTACGGATAACGATTCCAAAAACATGTTGGATTTGGGCGTTACCAAATCCCCTCACGCTTAAGTTTTGCTTTCCCTCAAGCAAGAAGAAAAGAAAATTAAATCCAAAGGTACATGTATTTTATAAAAATTCGATGCAAGTCTACCAAGTACATGTACAAGGTAAAACTCATCGACTTAAGTTTTTAAGGTTGAAAAGTTTAGAGATATAAAGTCAATGCCCATGAAAATCTAGAAAGTCTTTTATTTCTAACTACACTAATAACATATGAATTAAAGCAACATGTATCCTGACATAGCACATTGGCTAATCGATACCTTTTTTTCTTCTTCTTCCTTCGACTTCATAACATTATAGCTCATTGGCTATTTATTTGTCTTTTTGACTTTTTTTTCTTGGGTAAAACTCCTAGCCATGGATCAACATACTTACAAAGTTCATGTTGTATTTGACAAACATTAAGCTTGCAACCTTCTCCTAATTTTTGGATTTTTCTTCTACTAGTATATGAGACTTTGACTTGGGTAAGTTTGACACAAAAATATATCTCAAATTTTCAAAAATTATCGATTGGATATTTTCTTAATTATTTATATACATTTGCTTGAAACTTTTTATTCACGAGGGCAAACAAGAACAAAAATTTTAGAATAGCCCAAAAATATGGCAATTAAGCATCTTTTTCTCGATTTCCCTACAACCCCCTCAAACTTAAGCTTAGCATTGTCCTCAATGTGATGAAACTAAACAAAATCTAGGGAATAAGAGAAAAACCAGAATCACGGGCATATCATGTATCATACAAGAGTCTTATCTTCGCCTTCAACTTGCGGTACTTAAAAAAAGATAAAACACACAAAAATACGAAAACACTCTATTTTTGGTTTTTATAGGTTTTTATAAAAGCGACACATGCTACGCCCCGTCACACTTAAACAACACATTGGTTAAAAATTTTGGAGTGTAAGCATGAATTTATTAAAAAGGAAAATCATACATAAAAACTTTAAAACACACGGGTTGCCTCCCAAGAAGCGCTTATTTTATTATTGAGTCATCAGCCTGACTCGTACTTATTTTTAGTTTTCTTTATTTTTTATCGAGTGGAAAATGTTCACTCCACTCATCATGGTATAGTTTAACACGATGTCCATTAAAAATGAAGCTTCCTCCATTCTTGTCATACAATTCAACATAACCGGACGGGTATCCATGTTTTACTATAAAAGGACCGTACCACTTTTGTTTACGCTTTGGAGCTTTGAATTTATATTGCATATTAAATAAGAGAACTTTGTCTCCTTTCTTGAATTCTTTTCGGATTTGAAGTTTCTTGTCATGATAAACTTTGGTACGTGCTTTGTATCATTTGGAATTCTCATAAGCATGGAGTCTTAATTCATCGAGTTCATAAAATTGCAAGAATCGGTTTTCTCCATCGATTTTGAGATCAGGATTACAGCTTCTCAATGCCCAATAAGCACGGTGCTCAATTTTAAAGGGCACGTGATACGTTTTACCGTACAATAAACAATAAGGTGTTGTGCCAATTGGTGTCTTCTAAGCTGTTCGGAATGCCCACAGAGCGTCTTCAAGTTTCCTTGACCAAATGGAAGGATTGTTCTTAACCATTTTTTCGAGTATTCGTTTTAAGGCTCTGTTGGTGTTCTCAACTTGTCCACTCATTTGTGGATGATATGCGGTGGCAAAGCGATAGGTGACTCCATTACGCTTTAAGATTTTCTCCATTTGTTTGTTACAAAAATGGAACCTCGATCGCTAATTAAAGCTTTCGGCATTCCATAACGAGAGAAAAGCTTTTTCATAAAGTTGATTACGGATCGTGAATCGTTCGTGGGTAAAGCTTCGGCTTCGGCCCATTTGGACACGTAATCAACAGCGACTAAGATATATTCGAACTTATGGGATTTGGGAAAGGGTACCATGAAGTCAATTCCTCATACGTCAAATATTTCACTAACTTAGATGTTGTTTTGAGGCACCTCATCTCTTCGTGAGAGGCTACCAGTACGTTGGCAAGCATCACAATTTTTGACTAGAGTATAGGCCTCTTTAAAAATTGTTGGCCAATTGAAACCAGCATCAAACACTTTTTTCGCGGTGGTGGAAGGACCATAATGTCCCCCAGTATGGCCATGATGACATTCATCAAGGATTTTTCTTGTTTCCGCACCATAAACACATCTCCTAATCATGCCATCGGGGCATACCTTGAAAAGGTAGGGACCTTCCCAGAAATAGAGTTTTAGGTCAGAAAAGAATTTACATCGTTGGTGATAGGTTAAACCTTTTCTTTGAATTCTTCCAACGAGGTAATTTGCAAAATCTGCAAACCACGGAGATTCTTCCGTAGATATTTTCGTAAGAGTTTCGTCAGGAAAATAGTCATCGATATCTTCATCCCTTAACTCTTCCATGTTTGGATTTTTAAGTCGCTATAAATGATCGGCTACGACGTTTTCAGTTCCTTTCTTATTTTGAATTTCGATGTCAAATTCTTGCAGTAGTAAAATCCATCTAATAAGACGTGGCTTAGCATCTTGTTTAGAGAATAGGTATTTCAATGCAGAATGACCGATGAATACAATCGTTTTCGACAACACGAGATAGGATCGAAATTTGTCAAAAGCAAAAATTACGGCAAGTAGTTCGTTCTCGGTTATCATGTAGTTGAGTTGCGCTCTAATTAGAGTTTTGCTCACAAAATGTATAGGATGGAAATGTTTTTCTTCGCGTTGTCCTAATACGGATCCTATAGCGAAATCGCTTGCATCACATATAAGTTCAAATGGTCATGCCCAATCCGGTGAAACCATGATCGGTGCATTCGTTAACTTGTCTTTATGCTTTTCAAATGCCTTTATGCATTCTTCGTTGAAATCAAAGACTATGTCTTTTTCAAGGAGTTTGGTCATCGGTCTAGCGATTTTAGAGAAGTCTTTTATGAATCAACGATAGAATCTCGCATGACCTAGAAAAATTCTAACGGCTTTACCGTTAGAGGTGGTGGTAATTTGGATATCAATTCGATCTTCACCTTGTCTACTTCCAATCCGGCTCCGGAGACTTTATGTCCAAGCACGATTCCTTCAGTCACCATAAAGTGACATTTCTCCCAATTGAGCACGAGATGATCTTGTTTGAAACGGATGAGCATGTGCTCTATATTAAAAAGGCAAGACTCGAATGAGTTTCTGAAGACTGAAAAATCATCCATGAAAACTTCCATGGATACTTCGATCATGTCTTGAAAGATCGCGATCATACACCTTTGAAAAGTCGCAGGTGCATTGCAAAGACCAAAAGGCATACACCTATAAGCAAACGTTCCAAAAGGACACGTAAAAGTGGTCTTGTCTTGATCGGATGGTTCGATAGGTATTTGGAAATATCCAGAAAAGCCATCGAGAAAACAAAAGAATTTGTTCCCCGCTAGTCTTTCCAACATTTGGTCCATGAATGGTAGAGGAAAATGATCTTTTCGTGTGGCTTCATTTAATTTATGGTAATCAATACACACACGCCAACCGGTAACGGTTCTTGTAGGAACAAGTTCGTTATGTTCGTTGGTCACAAAAGTCATTCCTCCTTTCTTAGGAACGTAGTGAATAGGACTAACCCAAGGACTATCTTATATGGCAAAGATGATTCCTGCTTCAAGGAGTCTGATTACTTCGGCTTTTACAATCTCCTTCATGTTTTGGTTAAGTCGGCGTTGCCTCTCTATAACGGGCTTGGCATCATCTTTAAGATTGATCTTGTGTTTGCAAAATTTCGAATCAATTCCTGGTATATCGAATGTTTTCCATGCAAACACTTCATTGGGATTTTTGAGCATAGAAACAAGGCGTTTCTTCTCATCTTCCACGAGTGAGGCTGAGATAATCACCAGAAGGAGTGAATCCTTCTCTAGATAAGCGTACTCGAGATGTTCGGGAAGAGGTTTCAATTCAAGATGCGTCGGTGGATCATGAATAGATTTGGGAACTATAAAGTTCGACTTCGAAGGCAAAACTTCGAAGGGTTTGTTTTCCTCTTCTTCGAGAGTTACTTCAGAATCAAGGCCATGAATTCTTCGAATTCACGTTCAAGATCGGTATAGCTAATCTTTTCCGAAGTTGTTTGGAATGCTGTGTTTTCATCAAGCAATGCATCCAACTCTTCTTCCGTTACTTCATCGATAACATCCACGCGGAAGCATGTGTCATCATTAGAATGGTAATGTTGCATAGCTTTATCGACTAAAAATCTGACTTGATCATCACCAACTCTAAGGTTGAGTTCTTTAGTCTTCACACGAATGATAGCATCGGTGGTATGCAAGAATGGTCGTCCTAAAATGAGAGGGAATTGATGGTATTCCTCCATTTCAAGGATTACAAAGTCGGCGGGAAATATGAATTTGCCAACTTGAACAAGCATGTTCTCGGATAACCCAATGGGATATTGGTAATTGTGCTTAGCCGAACATATAATCATACTTGTAGGTTTCAATGTATTGTTTGAAAGATTCTTGTATAATGAGTATGGCATAAGATTGATACTCGCGCCTAGATCGGCCAAGGCGTGACATTCAACATTGTTCGCTAGAGTGCATGGTAAGAGAAAGCTTCCCGGATCCCGTAGATTTGGTGGAAGTTTTCTTTGCAAGGCTGCAGAACATTCTTCGTTTAGAAACGCAGTAGAGATTTGCTCCATCTTACTATGGTTGCTCACAAGATCTTTGAGAAATTTCCCATAGTTGGGCATACCGGTTAAGATATCAACAAGGGGAACGTTGATCTTAACTTCTTTGATCATCTTTAGGAATTTGGAATTACGAGCCTCCCTCTTTTCCTTTCGTAGGCGTTAAGGATATGGAATTTTGGGTGTATACGCCTTTGGTGTTGGTGTTGGAATAGGTGTGGTTTGTTTTGGTTTTGGTTTTGAAGGAGGAACAATTTCTTCCTTCTCGGGCTCATCGGCTTCATCTTCAATTTCATCGGTGAAAGTGGGAGCATTGGTGATTGGGTTTTGTGGTGGATCATAACTCAGCCCACTTCTTGTGAAAACACTAGAAAACTAAGGATAATAAAAATGTTAGCAATTTTGATAAATTTATATTTGTATTTGCTAACACTTCAGAACCAATAGTTTCCAATGCATTGCCCAATGTTGTTGCTAAAAACAGGTTGACCAGATTGTTCTCTGGTATTTAGACTCTGGTTGCTCTAAGCACATGACCGAAGACCGCTCCCAGCTCAGAAATTCCGTCAGCAAGTTTCGTGGTACGGTTCGATTCAGAAATGATCATATTGCAAAGATAATAGGGTGAATATCATATTGGGAATGTTATTATTTCAAGAGTGTATTATGTGTAAGGACTCGGTCACAACTTATTTTCTGTGGTACAATTTTGTGATTCAAACCTTGAAGTCGCTTCTTGTGAGCATACCTGCTTCATTCGTAATTTGGAAGGGGTTGATTTATTGAAAGGTACTCGAGGGAATAATCTGTACACTTTGTCTCTACAAGATATGATGGCCGCTTCTCCCGTATGTCTTCTCTCCAAAGCATCTAAGACTAAGTCATGGCTATGGAATTGACGGTTATCTCATCTTAACTTTGATGCTATTAATCATTTGGCAAAAAACGAACTTGTTCGTGCTCTTCCAAAACATACATTTCACAAGGATCATTTGTGTTTCGCGTGTATAATGGGGAAAATCACTAAGAAATCATACAAACCCAAGACTGAAGACACCAATCAAGAGAAACTTTATTTATTGCCTATGGATCTTTGTGGGCCAATGCGTGTTGAAAGTCTTGGTGGTAAAAAGTACATCCCCGTCATGGTGGATGATTACTCTCGGTTTACATGGGTAAAATTTCTTGCTACAAAAGATGAGGCACCTAAAGTCATTATCAACTTTCTCAAGATGATTCAAGTGCGTCTTAACACTACTGTCCAACGCATTCGTACAGATAATGGAACCGAATTTGTGAATCAAACCTTGCGTAAGTATTATGAAGAAGTGGCATATCTCATGAAACATTTGTTGCTTGCACTCCACAAAAAAAAACTGTTTCGTTGAAAGGCGAAATCGCACACATATGCAAGCTGCTGGAACGATGTTAATTTACGCGAACGCTTCATTATTTTTATGCGAAGAAGTAGTATCTACAGCAGTTTATACCCAAAACCGATCACTAATTCGAAAACGCCATGGTAAAACACCTTATGAGCTTCTACATGGAAAAGTACCAGATTTATCATATCTTCATGTATTTGGTTCTCTTTTCTATCCACATAATGATGGTGACAATTTGGGAAAACTTCAAACAAAGGCTGATATTGTTATTTTCATTGGTTATGCACCCGCAAATAAACCATACCAAATCTACAACCGAAATTCTTGTAAAATCCTCGAAACTTTGAATGTTGATTATGATGAGCTGACAGCCTTGGCTTCTGAGCAAAGAAGCTCTGAACCCGTACTTCATGAAATGAGACCCAGTAACATTAGCTCTGGTCTTGTCCCAAATACACCACCTTCTAGGAATGAATGGGATACGTTGCTTCAACCGTTCTTTGATGAATTCTTTACTCCTCCAAGTATTGTTGCTCCAAAACCTGAAGTAATAGCTCTGGTTACCGAATTTGTAGCTCTAGAAATCGAAGCACAATCTGATACGTCTACACCTACAATTGGTCAAGATATACCTTCAACAAGTAATTCTTAACCAACACCCGAATCAACTACCCATGTCATGCCTGTTGATGATGAAGAGGATGATGATGATCACGACTTGGAATTCGCTCAAATGCGTGAACTTCCATTCTTTGGTGTACCAATTCCTGACCATAATCAAGGCGGGTCATCCACCTCAGAGGAAGATCCTACTACGGTCCACTCCAATCCAAGGATTCGTGAACATGACAACAAGTGGACGAAGGATCATCTTATAGATTATATTATTGGTGACCTTAATCGTCCAGCATCCACACGAAGTCATTTACAAGAAAGTGCAATGTTTTGTCATTTTGATGCTTTTCTCAGTGAAGTTGAACCTAAGACGTGACAACAAGCATTTACCCAATCTTGTTGGATAGAAGCTATGCAAGAAGAACTTAATGAATTTGTACGTCTTGATGTATGCGAACTTGTCACTTTCCCGGATCAAGTGAAGTAACTCACTTTGAAATGGGTTTACAAGGTGAAACTCGATGAGTTAGGCGGAATATTGAAGAACAAGGCTCGACTAGTAGCTCGTGGATACAAACAGTTATTGGGCATCGACTTTTTGGAATCCTTTGCACCGGTTGCCCGTTTGGAAGCTATTAGACTATTCCTCGCTTATGTTACCCACATGAATATGACCGTCTATCAAATGGATGTGAAAACGGAATTTCTAAATGGTGAACTCAAGGAAGAGGTCTATGTTCAACAGCCGGATGCTTTTGTGAATTCTAAATATCCTAATCATGTGTACAAGCTTAAGAAAGCTCTTTATGGGTCGAAGCAAGCTCCACGCGCGTGGTATGATCTATTGTCACAATTTCTCATTACACAAGGCTTCGCTAAAGGCAAGTTGTATCCTATGCTGTTCATTCGGAAACGAGGTAAAGACATGATTATGGTACAAATATATGTTGATGATATTATATTTGCTGCCTCGACCAAAACCTTATCGGATGAGCTTAAGACACTTATGTCTTCCAAGTTTAAGATGTCAATGATGGGCATTGTATCATTCTTCTTAGGTCTTCAGATATCTCAGAGTCCCAGAGGCATCTTTATCAATCAATCCAAGTATGCTCTTGAATCGCTAGAAATATAAGATGGAATCTTGCGACCCCGTTGATACTCCAATGGTGGAACGAAATAAGCTAGATGCAGATCCACATGGGATTGCTGTTGATCTGACACTTTATCGTAGAATGATCGGTACCCTTCTGTATATCACATCTAGTCGACCTGATATTCTTTTGCTATATGTCTGTGTGCTCGATATCAAACTAGGCCTATTGAGTTACACATAGCTACAGTTAAACGGATCTTTCGATATCTTAAAGGAACCATTAATCGGGGAATTTGGTACTCGAAGGACTCTTCGGTTGCACTCATGGAATATACAGATGCGGATTACGCGGGTTGTCAAGATACAAGGCGTAGCACAAGTGGAACTTTACAACAACTAGGAAATCGATTAATCAGTTGGGCATCGAAAAGGAAGAAAAGCGTTGCAATTTCTAGTACAGAGGCAGAATGCATAGCTATGTCAGGTTGTTGTGCTCAAATTCTTTGGATGAGATCGCAATTAACCGACTATGGTCTAGGTTTCAACAAAATTCCGATGTATTGCGACAAAGAAAGTGCAGTTGCGTTATGCTGCAACAATGTTCAATTCTCCCGGTCGAAGCATATTGACATTCGCTACCACTTTATCAAGGAGAAAGTGGAAAATGGAGTGATTGACTTTACTTTGTCCAATCTGAGTATCACTTGGCGGGTATTTTCACGAAGGCTTTAGATCGCGCTCGAATGGAATTTTGTCCGACAAGCTAGGATTGAGAACTTTCTCGCCCGAAACTCTTAAGGAACTGGTAGATGAAGCGAAAGAATAATGGTGGTAAACTATTCTTCGTATTTTTGGTGATCATATGTATATATTGTTTATATTTTTATCCACAAAAGCAAAATACCAAATATAAAACCATATAAGAACCCTTAAAATTGAAAATTTTCATAAAAATCCAATAATATTTTTACCTTATTTTTTTCTAAGGCATGTCTTTTGGTACGATACTATTTACGGCCTTAGAACTGTTGATTAATATTGACACGGCGCCATATATAGAGTTTGTACAAAACTTGTAAATATTTTAAAACATGCCTATATGGATTGTAGTTATTTCAGACTGCAACCCGCTTTTCATATTCAAGTCAAGTATTTCTTATGAAAGCTTTGGCTCACAACGGAAATTAAAATTCTCGGGCATGGTTTACTTTATAACCATGTAAGGGATTGTGTTTACGTTATAACACAATCTAACACGCATATATGTACACATCAGTGCATTTATTTGTTAAAACAATAGAATCCTTGTTTTTATGAAGTTCTCATCTCTACAACCATAGCAATCTACAATTGGTATCTATGTACTCGACGATGCGACTACTCAACCGACGACTACAACTCTTTCAATTGAACATGGGTCAACAATTGAGGGGGAGAAATTGTCAAGAATTCAGAATCTTTGATGCCGAAAGTGCCAAGTTAACTAATTGGTGTCAATACAACAATACCAATCGTACATGTGGTGTCAAGAGATGACTTCAGAGGTGACGAGGCGACCAACATTTACCGACAAGAACCATTTGATCTTATCATATGATGTTCTCATCAATCAGGTCCAACCTTGTCAACTTATTCTAATATGATGAATCTATGATCATTTTACTAATCGATATCATATCTCAACATTTGGTATCATGAAGATAATACGGACTTGCATTTTTCTTCCCAAAAACTTTGTTAAAAATTCATTAAATCAGTTGATATTAAAAACATCGATTGGGTTTATATTTTTATTATGGGGGAGAAAATGTGATTTAATATGGGAAATGATTGATCAAAAATGGTTTGACTTAACGTGATAGCTCATCCCGACATGTGTGAAATGTTTTCGAATATCGTGGCATATGTTAAGGGGGAGAAAAATGGATTTGCTATACCAAAATGGATTTCATGGTGACATATACTTACCCAAAACCCATTTATTTCACGACGATGAAGATTGTGGTGACATAAGGATGGTAGGATAGGTTAAGTCCAATGATTCTTCCAAACCGGAGGAATCTTCCTAAGGACATTCCATAGCTAGAAATAGTAGTCCTTAGGATAGATGGAGAAAGATTGTGAATGTAGCTAAATGCCGACCAAGTACTTAAGTTAGCACTAGAACAATCACAACAAGGTGTTAGTTATGACGTATTGGTAAGCATTGAAGGGGTTTAAGAATAAAAAAGAATTGTAAAGATAAAGGGTCTAAAGAAAGAAGCCCTACTTACAACCTTAGGCAGAAACCAGATCAATTCATATGTTATTGTAATAATTCTAATGATGCTCGATATTAAAGATAGACATCATAGACCTAGTAATGCAATGCACAACCCATCCCAACTAACTCAGATATCTCTCAAATGGTGTTTGTTTTAATCACACGAAGACAATGCATTATCTATCGATTTATTCACTCCGAATATATTGATATTAAAATGGTGGCACTCCTCTCCAGCCTTTGATCACTAAAGATCCAAAATACACGATCGAGTCTCGAGCCATTTGAGATCATCAAATATCTCGTTAGGACACACTTCCATGTTTCTTTGCTTCTTCACACACTATGAAAATTAAGAAAGATCTTAAGAGTCCTACGTAAAATCTTCATGATCTTGCCTGAACATCTGTGTAATACGAAAGTATTTACAATGAAGATGGAAATCCTGTTGGGAATAAATATAAGTATATTAGTTACCCATGTTAGTTGGTCAATGGTTCCCCTACTAGAGTAAGTTCCCCCCTGCTAGATAACAAAGGCAGGGGGATTGGTTCCCCTGCTGAAGTCAAAGGCCCTGCCGCTAGAGATAAACTTGGAATAGATTATTAAGTGTTTCTGTTACTATTCCGAGATACTTTCCAAGTTTGTTAGTAGTAATCTTGTACGTAAGTCCTTATGCTATTAAAGGACTCACTAGGTCATCATGCAAAGTGTGTATTTCTCTATTGTCTTTCAATTCATACTTTAAGGTTTTTATAACCCTAATACCATTATTGGGTATTCGTATATCTTTGATATATTAAAGTTTAACGTTTGCTTTAATCATTTGTTCTTGTTATAAACACTACATTTCGCATTTTGTTTAGTTACTTTGTATTGCAAAGTTTCTCTAGTGTTAGATTGAATTTATTCTTTCTATCACAACCCTTAAACAAGCTAAGGTTTAAGATCTGAGTTTGGGATCAACAAGTGGTATCAGAGCTTGTTGAGAAACTTTGATTAAACCAAGAACAAAACATCTCACACAATCAACCTCAACCATGTCTTCAGATTCCAATTCATCCTCTTCCAACAACAATGCTCTTAAAATACCCATTCTGGATCCTGAAAACTTTGAACTATGGGAATTCAGGATTCAACAATACCTCAAAATGGAACACTATGTTCTATGGGAAATCATAGAATTTGGTGATCAATTTCCAAAGACTGTGCAGGTTGAAGATAATGGTAAGGGAGAAGATAAGGGTGAAAGTTCCAAAGGTGAAGCCAAGAAGAAGTCCGTTGCTCTTGCTGACAAGGAAATACTGGCAAGAAGACATGATGCCAGGGCCCATAGTTCATTGCTGTTCGCCCTACCTGATAGACATCAACTAAGATTCAGAATGTACAAAACAACTAAGGAACTCTGGGAAGCAATAAGCAAAACCTTTGGAGGAAATGAAGCCACAAAGAAGAAGAAGAAGAATAAAATGCTTGATCAATTTGCTTCTTTTAAAGCAATTAGTGATGAAGCAATTGGTGCTATTTACAATAGGCTTCAAGATATGGTGGCTCAGTTGGAGTTCTTTGAAATAGAAGTGACAAGAAAACAGGTGAATACCAGGTTTCTTAACAGTCTTCAGAAAGAATGGTTCATCTACAAAGTTATTTGGCAAAATAAGGATGACTTAGATAACAAGAATATTGATGACATATACAATAACTTGAAAGGTTTTGAACCTGTTGTCAATGAGATGAAGTCAAAAGGAACAATCCCTACCAATTCAAGTGGATCTACTGATTCCCCTGCTAACATGGCTTTCATATCTCAAAGTAGTGGAATCTCCAAAGGCAGTGGAATCGAAGTTGGCCCTGCTACTCATTCCCTTGCTACCAGATCTGGATCATCTTATGATGAAGAAAGGCCTGCAATTTTCAGCCTTGACACTGCTTTAGGCCACAAGGATCTATTGTGTTACATGAAGATCTGAGTCAAATCAGTATGCAAGGACTGGAGGAAATGGACATCAAGTGGAACATGGCTCTACTCAGTATGAGAGCCAACATGTTTTACAAGAAATATGGAAAGAAGATCTCCATAAATCCTTCTGATGTAGCTGGATTTGACAAAACAAAGGTTGAATGCTACAAATGTGGCAAGAAAGGTCATTTTGCTAGGGAATGTAGAGGACGTAAGACTGGGAACAGCTATAGGAAGGAAAGCAGGGATGCTGATTCTGGTGCTAAGGCCATGCTAGCAATTCAGATGATAGATGGAGTAGGTGGATGGGATTGGAGTGCCATGATAGAGAGTTTTGAAAGAAATCAAGCCTTGGTTGCTGAGGAAAAAGAGGAAGATTTTTCTCTTATGGTCATGTCAAGCTCTAGCTTAGACAATGAGGTATATGACGATTCGTATTATACTAAAGCTTGTAGGAAAAATACTGAGTCATTGAATGATCAAATAAGAAAGATAAAAGTTGATTATATTAATTGTGACAATGACCTTGATAATTACAAACGTGATTTAGAACAACTAGAGTCCACCATAAGAGAGTATAAAAAAAAGAGAAAGTGACTATAGAGATCACATTGTGATTCTAGAGAGAGATGCTAAAGAAAATAATGATTCCATTAAGGAATTGACTGCTGAACTTGAAATCTTTAGATCTAATAAAAGTATAGATGAAGAAACTATTGAAAAATTTGGAAAAGCTTCTAAATATTTAACTAAAGCTGTTGAAATTGGACAATATCCTAGGGACAAAATAGGTTTTGGTGTTAAAAATGAGCATGCTACCATACCACCACCACCTGCTAATATTCATGCACCTTTTTCTAGAAAAGACTTGTCTTGGACTGGTCTCTCTTGTTTAAAAAAGCAGGAAGATATTGAATTTGACTTGAGTGCTTACATACCTAATAGTCTTGAAACAGAAGAGTCACTAGTGAAAACTAGTATTGTTAGGGACTTTGAAAAGGAACAAATTGCCATAAAACAATGGAAAAGTGATAACCCTGTTCTCTTCTCAAGAGAAGGACTTTTTGGTAGTGATTCTAGTTCTAAGAGAAGTTCACCTAAATCTAAAATAGGATCAAAGTCCTCTAAGTCTACTGTTAAATATGCTGGTATGTATAGGTCTGCTAGAGGTAATAAGAGAAATTGGAGTGACCAAAAAGTTTCATCAATTAGGAGAGGACTTTGTGATAAATACCAAACCTTGTTTCACATGTGGCAGTTTTGATCACACTTATCAAGAATGTCAGGCACCAATGGAAGTAGTGGATGAAAATCCTTTAAATGACATGCAACCTAAAGCCATTCTTCTGAATGCAGGGTAAAAATACTTTTCCCCTGCCAAGTATGTTGCCCCTGCCTTGAGAAACAGGGTTTCTGATAAATATGTTGTTCCTGCTCTAAGAAAGGTGAATGATGCATGTCCCAAGACCAGCTCTTCCATGACCAACCCATCACCTCATAATGCATATAAATTGGTCTCTAGACCATACCAACACATCAATAGAGGCCAAAACAAAAGATAGGTTTCCTCTGTTAAGCATAGGGATTCCCTTGCTAAATCTGGGGTATCCCCTGCTAGGAAAGTTTTGCCCTCTAGGAACATGGGCAGATGGGGAAATGTGACAACCCAAAACCGAGGTCATTGCTTAATCTTATTTTACGATTATGTTTGAAATTTTTGGATGAGTTTGAACGATATTTAATTTTGTAGGTTTAAGTTTAAACCGATGTTAGAAGGTCTATATTTAATATTTATTAAGTATAAGGAGTATTAGCAAACGTGATGCGATAGATGCCAAATATTTTATGTTTTATTGTCAGTTGTTCGATTTTTATTATTTTTGAGGTTTTATTTTAAATGACGTGTTAAGTCGAGTCGAGAGTCGATATTATTATTTTTTAGGTACGTTTTAAATTTTTAAAAGTATCTTTATGAAACCCGAGCCCCGTAAATATTTTGAAAATTTACTAATAGTTATTTCCCGCTTTTTAGCTAACTATTTACATTTTTAGCCACAACTATTGCCAAATTGCAACTATGGTCCCTACCCCACTATATATAAACCTTAAACAAACACACACTACTCATTTCTTCCATCAAAAAGTTTCACCATTCTTTCTTTCTCTCTCTCTTTTGCCGAAACCCACCACCATCACCAAACCTTACATACTTTCAATTTTTACTCAAGATTTATGATGAATTAAGCTAAACCAAAGCTAGAACCATTCCTATATTTGATCAAGGATCATATTGGTTTAAGAAATTCTTATATGCAAGCAAGTTTTTTTTCTTGATGTTGGTAGGTAGGAGCTATGATCATGCATGGTATTTTTATGATGATCCATGTTGGTTCTTGCTAGAATCTTTGTTAAAACTTCATTTTGATCTAAAGATTTTTATTTTGATTATGATTCGGATGTTATGGTTGATGTATGATGATATTAGGGTATAGAAATGATCATTTTTATGGTTGGTTTTGATCAAAAAGTTGATTTTGTACAAGATTTTAATGGTCATTTTATAACAGTAAGTAAAGTGTAAAATCCGAATTTTTTTGTTTTGAAAATGGCTTAACTTATAGCCTAGGGTTGTAGATAATTTTATTAGCTTCGATTTGATATAAGGTATAGCTTCTAGCTCCAAATGAGCGCGAAGTTATGATGTTTTGAATGATCGTGTACCGGGAGACGAGTATCGGCACTACAAATAGTTGTTGTCGATATTTGGATCGAATCTCGGGGACTCTAAATAGAAGTTTTGAAATATTTAACCTACTGATAATGAGGTGTTTACTTTATAGGTTGAGTTTACTTTAAAACCCGAGTGTCGGTTTTGTAAACGGAGTCGTTTAAATAAGTTAAAACGGTTGTATGAAAAATTAACGTAAATCTGTCCGGATTTTGTAGTTTGAAAATGAGTAAAGGACTTTAAAAGTAATTTTATTTGATAAACTTGTAAGAGGACTTTCTATATATAGTAAGTTAGTTTATCGACTCGTTTCATAAACGGTTGACGAGTTTAAAAGGGGTAAATAAGCTAGTACATGTAGTATGTAACGGCGGACTTTGTTAAAAGTGTAAAATGGTAAAGTAAGTGTGTAGTAAAGTATAATGAAGTTATTTATATCGTTTTCTCTCGAGTTTATCGTGACTTTATGAGTTTGAGTTTGATGTTGTTATGTATGATTTATTTCTCGAGTCGTTATTAATGAACGCGCCTTATTTAATAGGTAGCGGTTCTCGTGTTTGAAAGGCATCCATTATCGTCGACGATCATCTCGCTAGATCTCTTATACTAAGGTGAGTCTATAGCCTCGCTTTCTACTTGTTTTAATGATTCTAATACCCGCGAGGGGGATACATGCTATTTGAAAATAAATGAACACAAGTCATGAGTAATTGTTGGACCCGAATGTTGCCTAAAGTTGATTTCATTGTATTGAGTAACTTAAATTCATGAGCCGTTAACTATCTTCTGACTTGATGTTGTGAGTCTGGAATAGCCGCTTATTCTAATGATAGTTGTAAAACCCGTAAAAATAAAGTCATAATTTAATTATATTTTCAGTTATTTTGAAGTATTTTATAACGTTAAATATTATTATGTTTAACGGTTTAAGTTGAAACCGATATTAAATATTATATTTTAATATTTTGACGAGCAACGAGGACTACTAGTGATCGCGATACCGACGGATGCCAAAAATTTTATATTTTATTATCGATAGTTTCGATATTTAATACTTTCGACGATATCGTTTCAATTACGTATCGAGTCGTTATGTTATTATTTTTCGTGTGCGTTTAAACTTTTAAAAAGTACAATCTAACATTTTCAGGTAGTGAAATATTTTCTCGTATAATATTTTGAAACTTATTTTTGTGATGGTTGATGAACTCACAATTTACGGATTTAAATTTGGGCATACGTGCATAATTTAGCGTCCTTTACGACTAAACCGGAAACCTTAGGATTACGTATTTACGTTTTTGAACTCCGTTTTTTATGAGACAATTTTTATTGGATTCGTTTTGTGACGTTGATTCATAATTTATAAAAACGTTTTTCGTAAATCGACCCGAGGGCACGCAAATAGAGAAAACTAGAATCGAGGAATACCCGTAAACTAGTGAGATGGGACAAAATACATTGTCCCACCCCACTAGCTAGCTTGGATGGCACCAACAGGACACCATAACCATATGTGGCATCATGTTAGCTAAGTGTTTACATGTGTAAGCCAAGCTTACTCTTTAAGCTACTCATTCCACTTCCACTAACTCAAAACTAGCAACTAACTCATTTCCATCTTTCCATACATGGAAAATCAACACAAAACTCTCTCAAATACTCCACCCTTGCCATCCACTTTCAAGCTACAAACACCCCTTTTGATCTTTTCTAGCCATGAAATACATGTTTACTAGCTCTATCATGGAGTTATCTTGAAGCCTTGATCATTTGGTGGCCATATTAACAACATTGGAGATGATTTGCTTGTGTCCTAGGGCTGATTTCTCAACTATTGTTCTTGGTGTTTGATGATCTTGGAGTTATTTGTGGTGTTCATCAAGTTCTTGTCTTCCAAAAACAAGAAATACACTTGGTTGGTAAAGAAGATCATCCTCTCCATTTTCTCTTGTTATTTTTGTAAAGAACAAATGTATTTTCTTTCATTTTGTATGTGTATATGATGTATATATGATTATAAAAATGTTGTGTGGGGATCAAGTGTTGATAAATATGCTTAAAAATGTTAATAACCATGAGAAATAAGGCTAAAATCATGCTTATTTAGTTGGCTGTATAAAAACAGTATATAACTAAAACTTGAACTGATAAAATTTCATGGTATGATCCATTTACAGTAAGTACAAGATGTTATACACATGTGAGAGTTGGCCATGCAATGGAATCAATATAATGAGTGAGATATGATCAAAACAAGTTGGGTGTTCTAATCTGAATAAGCAGTTTTGTAGGGACTGTTAAGGCAAGATAAACTTAAAATTAGCAGTAGCTATAACTAAGTTAAATGTAGCACATAATATGAAGAACATGTCATCCAAAAATGAGCTTCTAATTCATTATAGAACTCTAGATATGATAAAAATGGCGAACATGAAGATAAAAATCAGATTTTGAGAATTAATGTTTATTATTATTATATAAGCACTCAAATTTTATTGTATAAAAGGTAAAATAAAAACCCACTAACTTATGAAACTTATTTATATAAATATGTAAAAGGTTAAATAAATGGATAAATTATATAAATGGTAGTGGAATAATACTTATAAGTAATAAAAACTATAAACTTGATTTTTACGACTTTTTCGGCTATTACCGTAAAATTAACGTTTTTCGCCAATTAAAACTTAGACGATAAAACCCGTCTAATGTAAAGTTTTAAAAGTCATATAATGATATATAAGTAACTAATACAAGTAAAAACCGATAAAACCCGAACTATAGGACATACGGACATTAACGAGCTAACTAAGCATATTGGACTAATAATTGGACTAAATAAGTTAAGCACTTATAAAAAGAACTTATTGGGCTTAATCCATTTGGGCCCAACATGGAAAGTATAGATACTTATAATATAGGTATAAAATGGATTAAAACAAGTTAAAGAACTTATACTAAGCTTATTGGACTTAAAATAGGTAAGTAGGTAAAACTAGTAAACTAGTAAAAAGTTACCAAAACGTAAACACTAAAATGAGTAAACAAGGATATATAAACCCACTTGATCATCATCATATGTACAAAATCATCATATGTATATTGTTATTTTGATAAAAGTCATTAGACAAGAGTCTAAGACCGATTATTATTTATATAGGTTTCCGTGACCGAAGCACACTCGTAGTCGATAATCCGCCTTTCATTATCAACGTGAGTCTATAGCCTCGCTTTATACTAGTTATTAAATGATTTTAAACCCGCGAGGGGGAATACATGTTTTTATAAACTTAGAACACAAGATTTTTATGGTATGCTTTGTCCCTCTATGAATGGACCCGTGGTTGCCTTTAAATTGCATTATGTGATTGCCTTTGTTAAAACCTCAATTATGGACCGTTAATTAACCTATGATGGGTTAACCGCTAGTACAATTAATAGATCTATGGGGGAAGCCGCCCGGTTCAGTTTTTGTGGACTTGTCATAGAAGCTTAGGTCCGACCTCCACACTGTTTGAGCATATTGTATTGAGAATTCAGGTATACGGCAATGTACCAATAATCTGGAGGTAACCGACAATTAATAAATCTCTCGTCTTATTAGACTGATATGGGAGTGTCTAAGGGCTCGGTTCCATGAGCTTATTGCAATTTATGCTATATACAATTATCATTGTTGATGCAAATTATTATTTGATGCTTATAAGCATGCCACAAACTTATAATCTTTGCTTGTGTTCAAATTGATTTCATAAACCTATAGATTCACTCGGCATTTTTGCTGATTGTTTTACTCACATGTATTTCAGGTAATCAAGAAGTGGAAGCTTCGAGGTCACGGGAATGAAGTTGTGCACTACTTTTGTTGTTCAAACTCTTTGATTTAATTATCGTTCCATTTTTAAAACAAACTAATATGTTGTTTTAACTTATCTTTTGGTAACGATTACTTGGGACTATGCTACTCTGACAAATGTTTTAGGAAAGATAAATCTAAAACGTCTCTTTTCGAGTCGTTCTTTATAAATTATGTGTTGTTGTATCATTGTTTAGCACCCAAAGATGTATTCCGCTGCGTGTAAATTTGGGGGTGTTAAAGATTGGTACTAGAGACATGAGTTATAGAGAACTAGGTCTTTATTTTAAAAACCTAAACTATAACTGTCAGTTTTTATTTTTCAAAGAGTCGGTGCACATAACTTCGCGTGACTTCAGGTTCAAGCTACTTCTGGGATTACAACTTTAGTATACATTATTATGTATGCCTTATTGCTAAGTATTTCTAAATAAATACTATGATCCCTTTATTGATATATATTTATATCTAGGATCCCTTTATCGATATATATTTATGTCGTTAAACTTTTCGATAAAAGTTTATCATTTATTAATGATTAACTTAAATAAATACAATGAATTTTCAAGATCTTTCTGTATTTATTTTTGAAGTATTTAAATTGCTTTTATTGCAAAATTTTTATATTATGACCTTACATAACTTCATCTACGCGCGTTACTTTCATTGTTTAACCCTTTGTGATATCTATATAGATATTCAAATCGTCTTCCGACTATTTGTGCTTGGACGTCTTTCAACGTAATCTCCAGACCATTGTGTAACTCAATGTGTCCTTGGAATAGACTAACCGCTATCGTGTGAGTCATACATTTTGAAACATTTCTTAAAATAGTGTTGAATAATACCATGGTTTTTCATAATATTTTGTTGATTTTTATCATCGTTTTACACGACATGCGAAGATTTAATTCGTTGACATTTATATGTATCGACTCCGAAGTGTATTGTTCACTTATATCTCGGTAACGTCATCGTCATTTTATAAATCATCGTCTAGATTATTGCGCTAGAATTGGAATACGATTTTACTTATATAAAATTGTATCATTTGTTTTTCATTAACCTTCTCGCTCCCGGAGTGTAGCATGTTAATGTTCCATTCTTTTCTTGTTATGTTTTGTGTTTTTGACAATCATGGCACCAAGGAGATTTGCCTACATTGCATTTTGAAATCTAAATTACGAACGTCTTTCACCGTTTTGCTTCCTAAATTTTGTGTTGAATACCTTGAAGCATTTTCTGTCATTCATCATGCTCTATTTTATTTGATGCTCATTACGAGATTTATTTTTCGTTGTTGTAAAATCCACAAGACATGTGTGTATATATGTATATATTTTGAGTCGTTAAGAAGTGTCGAAAAATACACTTTATGCAGAAACTATAGGGGCAGTACAAACAGGTCAAAACTTAAAAGTAAAACTTGTGTTTTAAAATAAAATAGTCAAACCTGCACATAACTTGCAGGGGTATTTTGGTCATTTTACATTGGTTATCAGGTCTCGGGTAAAACTAGAAAGTCGTCTGAAACGTCGTTTTGCATCAAAATGCTTTAAACTCCGAGTCTTGGAGATGTCGTTTATCGGGTCAATTAATCGACTCATATTTAAAAGTTAAATCTGATAGAAAATTTAGAACATGAGTTTTAAATGTTACTAAGCTGTTTTGATTTCATTTGAGATCGTAAAATTTTAACGAATATTATTTTACAACTAACTAATACTAGTCGCATGTGAAAATGTTTGAAAATAGAAACAGTACAGGATTAGCAATTACCGGAATAATGGGGTAATTTGAAAACGAATAATATACTTTCTTAAAAGTATGTTGTGTCGAGTATCTTACATAGAATACACATGTGGATTGTTTTATTCTTTTCATATATATGACTCTTTTTTCATTCGATATTATTTTTATTTTTCTTTTAACCTTCCACTGACTTGGGTTGAGTTTTGAAGTTTTGTCTTCACATTCTTCGTCGATATTTTATCGCGTGTCTCATGGCGTTTTCGTCTAAACCTTATAACCTTTTGAAACCTTAACGACTTGTAACCATTTCATTGATTGTTTTATGAGCTACTATTCGCCACTTTTTGCAAAACTTTGACTACTTTATACGTTGTCATAATGTCATATTATAAATAAATCTGATATTGTTTTACGATTATTTTCACCAATTGTTTTTACTTTGGTCTTAATACTTTTCGTAAGATTAAAAGTTGCTTATTAAGTATCTCACAAATTACTTGTATCCTATAAATTTATAAACTATTTTTAAAATTCCATTTTACAAATGGCATGGTTTATATATAAACATAAGAAACGTAATACTTTTCGACGAAACTGAGCGTTCCATTGCTATTCCTAAATTATACATGGCCTGATCACCTATGTCTAATCTAGAAGGAGCCATGCTAGGCTGAATAGTAGTCACCATAAATTTTTTTGATAATAATCAACTTTTTACTTGTATTCATAATAGAATAAAATAAAATGAAAAGAAGTTTTGAAAACCTTGATATTTTATGCAAGTAGCGCAATTTCTATGCATCCGCATATGTTTTCTTACCTTTCGTTAAACGAATTACGCGATTTTAAGTACGTTTTTACTCGATGATTGTTTTTCCACTTGTTACTTCATTTTGTCTTATAACTGATTTCTTTTGACTGCTCGTCTAATTATTGACTGTTGATAAAAGACATGAAAGTCTCGATGTTTTATCCTTCCGTCTCGTCCAATCTTCTTTATGCGACTGGGTAGATGTTTGGAATGTCTCCGCACATGAATAATGAATTATCATTAGAGTGATTTCCGTATATCCGGGATGACGTCCCTCACTCTCGTTTGTCTCGAAATCCACTCTTGTGAACCGTGCTTTGACTTCTCTCTTTAAACACTAACATCGTTCATTTGATTTGTTTTAATTACAAGTGATTATTAGGAATTTTCTTTGATTAAAATTTTTGTATGGATCTTATTTCCGATCATGTATCGACCACCGCTAAGTTAACGAGCTGATGTTGGTGAACCACCGACCGCACTAACAAAATTGACAACTTGTTTAATCTATTATTTCTTATCGTCTTACCATCGACGCCTTTATTTTATTATTCTCTTTAAGAATTCATACGACATCTGCTTCGTCCTCTTTTGTACCGCTGATTTCGTACTAATTGTTGACCATTATTTCCATTCGTATTCGTTTGTTATCTTGTCACATTTCGAAACCCGAATATATTCCATGTTATTTTGAAATAATAAACACCTTTATGTATTTATACAAAGTATTATAAAATTTTTATGGAACTTTTATACATTTTCCAATGATTTTCAATTATCGAAATAACCATTACAAGTAAAAGGTCAAATTTATACATCATATTTTGTATAACTAAAACTAATGTCTAACATGAAATTATACTATATCTTTTGAACTAAGTGATTTATCATACTTTATTTTTAATGTAATGAAATTACCGGTTTAATTTATATTCCTAACAATGATTTAATTTGGAAATTATATTTTCTAAATCGTAACCATCAATATGAGTATAATTAATAAATTTACGTCATTCTTTCAAAGTTTCTTAAGACGACCAAATAAATTTTGAAACTATTTTACTTCTATTTTTGATGTATCATCTTTATCAAGAAAGTACCTCAACTGAGTTTTAAGGTAATACCAAATCCGGGACGGATAATTGTGACAAATGTTATTTTAATGATAATGTATAATTCATTCTTCGCTCTCATTTTTCTAGTATTGTGAATAATTATGTTTTACGGTTACGTGAGTCGAGATCCCTCGTCGATCGTTAATCTTAAATCATTTTACCACATCTTGTTCGTTTATGCGTTTATTGAAGTCATTTTTATCTCGTTCTGTTCCTCGTATTGAAGATCACTATTTTATTCTGAGCTTAAAATGAATCTCGGGAAGCAGTGTATAAGAAGAAACGATAAGTGTCACCAGGATTTATGCGTGTACTTGTGGAATAATTGAGGACCGAATTTCTTAATGAATGGAGTTAATAAATTCGTTACGACCTCGAGGAGTATGTTGAAGCCGACACCGTAAGTGGAAAGACTCTTGAGATCAAGTAGTTATTATCAAGGGTTCTTTCAAGGTTTTCTCGATGATTAACGGTGGAGATCTATACTCGATGTTTATGTTCGAGCTTTTCTTTTATGTACTTACATGGTGTGTGATCTAGTCAAATGATCGTAAGTTATGAGAACTTGAGACGGCATCATCCGATGACGTCCGATCATGTAGAACACATATTATGTAATATATTTTTGACTTTCAACGACGATGTTTATTGAGACTTTAATACGCGTTGGCGAAAGTGAGGCGAGTTGAGCGCCGGGACGTCACTCCCTTAAGGTGGTGAGGATGTAAAACCCGTAAAAATAAAGTCATAATTTAATTATATTTTCAATTATTTTGAAGTATTTTATAACGTTCAATATTATTATGTTTAACGATTTAAGTTGAAACCGATATTAAATATTATATTTTAATATTTTGACGAGCAACGAGGACTACTAGTGATCGCGATACCGACGGATGCCAAAAATTTTATATTTTATTATCGATAGTTTCGATATTTAATACTTTCGACGATATCGTTTCAATTACGTATCGAGTCGTTATGTTATTATTTTTCGTGTCGTTTAAACTTTTAAAAAGTACAATCTAACATTTTCAGGTAGTGAAATATTTTCTCGTATAATATTTTGAAACTTATTTTTGTGATGGTTGATGAACTCACAATTTACGGATTTAAATTTGGGCTTACGTGCATAATTTAGCGTCCTTTACGACTAAACCGGAAACCTTAGGATTACGTATCTACGTTTTTGAACTCCGTTTTTTATGAGACAATTTTTATTGGATTTGTTTTGTGACGTTGATTCATAATTTATAGACGTTTTTCGTAAATCGACCCGAGGGCACGCAAATCGAGAAAACTAAAATCGAGGAATACCCGTAAACTAGTGAGATGGGACAAAATACATTGTCCCACCCCACTAGCTAGCTTGGATGGCACCAACATGACACCACAACCATATGTGGCATCATGTTAGCTAAGTGTTTACATGTGTAAGCCAAGCTTACTCTTTAAGCTACTCATTCCACTTCCACTAACTCAAAACTAGCAACTAACTCATTTCCATCTTTCCATACATGCAAAATCAACACAAAACTCTCTCAAATACTCCACCCTTGCCATCCACTTTCAAGCTACAAACACCCCTTTTGATCTTTTCTAGCCATGAAATACATGTTTACTAGCTCTATCATGGAGTTATCTTGAAGCCTTGATCATTTGGTGGCCATATTAACAACATTGGAGATGATTTTCTTGTGTCCTAGGGCTGATTTCTCAACTATTGTTCTTGGTGTTTGATGATCTTGGAGTTATTTGTGGTGTTCATCAAGTTCTTGTCTTCCAAAAACAAGAAATACACTTGGTTGGTAAAGAAGATCATCCTCTCCATTTTCTCTTGTTATTTTTGTAAAGAACAAATGTATTTTCTTTCATTTTGTATATGTATATGATGTATATATGATTATAAAAATGTTGTGTGGGGATCAAGTGTTGATAAATATGCTTAAAAATGTTAATAACCATGAGAAATAAGGCTAAACTCATGCTTATTTAGTTGGCTGTATAAAAACAGTATATAACTAAAACTTGAACTGATAAAATTGCATGGTATGATCCATTTACAGTAAGTACAAGATGTTATACACATGTGACAGTTGGCCATGCAATGGAATCAATATAATGAGTGAGATATGATCAAAACAAGTTGGGTGTTCTAATCTGAATAAGCAGTTTTGTAGGGACTGTTAAGGCAAGATAAACTTAAACTGAGCAGTAGCTATAACTAAGTTAAATGTAGCACATAATATGAAGAACATGTCATCCAAAAATGAGCTTCTAATTCATTATAGAACTCTAGATATGATAAAAATGGTGAACATGAAGATAAAAATCAAATTTTGAGAATTAATGTTTATTATTATTATATAAGCACTCAAATTTTATTGTATAAAAGGTAAAATAAAAACCCACTAACTTATGAAACTTATTTATATAAATATGTAAAAGGTTAAATAAATGGATAAATTATATAAATGGTAGTGGAATAATACTTATCAGTAATAAAAACTATAAACTTGATTTTTACGACTTTTTCGGCTATTACCGTAAAATTAACGTTTTTCGCCAATTAAAAATTAGACGATCAAACCCGTCTAATGTAAAGTTTTTAAAAGTCATATACTGATATATAAGTAACTAATACATGTAAAAACCAATAAAACCCGAACTATAGGACATACGGACATTAACGAGCTAACTAAGCATATTGGACTAATAATTAGACTAAATAAGTTAAGCACTTATAAAAAGAACTTATTGGGCTTAACCCATTCGGGCCCAACATGGAAAGTATAGATAATGATAATATAGGTATAAAATGGATTAAAACAAGTTAAAGAACTTATACTAAGCTTATTGGACTTAAAATAGGTAAGTAGGTAAAACTAGTAAACTAGTAAAAAGTTACCAAAACGTAAACACTAAAATGAGTAAACAAGGATATATAAACCCACTTGATCATCATCATATGTACAAAATCATCATATGTATATTGTTATTTTGATAAAAGTCATTAGACAAGAGTCTAAGACCGATTATTATTTATATAGGTTTCCGTGACCGAAGCACACTCGTAGCCGATAATCCGCCTTTCATTATCAACGTGAGTCTATAGCCTCGCTTTATACTAGTTATTAAATGATTTTAAACCCGCGAGGGGGAATACATGTTTTTATAAACTTAGAACACAAGATTTTTATGGTATGCTTTTTCCCTCTATAAATGGACCCGTGGTTGCCTTTAAATTGCATTAAGTGATTGCCTTTGTTAAAACATCAATTATGGACCGTAAATTAACCTATGATGGGTTAACCTCTAGTACAATTAATAGATCTATGGGGGAAGCCGCCCCGGTTCAGTTTTTGTGGACTTGTCATAGAAGCTTAGGCCCGACCTCCACACTGTTTGAGCATATTGTATTGAGAAGTCAGGTATACGGCAATGTACCAATAATCTGGAGGTAACCGACAATTAATAAATCTCTCGTCTTATTAGACTGATATGGGTGTGTCTAAGGGCTCGGTTCCATGAGCTTATTGCAATTTATGCTATATACAATTATCATTGTTGATGCAAATTATTATTTGATGCTTATAAGCATGCCACAAACTTATAATCTTTGCTTGTGTTCAAATTGATTTCATAAACCTATAGATTCACTCGGCATTTTTGCTGATTGTTTTACTCACATGTATTTCAGGTAATCAAGAAGTGGAAGCTTGGAGGTCACGGGAATGAAGTTGTGCACTGCTTTTGTTGTTCAAACTCTTTGATTTAATTATCGTTCCATTTTTAAAACAAACTAATATGTTGTTTTAACTTATCTTTTGGTAACGATTACTTGGGACTACGCTACTCTGACAAATGTTTTAGGAACGATAAATCTAAAACGTCTCTTTTCGAGTCGTTCTTTATAAATTATGTATTGTTGTATCATTGTTTAGCACCCAAAGATGTATTCCGCTGCGTGTAAATTTGGGGGTGTTAAAATAGTACTATTGGGTTGACCACCCTATCTGAGACAAGGGCATTACGTTGAGTAACCCACTGGGAAGGATAATTTTACGTGAATAATATTGTGGTATTAAAGCAACTGATACACTAGAGGGGCAATCATTTTATTCTATTCATGCCGGCATTTGGCGTGGGTGACTATTTGGTTAAGGGGTCGGTGTCATGAGCTTAAATACAATGTTTGTTTAATAATATCATTATTATTACTGCCTTGAATATATATTGTGTGTACGACAATTCTATAAATGATTATGATTGATTTTCTTCTTGTGTTCAAATGTGATTTGATAAACCTATAGACTCGCTCAACATTATTTTTGACCCGTTTTATGCATGTATTTCAGGTAATAGGAAGTGATGGAGCATAGAGTTTTGCTGTGGAGGTTGTGGCTTGGCTTTTGGAAGAATGTTGGTCTAAACTGTTTCTACCATTTAATGTTGAACAATTTACTTTATGTTGATGTACTGTACTAAACTTGTGGTGGTTGTTGGTCGAGATCTATGGGGACAAAACGCTTTACTCTGGTGTCGTGTCAGTACAATTTGGGTTGAAATTTATGTTTTAGACCTTTTGTGAAAATCATGTTTATATTTTGTGTAAACGTCTCTATTTTGAGTTTTTCAATATACCTTGTGTGATGATGCTTGTGTCTAGCACCCAATTGTGTATTTCTGCTGCGCAATGTAAATTGGGGGTGATAGAGATTGGTAATCATAGCTGCAAGTTATAGAGAACTCGGTCGATTTTGAAAAATTGTCCTAAACTATAACTTTGGTGTCGAAAGTATTTATTCTTCAAAAGCACACAACTCCTCTTCAACGCTCCGGTAAGATCACTTTTAGTTTTGTTTTGCATTGTAGATGTATCCCTCATAACTGAAATGATTTCCCGAGTATTTGTTAATTAAATACTACGATATTGTATTGGAATTATTGAAAGTATGCTGAGTGCTTGTCAGTGTCATATTTATTTTTTTGCGAGCATTGCATAAACATCATTTGCATTGTGTTGCATAGCATGGACAACGTATGACATTTGCATGAGCATTGCATACTAATTATTATTTTATTAATGATTACCTTAAGTATTCTTGAACCCTTATAATTATAGAAAATGGATGGTTTACCTCGTGAGGATGGATGGATTGATATGACTAATGTAGTGGATGGTGAGGAAGTAGATAAATTTGGTGCTAGTGATGATGAGGAGCCTTTTGAGTTTTTAGATGATGGGATTCCACTTACTGCAGTTGGTCAGACAGAGCCTGAATTGATACAAGGTAGTTATGTTCCAAGGGTTAGTGTTGTGCCACAGACTGTTCCAGATTGTCAGCGACCTGTTGTTTGTTCTTCGAGTCGAGTAGGGGTGATGTTCCTGTCAGCGACCTGGGATTGCATTTGCTAGGGGTGATGTTCCTGTCGAGTCGAGTAATGCTCGATCTATTCATGATGGTATTCCTAAGTTTTATTGTATAGGTCCTAGGTCTTATGATGATATTTTCTGGTTTCTTAAGAAGTTTGATAGGTCTTTGTTTGAAAGGTATTTGGTTGAGACTCGTGTGATTAGGAGGCTTGAGCAGAATGAGAAAAAGTTTGACAGGTTTGTTGGTAGTGTGAAGAGATCAGAGTTTGTTAGGGTAAGGGAAATGGATGAAGTTGTTAGATTAAGGTCTATGGTGTTGAATTTGAGTGGGCAAGTTGAAAGGTTGCGTAGGGAGCAAGAAAGGAATGCAAGGTTGAGTGCATGGGGTTTGCCGGTGAGATCTTTTCCTAGTCAAGGTGTTGTGATTCGTGATGTGCCGAATCAGGTTGAAGCTCAAGTGTTGGTGAGGCCGAGTGAAGGAAGTAGTCGTAAGGGGAAGGAAAAATTGGAGGAAGATTCCGAGGATGACGATAGCAGCAGTGATGACGAGTCGATGTACAAGAAGCTGCGGGGATCTGATGTTTAGTTCTTTATGTTGTTTTTATTTAGCCTTGTTGTAATAGAACTTATGTAGACTCGTACTCTAGTTTGTGATGAAACTTAATGACTTTTAAGTTTGTTGTGATGAAGGATTGTAGTGACATTACTTGTCACAATTTTGTGGAGATTTTCCAAAGCAATCCAAAATTACCTTCATGACTTATGATTTGTCTTCTTAGTTCTTTTGTGTGATTGGTAAATGATTCATTGTGAATTGTGTTGTTGGTGCATGTAGTATCCATGTTACATCTTGATAGATAAATCCTTCTTCTTATCATGATATGAATACTTACTTGTTCTTTTTCTTTTATGGTTACAGGAAGGAGTTGGGAGGCATTTTTCTGACTTTACTAAATTATTGTTTGGTTAGTTTCATGTAAACATGACGCCTAAATTGACAACTACCACTGTTAATACCATGATTGAGCAAGCTATTGCTAGAGCTTTGGAAGCTGAACATGCTGCGAGGAACCAAGATGCTGAGAATAGGAATGTTGTTGTTCAGGTTGGAGGGAATGTTGGAAATCAGGTTGGAGGAAATGCTGATGAGCAAGCAGAAGGAAATGCTGCGGGACAAGTTGGAGGTAATGTTGTTGTTCATCAGGTTCAAAAGGAATGTTCTTACGCTAGTTTCATGAAATGTGGACCTACCCAATTTCGTGGTACTAGTGGTGCATTGGAATTAAGGAGGTGGATTGAGAAGATCGAAAGTACTTTTGAAATCGGTGGATGTTCAGAAGCTAGTAAGGTAAAATTTGCTGCAGCTACTTTTAAGGATGATGCATTGAGCTGGTGGAATAGTCAGGTAGCTACTGTGGGTTGGTTGAAGCTAATGCTAGAACATGGACTATGACCAAGGGACTGTTGACTGCTAAGTTTTGTTATGAGGAAGAGTTAGGTCAGTTGGAAGATGAATTGAGGCATTTGGTGTTGAGGAACAATGATATTGTAGCTTATACAAGGAGATTTTCTGATTTATGTTTGTTGTGTCCTAATGAGTTTGCTGATGACCGTAAGAAGATGAAGCAATATATTAGAGGTTTATCTAGTAATATCAAGGGAGAAACTACTTCGTCGAAACCTAAGTCATTTGATGAAGTTGTTCAAATGGCTCATGTTTTAATGGATGTAAAGCTGCAGGATCGAAAGGATAGTATTGCTGAAGGGAATAAGAGAAAGTGGGAAGCTGCACACTCAAGCCAAGGGCAGAATCGAGGTGGTTATCCTAATAACAATAACCAAGGACCGAATAGGAATCAGCAATATAATTTGAGAAGGAATGATGGTGTTCGTGCTGCTACAGGAAATCAAGGTAACAATGTGAATCCGAAGTGTGGTCGATGTAATCTGTATCATGTTGGAAATTGTCCACCTACTTGCAACAAGTGTGGGAAGGCCGGACATAAGATGGCAGATTGTAGAAACAAGGGTGTAGCCACTAGGGCTAATGCTGTTAAGGTAATTTACTGTTCTGGATGTGGAGTCTATGGACATAAGCAAGGGAACTGTCCGAGGGTTGGCATACAACAGGGAGGCAATGTTGCTGCTGTTGCTGCTAGGATTGCTGCTCCAGCCTATGTCGTGGGAGATGCTGACAAACCTTAAGGGCCGAATGTAGTGACTAGTACGTTCTTACTTGATGCTTGTTATGCTAGTGTGTTATTTGATTCTGGATCCGATAGAAGTTTCGTAGATGTTAGATTCAGTCACCTATTGGATAGAGAACCAGTGAGATTGACAACTAGTTATAAGGTGGAGTTAGCTGATGGTAAGGTTGTAAGCACTAGTTCTATACTGAAAGGTTGTTCCTTGAAGTTAGGTAATTATGTGTTTAGTATTGATTTGATGCCCATAGAATTAGGATCTTTTGACGTGATTATTGGAATGGACTGGTTAGTTGGTAATGGTGCAGTAATTGTTTGTGGAGAAAGATTAGTTCAGATACCGCTAAGGAATAGGGTATTGACTGTTAAAGGTGATGAATGTACTTCTCGTTTGAGAGTTGTTTCTTGTTTAAATATGATGAGGTATATAGAAGAAGGTTGTGATGTGTTTCTTGCACAGATAAGTAATGATGGTGTGAATGAAAGGAAATTAGAGGATGTGCCTGTGATTAGAGAGTATCCTGAGGTTTTCCCTGAGGAATTGCCAGGATTACCGCCGCATCGTGAAGTGGAGTTTCGTATTGATTTAGTGCCGGGTGCTGCTCCTGTTGCTCGTGCACCGTATCGTTTAGCTCCATTTGAGATAAAGAATTATCTGATCAATTGAAGGAATTGATGGATAAGGGATTTATTAGACCGAGTTCGTCGCCGTGAGGTGCGCCTGTTTTGTTTGTTCGGAAGAAAGATGGTTCATTTAGAATGTGTATTTATTATAGAGAGCTTAACAAATTGACTGTCAAGAATCGGTATCCACTGCCGAGGATTGATGATCTGTTTGATCAGTTTCAAGGGTCATGTGTATACTCGAAGATCGATTTGAGGTCTGGGTATCATCAACTGAGACTTAGGGAAGAAGATATTCCTATAACAGCTTTCCGTACTCGATATGGACATTTCGAATTTCAAGTGATGCCTTTTGGGTTAACAAATGTGCCTGCTGTATTTATGGATTTGATGAATCGTGTATGTAAGCCGTATTTGGATGAGTCTGTTATCTTATTCATTGATGATATTCTCGTTTATTCCAAGAGTGAAGAGGAACATGAGAAGCATTTGAGAACGATTTTGGAATTGTTGAAGAAGGAGAAGTTGTATGCGAAATTCTCTAAGTGTGAATTTTGGTTGAAATCAGTGCAATTTTTGGGGCACGTGATTGATAGTGAAGGTGTTCGTGTGGATCCTGCTAAGATTGAGGCAATTAAGGATTGGTCAGTGCCGAAGACGCCGACTAAAGTTCGCCAATTTCTTGGTTTGGCTGGTATTATAAAAGGTTTATTGAGAAGTTTTCGTTAATTGCTAAGCCGTTGACTAAGCTTACGGAAAAGAATCGAGTGTTTGAATGGGGATTGGAAGAGGAATCTGCAATTAGTATGTTGAAGGATAAGTTATGTTCTGCGTCGATATTGTCTTTGCCAGAAGGATCTGAGGATTGTGTGGTGTACTGTGACGCGTCTCATAAAGAATTTGGAGTTGTATTGATGCAAAGGGAGAAAGTAATAACGTATGCATCGAGACAATTAAGGAAGCCTGAAGAGAATTACACTACGCATGATTTAGAACTTGGGGATGTGATTTTTGCTTTGAATCTGTGGAGACACTACTTGTATGGCACCAAGTGTGTGGTTTTCACTGATCATAAGAGTTTGCAGTATATTTTGGATCAAAAGGAACTGAATATGAGGCAAAGAAGATGGGTTGAGTTGCTGAGTGATTATGACTGCGAGATTCGTTACCATCCTGGTAAAGCGAATGTGGTAGCTGATGCACTTAGTATAAAGGAAAGAGATAAGTCTATAAGAGTTAGAGATTTGACAATGATGGAAAGTGTTGATTTAAGAGAAGCGATATTGAAAGCCCAATCTAATGGTTTGAAGGGAGAGAATGTTGAGGCAGAAAATTTGGGTAGAATGTTGAAACCTTTGTTTGAAGTGAGGCCAAATGGATTGAAGTATTTCAAGAATAGGATTTGGTTACCGTTGTGTCCGTCTGAGGAAGATTCGTTAGGGGTGCGAGATTTGGTGATGAATGAATCTCATAAGTCGAAGTATTCAATACATCCTGGATCGGACAGGATGTATTAAGATCTTAAGAAAGTTTATTGGTGGCCGAATATGAAGGCAGATATAGCACAGTATGTTAATAAGTGTTTAACTTGTGCGAAGATGAAGGCTGAACATAAGAAACCGTCTAGATTATTAGTGCAACCTGAGATTCCTGAGTGGAAATGGGAGAAGATTACAATGGACAGATTTGCCAAGGACTACAAGTGGTAGTGATATGATATGGGTGATTGTAGATAGATTGACTAAGTCTGCTTACTTTTTGGCAATGAAGAAGACAGATAGTATGGAGAGGTTAACAACAGTGTATGTGAAGGAGATTGTTTGTCGACATAGTGTTCCTTTGTCGATAATTTTTTATCGTGATAGTAGGTTTACTTCAGAATTTTGGAAGTCTTTGCAGAAAGCGATGGGAACGGAGTTATGTTTAAGTACAGCATATCATCCGGAAACTGATGGACAAAGTGAGAGAACGATTCAAACGTTAGAGGATATGCTTCGTGCATGTGTGATTGATTTTGGAAATGGTTGGGATAAGCATTTGCCATTTGTTGAATTTTCGTACAATAATAGTTATCATTCAAGTATTAAAGCCGCTCCATTTGAAGCTTTGTATGGACGTAAGTGTAGATCTCCAGTGTGTTGGAGTGAGGTAGGAGAAAGTCAATTGACTGGGCCTAAAATGATATTTTAGACGACTGAAAAGATAGTGCAAATTAAGAAGCGTTTGTTATCTGCCAGAAGTAGACAAAAGAGTTATGCTGATAACAGAAGGAAACCGTTGGAGTTTGAAGTAGGAGACATGGTTATGTTGAAAGTATCTCCATGGAAAGGAGTAATTCGTTTTGGAAAGAGAGGAAAGTTGAGCCCGAGATATATTGGACCATTTAAGATTATCCAAAGGATTGGATTGGTGGCATATAAGTTAGAGTTGCCTGATGAGCTTAAGGCTATTCTAATACTTTTCATGTGTCTAATTTGAAGAAGTGTTTAGCTGAAAGGGATATGGTGATTCCATTGGAGGAAATTCAACTTGACGATAAGTTGCATTTTATAGATGAACCTGTAGAGATAATGGATATGGAAGTTAAGAAGTTGAAGCATAGTAGAATTCTGATTATGAAGGTGAGATGGAACTCTAGACGTGGGCCAGAGTTTACGTGGGAACATGAGGATTTCTTTAAGGACAAGTATCCTCATTTGTTTAGGAAGGATTAAGCGCCGCGGACGTCGCTTCTTTTAAGAAGGGGGGGATGTGACAACCCAAAACCAAGGTCATTGCTTAATCTTATTTTACGATTATTTTTGAAATTTTTGGATGAGTTTGAACGATATTTATTTTTGGAGGTTTAAGTTTAAACCGATGTTGGAAGGTCTATATTTAATATTTATTAAGTATAAGGAGTATTAGCAAGCGTGATGTCTATGGATGCCATATATTTTACGTTTTATTGTCGGTTGTTCGATTTTTATTATTATTGAGGTTTTATTTTAAATGACGTGTTAAGTCGAGTCGAGAGTCGATATTATTATTTTTGTGGTTCGTTTTAAATTTTTAAAAGTATCTTTATGAAACCCGAGCCCCGTAAATATTTTGAAAATTTACTAATAGTTATTTCCCGCTTTTTAGCTAACTATTTACATTTTTAGCCACAACTATTTCCAAATTGCAACTATGGTCCCTACCCCACTATATATAAACCTTAAACAAACACACACTACTCATTTTTTCCATCAAAAAATTTCACCATTCTTTCTTTCTCTCTCTCTTTTGCCGAAACCCACCACCATCACCAAACCTTACACATTTTCAATTTTTACTCAAGATTTATGATGAATTAAGCTAAACCAAAGCTTGACCGATTCTTATATTTGATCAAGGATCATATTGTTGTAAGAAATTCTTACATGCAAGCAAGTTTTTTTTTCTTGATGTTGGTAGGTAGGAGCTATGATCATGCATGATATTTTTATGATGATCCATGGTGGTTCTTGCTAGAATCTTTGTTAAAACTTCATTTTGATCTAAATATTTTTAGTTTTATTATGATTTGGATGTTATGGTTGATGTATGATGATATTAGGGTATATAAATGATCATTTTTATGGTTGGTTTTGATCAAAAAGTTGATTTTGTACAAGATTTTAATGGCCATTTTATAACAATAAGTAAAGTGTAAAATACGAATTTTTATATTTTGAAAGTGGATTAACTTATAGCCTAGGGTTTTAGATAATTTTATTAGCTTCGATTTGATATAAGGTAGAGCTTCTAGCTCCAAACGGGCGCGAAGTTATGATGTTTTGAATGATCGTGTACGGGAGACGAGTATCAGCACTACAAATAGTTGTTGTCGATATTTGGATCGAATCTCGGGGACTCTAAATAGAAGTTTTGAAATATGTAACCTACTTATAATGAGGTGTTTACTTTATAGGTTGAGTTTACTTTAAAACCCGAGTGTCGGTTTTGTAAACGGAGTCGTTTAAATATGTTAAAATGGTCGTATGAAAAATTAACGTAAATATGTCTGGATTTTGTAGTTTGAAAATGAGTCGAGTAAAGGACTTTAAAATTAATTTAATTTGATAAACTTGTAAGAGGACTTTCTATATATAGTAAGTTAGTTTATCGAGTCGTTTCATAAACGGTTGACGAGTTTAAAAGGGGTAAATAAGCTAGTACATGTAGTATGTACCGGCGGACTTTGTTAAAAGTGTAAAATGGTAAAATAAGTGTGTAGTAAAGTATAATGAAGTTATTTATATGGTTTTCTCTCGAGTTTATCGTGACTTTATGAGTTTGAGTTTGATTTTGTTATGTATGATTTATTTCTCGAGTCGTTATTAATGACCGCGCCTTATTTAATAGGTAGCGGTTCTCGTGTTTGAAAGGCATCCATTATCGTCGACGATCATCTCGCTAGATCTCTTATACTAAGGTGAGTCTATAGCCTCGCTTTCTACTTGTTTTAATGATTTTAATACCCGCGAGGGGGATACATGCTATTTGAAAATAAATGAACACAAGTCATGAGTAATTGTTGGACCCGAATGTTGCCTAAAGTTGATTTCATTGTATTGAGTAACTTGTAGCTAAAGACCCTAAATTCATGAGCGGTTAACTATCTTCTGACTTGATGTTGTGAGTCGGGAATAGCCGCTTATTCTAATGATAGTACTATTGGGTTGACCACCCTATCTGAGACCAGGGCATTACGTTGAGTAACCCGCTGGGAAGGATAATTGTACGTGAATAAGATTGTGGTATTCTAGCAACTGATACCCTAGAGGGGCAATGGTTTTATTCTAGTCATGCCGGCATTTGGTGTGGGTGAATATTTGGTTAAGGGGTCGGTGTCATGAGCTTAAATACAATGTTTGTTTAATAATATCATTATTATTACTGCCTTGGATATAGATTGTGTGTACGACAATTCTAAAAATGATTATGATTGATTTTCTTCTTGTGTTCAAATGTGATTTGATAAACCTATAGACTCGCTCAACATTATTGTTGACCCGTTTTATGCATGTATTTCAGGTAATAGGAAGTGATTGAGCATGGAGCTTTGCTGTGGAGGTTGTGGCTTGGCTTTTGGAAGAATGTTGGTCTAAACTGTTTCTACCTTTTAATGTTGAACAATTTACTTTATGTTGATGTACTGTACTAAACTTGTGTTGGTTGTTGGTCAAGATCCATGGGGACAAAACGCTTTACTCTGGTGTCGTGTCAGTACAATTTGGGTTGAAATTATGTTTTAGACCTTTTGTGAAAATCATGTTTATATTTTGTGTAAACGTCTCTATTTTGAGTCGTTCAATATACCTTGTGTGATGATTCTTGTGTCTAGCACCCAATTGTGTATTTCTGCTGCGCAATGTAAATTGGGGGTGTTAGAGGAAAAGCTATGAAAGCCTCAGCTCGTTGGGTTTGGGTACCCAAAAGGGGTGCTCAGTCTAATGGTGTATCTCTAGTCTTTGATAAGATATCCTATATTGATACACGAGGTAGATCCAAGTCTGTAATGGCTTGAGTCCCCAAGAAAAACTAATTTGTTTCTCTTTTTGCAGGTGACGAAGAAGACCAGGGATGATATAGCATATTGGGATAGTGGATGCTCAAGGAGCATGACTGGACATAAATCTTATATGTCTAACTTTGTTCCCCTGCATGACAATGATGGTGTTTCTTTTGGAGATGGACATGGAACAATCACAGGAAAAGGAACTATTGTCACCAATGGGATGACCTTTGACAATGTTTACTTGGTGAAAGAGCTCAAGTAAAATTTCTTCTGTGTGTCACAGATGACTGATAACAAGAATTTTGTCTTGTTTACAAATATTGAATGTCTGGTGTTAGGAAAAGAGTTTGTCTTACCACCAAACACTCTTATTGTACTCAGAACACCAAGACAAAAGAACATGTACACAATTGATCTCAAGGAAATCTCTCTTCAAGACAATGAAACCTGTTTCATTGCCAAAGCCTCAGTTGATGAGTGTAAGAAATGGGATAAAAGACTTGGTCATCTTAACTTTAAGAACATGAACAAACTGGTAAAATATAATCTGGTTCATGGTCTTCCTTCCAAGTCCTTTGCCAATGATCATACTTGTGCTGCTTGTCTGAAAGGGAAGCAACATAGAGCATCTTACAAATAAAAAACAAGTATGTCCACTACCAAGCCATTGGAGTTACTACACATGGATCTTTTTGGTCCTACTTTTGTGGCAAGCATAATGAAGAAATGGTACTGCCTAGTGATTACTGATGATTTTTCAAGGTTCACATGGACATTTTTTTCTGTTTGAAAGAGTGACACAGCTGATGTACTCATTGGGTTCATCAATCAGATTGAACTTTCAAAAAGCATGAGGGTAGTGACCATGAGATCAGACAATGGTGGTGAATTTAAAAACAAGAAACTGGACACTTTCTGTATAAACAAAGGAATAAAGAGGGAATTTAGTATTGCAAGAACACCTCAACAAAATGGAGTTGCAGAGAGAAGGAATAGGACACTCATTGAAGCTACAAGGACTATGCTGTCTGATTCCAAACTTCCAATTATCTTTTGGGCTAAGGCTGTATCCACTGCTTGTTATGTTCAAAACAGGGCCTTGGTGGTTAAGACACATAACAAGACCCCTTATCAGCTGTTCAATGGAAGACCTCCTTTAATTGACTTCTTTAGACCATTTGGATGTCATGTGATCATTTTGAACATAATTGACAATCTAGGCAAGTTCAGTGAAAAGGGGGATGATGGGTACTTTGTTGGTTATTCATTAAACAGCAAGGGATATAGGGTCTTCAACAAGAAGACAATCAAAATAACAGAAAATCTTCATGTGGATTTTCTTGAAGACAAGCCTGAAGATGTACAAACAGGTCCTGATTGGTTCTTTGATATTGAGGTTCTTTCAAAATCTATGAATTATGTACCTTTTGCATTGCAGAATACTAACATTTCAGTTACTAAAGAACCAATTGGTGTAGAGAATCCACCATTGAGTTATATGAATGTACCCTCACTATTTCCCATTGAAGCTGCTCCAAAAACAGGTGAAGAAGATGATACCTCTCAAAGGAAAGAACACTCAATCACTTCCCCTGCTAAGTCAACTTCTGAAAGCAGTGGAATGGCTGAAAGTAGTGGAATACAGGATTCCCCTGCTAGATCAATTGCTTCCCCTGCTACCAAGGATCCAGCTGTCAATGACATTAATGATGAAGAAAGAGAATCCCCACTCATTTCCTCATATTCCCCTATATCTAATGCTCCCCTCATGTCCAACAACAGAAGCAGAATTATTAGGAGTGGAGGTCCAAGTTATTCAAAGCTACATTCAGCCCATCAGCACCCATCTCTAGGTCATGTTGTATCCTTTGGAAGCTCTTTTGAGGAGTTCTTTCCCAATCAAGATAGCCCCATCAATTCTTATTTGTAAGAGGATGAAACAGAAGTTATCATGAGTATGCAACCTACCTACATAATCAATAAGGAAAACCCTCTATCACAAATCATTGGTGATCCTAAAGCTCCTAGACATACAAGGTATACAGCAAAGGAGCATAGCTTCATTGCAAACATCACCATGAAGTTTAATCATGACAACAAGCAATGTTGTCTGTTTACTACATTTTTGTCACAAGAAGAGCCAAAGAAGATTTTTCAAGCATTAAATGATCCAATTTGGGATGAAGCTATGCAAGAGGAGCTCTTACAGTTTGACATTCAAGAAGTTTGGATTCTGGTAGATTGTCCAAAATGGGCAAGGCCCATTGGGAAAAAGTGGGTGCTAAGGAACAAAAAGGATGAGAGGGGTATAATAGTCAGGAATAAATCAAGACTGGTGGCACAGGGATATACACAAGAAGAAGGCATTGATTATGAGGAAGTATTTGCTCCAGTGGCCAGGATTGAAGCCATTAGGTTATTCCTTGCTTATGCTTCATTCATGGACTTCACAGTGTTCCAAATGGATGTTAAGAGTGCCTTTTTACATGGCACCATTGATGAAGAAGTCTATGTTATGCAACCTCTATGGTTTGAAGACCCAGAACACCCAAACAAGGTATACAAGGTGAAGAAGGCTATGTATGGACTTCACCAAGCTCCCAGTGCCTGGTATGGAACCCTCTCTAAATATCTTTTGGATAATGGCTTCAACAGGGGGGAAATTGACCAGACCCTGTTTATCAAGAAACAAAAAGGTGACCTTCTTATGGTACAAGTCTATGTTGATGACATCATCTTCGGATCCACAAACTCTATTCTTAGCAAAGAGTTTGCCAAGCTGATGCAGGATAAATTTCAAATGAGTACCATAGGTGAGCTCAACTTGTTCTTGGGGTTACAAGTTCAGCAAAGGAAAGATGGGATATTTTTCTCACAAGACAAATATGTGTCTGAAATTGTGAAGAAGTTTGGCATGTGTGAGGGAAAGAAGGTTTCCACACCAATGGACAAGGATCATCCATGGGGCAAAGATGGTCCTGGAAAGCTTATTGATGTCAGGAATTACAGGTCTATGATTGGATCTCTCATGTACCTTACAGCTTCAAGACCTGACATCATGTTTGTAGTCTGTCTATGTGCAAGATACCAAGTGGCACCTACAGAGTGTCATCTCTTTGCTGTGAAGAGAAATTTTAGGTATCTAAAGTTTTATCTAACTTTAGGACTTTGGTATCCCAAGGAGTCACCATTTGAGCTCATATCCTACTCAGATAGTGATTATACTGGTGACAACAATGATAGGAAGTCTACAACAGGTGGATGCCAATTTTTGGGAAGCAGGCTTATATCTTGGCAGTGTAAGAAGCAGACTATTATATCCACATCAACAACTGAAGCTGAGTATGTAGCAGTTGCTGCATGTTGTGGTCAAGTTCTTTGGGTTCAGAATCAGCTGCTTGATTATAGGTATAATTTTCTTAAAACCAAGATATTTATTGACAACAACAGCACCATTTGCATTATTAAGAATCTTGTTTTTCATAGCAAGCCTAAACATATTGAAATAAGACATCATTTTATTAGAGATTGTTTTGAAAAATGGCTAATTGTCGCAGAGAAAATTGATATAGAACTTAATGTTGCTGATCTTTTGACAAAAGCTTTTGAAGTGGCGAGGTTTCAGTACTTGGTTACAGGTATTGGAATGGTTTCTCCCTAAAAATTGATGTCTATCTTGTCTTGTATATCCAGGGTTGCTTTATTGCTGTTGTTATACAACTGTTAGTCAATTTTAATTCCACTTCTTTTGAACAAAGATTCCCCTGCTAGGGTTCATTCCCCTGCTAAAGAGTTTTTCTCTTAAGCTGGGTTTGTTCTATTTAAAAGTGGTTATATGTGGTTTTAAACTAACAATGCAGAGATCTAAATGGTACATACTACACTCATGGGTGAATCAGGTATATGCTCTATGTTTTAGGGGAGGTTAGGTCACACCTTTAGGATTTAGGGTCTCCTTAGGATACTCATATGATTCTAGATCATATCCATTGGTGAGTAAGGGTTCAGATCAATGAAGAGTTTGCAAAGCTTGTCAGAGTTCTGAAGCCTTGAGTTACTGTAATGTGTACTTATACTTCTTTATTAAACAGCTTGCTGTGTAGATTCAGATGTTTAGTACACATTGCCAAGACTAAATGACCATAGCTAAGGGAAAGGTAGGGATGGTGACTAGGGTATGCTTATTTTCTTGGGTTGACCAGGTGCAAGGTGTCTTATCTGTTAACTTTTTGTGTTTAGAACATTGTTGAATGGAGGACTCTTGAGTTTCTGTGTATCTACCTTGTGTATACAAGGGTGTGCATTAGAGCAGAGCTATTTAGCATTGTTCTCTTCATGATTAGTCTAATACCCCTAGGAAAGTTTCCCCTACTTTCACCTTTTGATTCCCCTTCTTGATCAACATTCCCCTGTTTGACCGTTGACCGACAATACCGTTACCCTGCTTATAGCCGTTGGGCCTGCTTGCTAAAATTTTGGTTAGGGAATATTTTATTCTTTTCAAAAGATATTTATGGCGCTTTCTTCGCTGATTGGTAATCTTTTCTTTATTATTTCAAACAAATTACTTTTTTATCAAGATTTATCTTGGATATTTTTGCAATTTGAAAATTTGGTCCAATCACAGCTCTTGAATTCGCCTATAAAAACTTAATTCCCTTCACCAGCAGGTCCATCTCTCTCCTTTGATCAAATCCCACCTAACTCTGACCATTATAAACCTTCAAACATTTTCAACCTTTATCATGCCTCTAAAAACTGCTGCTAATCACAATCAAATTGCTTTATTACATGATGAATAATAGAATTCGTTGATGCAGTGGTTTTCTAAAATCTTCATATTTTTAGTGGCTCTTCTCATCAATCCTAGGATTTACACCTCACACATCCAATATTTTTGGTCTAAATCTACGACCAAAACAGTGGATGGAGAGGTAATAATTCAAAGCACAATAGATGGTCATCCCAAGGTCATTACACTTGCCTCCATCAGAGACAAGCATATTCTAGATGATGAGGATGGGATAACCAACTTACCTGAGGCTGACATCTTTGAGGGTCTTGTTAAATTGGGGTACACTCTTTTTGATGATCAAAAATGTAAGTTTGCTAAAGGTGAGTTTGCCCCACATTAGAAAGATTTGATTCATACAATTTTACAATGTTTGTCACCTAAAACCACTTTTAATGAATTTGGTAGTGAAGTTGCCTCTGCCGTGATTTGCCTAGCAACAGGGAGGAAGTACTGTTTTTCTCAAATGATTTTCAAAGGAATGGTTAAAAATGTTACAAGCAATACAAAATTTTGTATGTACCCAAGGTTTACAGAACTTTTGCTGAATATGAGTGAACATGGTCCAATCACACACAAAAACTATTTTTCAGCAACCAAACATACTACTAAACTGTTCACCACACTTCTTGCACGATCTCCAGAATTTTCTGGCAGGACTATTCCACTCACTTCAATCATGATGAAACAAATCAGACAGGAAGAAGCCAAGACAAAAACAGCCACACACAAACCCTCTAATTCCCCTGCCAAGAAACTACCCCCTGCCAGTACTCTACCCACTGCTGATCCAAAACATGAAAGGAAAACTAAATCCACGTTTGCTAGGTCTCCCTTGCTTGGTGAATCTTCACAAGTAGCAGAGAGGAGAGCCTCCAAAAGGTTGGAGCACACTAAGGGTTTGGCTGCCACTACTGTCTCATCCTCAAGGGGTGAGCAGGATAGTAACACCATCAGTAAGTCCTCTCCCTCACTCATTGATACACAAAAAGGGGAGAAATTCCCTTCTAAGGTTGAGAGCAGCATGCAACCAATGACCATCTTGGAATTGACGAATATGTTCATGAGCTTGAAAAAGCAAAATGCACAACTTGTACAAACTGTCAAAAAGCAAGGTCTGGTAATCAATAATTTGGAAACTAGACTTGCTAAACTTGAGGAGAAGAGAAAGCCCAAGCTTATCATATTAACAGATGAGGATGCTTCCAAAGAGGAGGAAGTTCCTAATACAAAAGAATCTACTCAGTGGTATGAATATCCTGGTGGTCAGGGTCTAGAACAAGATAAGGTAGCAAATGCTGAGAAAGGGACTGAGAAAGGGAGTGCTGAGAATGGAAGTGATAAGGGGAGTGCCACAAAAGAGATTGCTCAAACATTGTTGACTATGGGCAATCAAGAAGAAGCCCTGCTATAACTGATCCCATTGTTGTAAGTGTTTCCCCTGCTATGCCTGTGACAATCCGTCAATTTATGGTCGATATTTTATTCTCGATATTTATTTAAAAACATTATTTTAATGTTACAATATGAACTCACTTATCTTTGGGAAGAAATTTGGATTTACGTCTTGGAGTAGCATCGACTACGTCTAAACCGGAGGATTCAACGTTACGTGCTTACGTTTACATACACCGTCTTTGGTGACAGTCCGACATTTCAGAAAATAAATTTGTCCATGAATATTATTTTGGAGTTTTAAATTTGAGTTGGTTCATAAACTCACAAATTTACGAGAAGAGATTAGGACTTACGATTTTATTTTAACGTCCTTTACGACTAAACCGGAAACCTTAGGATTACGTATTTATGTTTTCGAACTCCGTTTTTGATGAGACAATTTTTATTGGATTCGTTTTGTGACGTCGATTCATAATTTATAAAAACGTTTTTCGTAAAACGACCCGAGGGCACGCAAATCGAGGAAACTAGAATCGAGGAGTACCCGTAAATAAATGGGATGAGACAAGTGGGACACTTGTCCCACCCCACTCCCAAAACCGGCCACAACTAGCTACTTAACACCATGAGGTGTCAAGAGTAGCTAACAAGCCTTACACATGTCTTAAGCTTAAACATTAAGCTACCTTACAACAAAACCACTTGCCATTTACCATTTCTTACATTTTCACCATGCAATACCACTCAAAATCCTCTCTACCCTCTCTCTAGTTCGTCCCATATTCACCCTCAAACACCCCATTCATATAATTTTTAACCACAAACATATGTTATAATTAACATATGTTAATCTCCATTCAAAAAGATGAAGATTGGTGCAAGTTATAACATCCAAGGAGGAGTATTCATGGTGTCTTGGGGCTGATTTTCCACAAGGAGTTCATGGAGCATGGTGGTCTTGAAGATGGTCATGGATATCCACAAGTTTCTCCATCAAAAATCCATGTTTTGATCAACCTACATCATCATGGTGGTATAAAGATTGTCCTCCTCATCTTCTTGTTATTTTGATTATGTAAACATGTATTTTATTTCCTATTGTATATATTTATGATGATTATATGATGATAAAAATGTTATGTGGGGATTTGTTGTTGATAATCATGGATAAAAAGGTGAAAAACCATATGAAACAAGGTTAAAATCTTGCTTAAAAATGTAGGCTGTATAAAAACAGTAAAGAACCATATGGTAAACTGATAAAATGATGAAGTAGAATGGATTTACAGTAAGCTATGGGTCTTGTACACATGTGAGAGTTGTCCATGCAATGGAATCATTGTAATGAGTGAGATATGACTAAAACAAGTTTAGGGTATAAATCTGAGGTTACTGTTTTTGACGATTTTTAGAAAATACTTAAAGGACGATTCAACAGTAGCTATAGAAGAGTTAAATGTAGCACATATCATGTAGTTTATGTGATAAACATTTGAGCTTCTATCTCCATATAGAACTCAAGATATGGCAATTTTGGTGAAAGTGAAGATAAAAATCAGATTTTTGGAAATAATGTTTATTATTATTATATAAGCACTCACTTTATAATAAAATGTAAAAGTATAAACCCACTAACTTATAAAACTTATTTATATAAATGTATAAAAGGTTAATTAAATGGGTAAATTATATAAATGGTGGTAAAATAATATTTATAAGTAATAAAAACTATAAACATGATTTTTACGACTTTTTCGGCTATTGCCATGAAAATTAACGTTTTTGTTAAATAAAACTTAGACGACCAAACCCGTCTAATGTAAAGTTTATAAAATTCATATACTGATGTATAAGTAACTAATACAAGTAAAAACCGATAAAACCCGAACTATAAGAAATACGGACATTTACGAGCTAAATAAACATATTGGAATAATAATTGGACTTAATAGGATAAAAACTTGTAAAAAGAACTTATTGGGCTTAACCCATTTGGGCCCAACATGGAAAATATATATAATGATAATATAAGTACAAAAAGGATTAAAACAAGTTAAAGAACTTATAATAGGCTTATTGGACCTAAAACACGTAAATGGGTAAAACTAGTAAACTAGTATAAAAGTTAGCGACATATAACACTAAAATGAGTAAACGAGAATACGTAAACCCACTTGATCATCATATATATATAATCATCATATGTATACATAACTGATATTTTTATAAAGTCATTGGACATGAGTCTAAGACGAATATTATTTGTCTAGGTTTCCGTGATTGAAGCGCGTACCGTACGTCCGAATTGCCGATAACCCGCCTTCCCACATCAACGTGAGTTCATAGCCTCGCACTCTTTTAAATGTTTTATAAATGCTTTATAAACCCGCGAGGGAGATAACATGTTAGTTTTTATAAAAGTTTGGACACCATTTGTCCCGATTGTTTGTTTATTGATTTTGGACCCGAATGATTGAATGACCCGATTGTATGACCCGATAAATGATTAAAGGACCCGATAGATGAAATTAAATGGATTATTAAAGTTAGGTTATGTCACTAAAAGTCCCATTAGCATGAATTGTGAACTACCGGGAGTTGGTAGACGCTTATGCATTTAATAGTACTATTTGGGGACGATCACCCCAGTTCGCGCCTTGACGGTTGATCCCCGTCGTGCCACATTGATTGGTAAGCGAATTTAGGTATGAGAAGATTTCCATAGCGTGACCTTTGTGACGACACGCTACTTTAGATTGGAAAAATTTGTATCGGGTTAGCTACCCGTTTTGGTTTAGTAAGGTAACAATGTCATGCGGCTTATAATAATCCAAATCACCGAAATACTATTAGACGCTTCGAATTGTGATGTGTTGCCTGACTAGCAATACAGGGTCATACTATTGATATTATGTTTGTATTTTGGTTTTCATAACCATATTCATATAACGGTTTTTATTTGATTTTCATACAACGTTATAAGACGTATTGTATGATGTTCTTACGACATTGGCTCGTATAATGATTTTTAAGGCAAATGCCTATATTATGATTTTCGATAAGGATTTGTATAAAATGACTTTGGCTATTTTATGGCCTATTACAAAGATTTGTATAAAATGATTTTGGCTATTTTACGGCCTATTACAATAATTTGTACGAACTGATTTTTGGTACTAATTTTATACCAAAGTTATATTGATGGAATTTATTAAACTCTATGAATTCACTCGGCGTTATAGCTGACCTTGTCTTTTAACATGTTTTATCTCAGGTACTTGAAGGTAATTCTCGGGAAGACGACAAGAATTCATGGCCCGCACTTAAACAATATTTTCCATTCAAACACTTTGTAAAACTTTGTATGAAATGTAATGACTTGGGACCTATGTAACTTTGATGTATATGAATGGAAATGATTTATTATTAAACGACGCGATTTTTATGCGTTGTCTATGATGTGAGTAATGTGCTATCCCGTAACACCAACTAGTCTTCCGCTGAACTGAGTTGTATAAATTTGGGGGGTGTTACAATGCCTATCACTCAAACATATGTTAGGAAGAAGAGGCAACCAGCTCAAAAGGGAATCACAATTAGAGAATCTGCACCTAAAGCGAAACCAACACCAGTAGTTGATCCAAAAGACAAGGGAAAAGGGATCATGGTTGAACAGCCCAAGAAGAAAAAGTACAAACACAGAACTCCTAAACTACAAAGGGCTCAAGAAGAATATGATGAACATGTAGCTCTCAGAATGCAACAAGAGGAGATTGATATGCAGGATTAGAGAATGCAAAAGATGAGGCCAAAAGAAATGCTGAAGCAGATTGAAATCATGCATAGAGAGTTAGATGAATAGCAAAGGGCTCAAGAAGAATATGATGAACATGTAACTCTCAGAATGCAACAAGAGGAGATAGATATGCAGGATCAGAGAATGCAAAATATGAAGCCAAAAGAAATGTTGAAGCATATTGAAATCATGCATAGAGAGTTAGATGACAGGGTGCCTCATGTTCAAGAGTTTCTAAATCAATGGGAAAAGGAGCTAGTAAGTGCTCCTTTGGAAGACAGGTATGAATTTATTTGTCTTGTTTACAAGTATCAAAATGAATATCTGGAAAGACGGGCAAATCAGATTCAGAAGGAAAAATATTTGAAGTCTGAGAAGGGGAGGCTTGCACACTACAAAGTTTTGCTCAAAAGACATAAGAAGTGGACTGATGGTAATTTCAGTAACATGACCTTTGAGGAGATAGAGCAAGCAGTCAGACCCGTTTTAAGAGAGTTAAATGTGGAAGACTTCATGGCTATCAACTCTGCTGAGGAAGCTGAGTATCTCAGGAGGCAAAATGAAGTATTATAGAAAGCTAGGGAATCTAGAAAAAGAAAGGCTGAAGGAATAACATTAGAAACTACACAAGCAGGTGTATCATCCCAAGTAGGTGCGTCATCACAAGCAGGGGTATCACATCAAGCAGGTGCAAGTTTTCCAGCAATTGAGAGATTTGTACTCAATGCACAAAGGGTAGCCAAAACACTCAAGAGGGTGGAAAAAGTTGGTATAGTTACTAAGGAGTCTCAACGTCCCTCAAATGAAGAAATTGATAAACATCTAATTCTGCAAGAAAATGATGAAATCTCACCTAGTGAGCTTGGGAAGAAATTTGCCATAGTGGAATATGATGTTTATGAACACAGGGGGATGACTTGGTAGAAGCTTACAAGAGCTAACTATATAGCACAAACATTTCTAAGTCTAGATGTCATGTTTCAAACTTTGGATAGTGAGGACTTAGATGATCTGTGGAAGATTTTGAAGAAGACCTTTGCTGCAAAGCCTCCTACTATGGATGGTGTAGAAAAGGATTGGGTGATCTAGGAATGCATGCACATGATGTATGATCATGAATTGTTTGATCCCTTATTTGATGTAGTAAATGGAGGAAATCTGTTGTATTGGAAGTTGTTTACCAATTCTGGGGTCTATGAGATAGTTATGGAAGGGGTAAGTGTTTACTTGATCAATCATCGTTACTATCCTTTCAATCAGGAGACCTTGAAGAAACTAGCACAGCTGACTTGATTGTAGATGCTAAAGCACCTGTTGCTTATGATCCGGTAAGGATGATGCATAGTCAGCTTTGGCCAGGAACTTTGTAAGCACCCTCATCAGATAGTATTTATTCAGAAACTTGTGTTTAGGAGAAAGCACAACTTTAGGGGAGGATTGTTGGGAATAAATATAAGTGTATTAGTTACCCCTGCTAGTTGGTCAATGGATCCCCTGCTAGAGTAAGTTTCCCCAGCTAGATAACAAAGGCAGGGGGATTGGTTCCCCTGCTGAAGTCAAAGGCCCTGCCGCTAGAGATAAAATTGGAATAGATTATTACGCGTTTCTGTTACTATTCCAAGATACTTTCCAAGCTTGTTAGTAGTAATCTTGTACGTGAGTCCTTGTGCTATAAAAGGACTCACTATGTCATCATGCAAAGTGTGTCTTTCTCTATTGTATTTCATTTCATACTTTAAGGTTTTTGTAACCCTAATACCACGATTGGGTATTTGTATATCTTTGATATATTAAAGTTTAACGTTTGCGTTAATCATTTGTTCTTGTGCTAAACACTACATTCCGCATCTTGTTTAGTTACTTTGTATTGCAAAGTTTCTCTAGTGTTAGATTGAATTTATTCTTTCTATCACAACCCTTAAACAAGCTAAGTTTAAGATCTGAGTTTGTGATTCTTTATGAATCAAACTTGTGATAACTGGAAAGAAACAGTGGTTCAATTCTTAACTGAACTTAAACACATTCTAGTCATCTACACAATATCTTAGTGATCTTGCCAGAACACTTAAAGTGACACTCGATAGTGTTCACAGTGATGAGTGAAAACCCTTCTAGTGTCAACATCAAACAACACTTGGTAGGTAACTTGCAAGATTCTATAAGAATTAATCTCGTGACAACTGGAAAGCAATGATGGTGCGATTCTTTAATGAATCAAACTTGTACCAAGAATCGGATTTGACGGCTTTAATCATGCGGATAATTTTATCCAAATGATTCACTCTTTACGTTCGCAGTCAGCTTTGGATAATCGAGTAAAGAGAACGGGTTTACCCGCGAAATCTTGTCAAGGATATTTTTAATTAAATCTACCTGCCACAAGTACAATATTTTATATCGTCCCACGGTCTTCACCGACCGGAGGTAAATTTCTACCGAATTAGAATGAAATGTTCAAAGCCATTTCGTTCGTGTCTACTTATGTTGTGGCATTTGAAGACGGTGGCATTGCGGAATCCGAGAAGAGGTCGTCCCCGCATGCTTATACTTTATGCACTTAATACTTCATCTAATTTTAGAAAGTCTAAAAGTCAAGTCTTCTGCTGTATCGAACTCTAAAGCTTTCAAGAATTACGAAGGTATAAGTATTTGGGACATGAAGTCACGAAGAGGAGAATATCACAAGTGATGGATGCACAAGATCAAGGAAAGCGATTAATGCTCAAGATTGTGGATTTGCTATTATATGATCCGGTGGTCTAACATCATGGTAGATGGTGGTGGTAGCCATTGTTGAAGCTTAGAGAGAGAGTGGTTGTATGTGTAAAGGATAAAGAAAGGAAAATGTGAGAAATGAAAAAAGAAACACAAGAAACACCCCTCCTTGGAAGCCTATGAGGGGTATATATAGTCACACACGCTAGTTAAACTATACAACGTTCCTAGTCTAGTCTAAGCGTGTGTGACTATGATAACTAATGGGAATTCTTAAATGTCGTCACATAAAGTGCATTTCCAACAATCTTCCCCCATGGGACGACGTGTATAATTCCTTACAATATTCTTCCTAACAAGTACATAATGATTAAGAACAAGAGCTTTCATGAAGCGTCCAATGCTGATGAAGTCTTCTGAGGCCTTCGTCTTCAAAACGACTCATCTTTAAAGTAACTTGTAGAAGAAATACTGTAACGGCACGAGCTAAGTAACCCATACACTTCTGGTTAAGGAGAAGCTTCTGAATTAACTTCCCCCTAATCCATGCCACATAAACTTGATGTAGAAGCTTTTAAATAGCTTCCCCCTAAACCGATAATCCTCGAAAGCAACTTCAAAGCTTTCAATAAAGCTTAGAATGATTAAGCGCACAACGGAATCTAACAAGCAAATCCCATCATATAACATGATAACGTTGCTAAGAGGGATTGAAAGCTGGGGGCACACCAAGTAGATCAACAACTTCTCTTCTCACGCTTGGATAATTCTTCTGAATTTTTCTTCCCCCTGAGAGTTCAAGTTATGCATACTAGAAAGAATCAAGACATTTCTTCCCCCACATAGTTGAAGAAAATAAATCAATCCCAAGTATGAAGCTCAAGTACTGAAGTAGACACTTTATCCCATTCATGAAGTTGACATCGTAACACCATAGTCAATTAAGTCCCGGAAATGCACATATCTTTTTCCGAAGATGCACCAGAGTCAATTAAGTCCCGGGAGTGCATATAGGATAATGATGATGAATATTTGCAACAACCAAATAACTAAACATCGAATCAGTAGTGTACCGTTTAGAGATTGATAACGCCACGAGTTAAAACACTGATTTTCTCTGCGGCTATGACAAATGTCATCCCGGAATGTCTTTAAATCATAAGAAGGTATGAAGTTCATCACGTGTACTCGTTGTGCGTTCAGTGTGTCCTCTTCTTCCCCTTGATGGTTTCGAAACTCGGAACCATCAACAAATCGTACGCACATATACCTGAAATCTCGTGAGAATAATAAATAAGCAGAAATATATATTTTATGAGAATCAGATGCTAATCGAAAATCTCTACTCATAAACTCTCCACGGCTATCTTTACCAACCCACTTGAAAGCAATTTGAGGTGACCACTGATAGAATGAACCAGATACATCAAACATGAAGCTGAATAAAAATCCTTCGATCTTGTGACTTAAGCTTGCACTATTGTTGAATGAAGAACGGTGGAGAAATCTCTAAGTACCCAATGCATCACTGAAGAATTCTATAAGCACAACACCTCTTGAAATTATCCACGTCGACTAAGTGTGTGACACTGAGTACAACAATGTAACCCCTTGAAGTGATAGTTATCCGAGTCATCAACCAACCACCCCGAACCCGGAAACTAGATAACCAAGTCGTCATTTTAAGATTAAGCACGAGCAAGTTATCTTTGAAAGATAAAATCAATACACGCCTTCGAAAAATCCGTCTCCAACTTCACATAATTTATACCCGGTCAAATAAATCCGTAGCCACTAAAAAATCGCCAAATTTTCTTGGTCTCGTCAAATAAATTTTGTCACATTTGTCACGTCACTTTGTCACGTCACTTGTTGTCTCGTCCCGATAATGACCGTAGTATAACTTAATACACATAAAGTTTATAGAAAAATTCAAATTTGTTGCAATACCCGGTCCATCAAACACAAATGTGGGTATAAAGTGCCTCAAATCCTAATTATGCTCACACAATAATCAACCTAATCTCACTCTTAGATAAATCCGCCCCAAACTCCTTCATCTCCTCACCCACCATCATAATATCCACCCCCTTCATCTATCTAATCCAAGAAAAAAATCATCATCTCACATAATCTTCACATAGTTAACATCGCCCCAAATCTTACTCAAGTTAAAACCTGATCTCACTATCATACTCATCTAATCTCAACACAAAAATAATATCACAGCCACCAAAACCCACGAAATCATTTGCACTCAAAAGAAGGTATACATTCGAGCTATAGAATGAAGAAACGGTTGAGACATCAAGATCCATGAAGGGTCTCGGGTAGGTTTATCAACTGCATATTGTTTTTGTTAACGAATCGAAACAAAGATGGGGTTTTAACATGTTTGTTAAAATCTACTCTTATAATTCGAATATCAAAGATAGTTGATACCATATATTAAATCGATGATGCATGACTTTTTCGTGACTAGATCTAAAAAGATCTATATCGTAGATGTATGACACGAAAAAAGTAAGATCAAATTATCTTTCTGTGTTAAATGTTTTGAGTCTATATGCGATGGGTTAGGAGACGATGGGTATAAATTAGTTTATGGTGGATTTGAGGAGATAAAAGGTGATGGTGATATGATGGTTGTGGTCAAATTCATTCACTGTATGGGTTTGTTGTGATTGAAATGGTATCGGGTCATGTTTCAAACGAGTCATGCTGACGAGTCTTTTTATCGCAATGTTTTCTTCAAAAAATCCATCGCAAGATAATAAAAATAAGCTATCGCAATCAATATTTTAAACCCATCACAATCTGTTTTAAACATCATCTTGATGGTTCCATCGCATCTTGATGGACACCATCGCAGTCCCATCGCAGTCAAAAAGATTGCCATCGCAGCCTATCTTTTTAAACCCATCGAAGTCAAAAAAAAGATTGCCATCGTAACATGAGTCCATCGCAGTCTAAAACAATTAAGTCCATCGCAGTCTTAACTAGGACCCATCACAGTCTAAAAAAGAGACCATCGTATCATGATGTCCCATCGCGATGGTACCCATCGCAATGGTACCCATCGCGATGGTACCCATCGCAATGGTACCCATCGCAATGGAGCCATCGCAGTGGTACCATCGCAGTGGTACCATCGCAGTCAACCCATCGCACTCAATGCGATGTACCATGAAGCAGGAATCTTATCCAAAAAAATGTCCTTTTTCCGATTTATCAGGAGCTGTGAATTTCTGGGTAAAACTTATCTTCATCTTTAAAAAAATGCCAACAGAAGAACCCATAACCAGGACAAATCTAAAAAATTGACTATTGGACCAGAGGGATGTGAATACCAACAGATATGACTGTGATTTAACCAGGGACTTAAAAAGATGACAACTTTTGACCATGAGAAAACTCACTTTGACCATAGATGTGAGACAAGATGAGACAACGTTTCTTTTTAGACATATTGTGACAAAAGAACAAGAAGATCAACGTGACAAGAAAATGATACATACGGACCCCAAAAAAATTATAGAACGAGACCTAACAAAAAAACTTTAGACCACCAAATCGAAACAAAAACACGATCCAAGGATGGAACCTAGGCTCTGATGCCAATTGTGGATTTGCTATTATATGATCCGGTGGTCTAACATGGTGGTAGATGGTGGTGGTAGCCATTGTTGAAGCTTAGAGAGAGAGTGGTTGTATGTGTAAAGGATAAAGAAAGGAAAAAGTGATAAATGAAAAAAGAAACACAATCAACACCCCTCCTTGGAAGCCTAGGAGGGGTATATATAGTCACACACGCTACTTAAACTATACAACATTCCTAGTCTAGTCTAAGCGTGTGTGACTATGATAACTAATGGGAATTCTTAAATGTCGTCACATAATGTGAATTTCCAACAAAGATTGATATCAAATATCACATCAACATGTTCACCAGAAAAGGAAAAAAAATGAAGACTACGAGCTCAAGACAAGCATAGTATGTCATTGTGGTAAAAATACGACCTTTTAGGAAAAAGACGTAAAAGCGGTAAGTATTAAGTGATGATTTAGAAAAATCAAACACTAATAACCCTTATGATGTGAAAGTTCGTTTCCCAAGGAGGTATATGTGTGTGACTAAAAAGTAATGATATTTGAGATTAATATTGAGAAAGAAGGGGATGAGAAAATAGAATGACGGAAACGTGAAAATTATTACTACGGCGACTAAATTAAAAACCGTAAAAAGAGCTAAAATAAAAATAAATTCTAAAAATTCCCAAAAAATTCCTAAAAATCAAATTAATTAAACTAAGAGTTTACAAATGATCAAAACTTTTTCAAATCTTCTAATTAATTAGATATTACTTTTTAAATGCTAATTAAAGCCCTAAAAATGAAAATAATTATTCAAAAGACCAAATAAGGATTTTTCACTTTGTAAACATCTAAAATGACTAAGTAAGAATAAAAACTATTTTTATAAATTTTTAAACTAATTAAAACTATTTAAAATGATTAAAAACTATTAAAAACTTAAAATAAATGTAGAAATTAGAAAAATTATGAAAAAATTAATCTAAGAGTTGCAAAAATCTTATTTTAATGTATTAAACCTAAGAAAAATATAAAAGTGCAAAAATGTGAAAATTGAAATTTAATAATAAAATAATATTAAAATAATATTACAAATCCAAAAATTATAGAAAATTCTAAAAACTGGTAAACTAGTTTATTTTAACCTATATAAGCAGAAAATGAAATTAAAATTACCAAAATACACCTAATGGGCCCCCAAATGGGCTAAAAACAAAAACAGACTACTCAAATGGGCTTAGTGGGCCAAATAAAATCAAACTTAACAAAATGGGCTGAAAATCACTAGTCTAACTCAAAATTTGATTTTAAGCACAAAATTCTAAAGGCCCAAAAGCTGAAAATATGCTTATCACAGCTTAAGAGGTCAACAGCTTATTCTTAATGGGCCAATAAGCCCATTAAGCCATAGGCTAATGCCATAAGCTCTAATTGAACACACAACATCTTATTGAGATTCTAAACCAATCTGCAAAAAGAAATTTTGAAAAATCTCAAGTAATAAGCCAAAACTTTGAAAAGAACTTTTTCACTAAACGACAAAATAGTCGGGTTGAGTTCTAGGACGTTTCACAAGATGATTCTTTTTGAAAAAGCTCACAAATAGCTTAACTAAGAATAATCAACAAGAAAATTCACAAAAATCCAAGTATAATAAGCCGTAGAAGCAAATAAGCTGGCTGAAAAAGCAAAATAAGCTAGTTTCCTAGCAAAAGCTTAACCAGATGACTTGTAACTTCTCAAAGATGATATTAAGCTGAGAAAAATGACACCTATCACAAAATCCAAGTTGTTGCATGTACCAATATGCATTTCTGAAAAATAAGCCAAATTATGCTTATTTGACCAAAGTCAAAGTTCACCCAATTTCAACAAATGATCAGGGATTGTTTATAACCTTGTTTTAAGCAACTTTTGTGAAGAACTCAAGGTTGAGCCCTTGTGAATCAAGTGGTCAGTTGACCAAACCTTGACAGATTTTGGCAAAATAAGGCCAATAAGCTAGCTAGCTTATAAGCCAACAATAAGGAAAATAAAATAGCAAATGTCACTCACAAGCAGCCCAATAACAAGTTACAAGCAGTTAAACAACAAGGCATACACTAGAATAACAAATGCAAACCCAGATTGAGGTGGTCACTTTGCTGATGCAAATGGCCACTGCAGCCAACTTTGATAAGCTCTATCACCCACAATAAGCCACCAAATTCAACAAACAGATACTGCACAGGTAGCTTATCACCTAAACTCTTCCTAAACCAAATTTCAGACCTTAGATCCAACATACAAAGATTTTATTGGATCAGATGTGTTTGACCAATTTCAAACCAAAATATTCAGATTTTTCCAAAACTTTGAAAACCTTTTCCAAACCTCTTGATACTTAAAAAATGACCAAAAGCAGTTGCATATGACTAGTTTAGACTACCCAAGAACCAAGAACCAATAACCAAGGGCACAAGGCCACAAGGTCTTATGATCCCAAAATCCAAAAAACCTTGTTTTAGCCCTTTTTCAAACAAGCTTTTGATTCAATCACACAACCTAATGATTTTATTATCCAAATACCTTAACTAGGTGACAACTAACAGAAACAAACAATAAAACACAAAGCACAAATACAAGAACACCAAATCACATGGCAATCATCATAACAGACTTAAATATAAATTTTTTTAGAGGAAACTTAAAAAGAGCTTATACCTATCCCCCACAACTTCCTAGGGAGATCAGCTATGCTCGTTGGACCACTCTCAACAACTAGGGAGTGACCAAGGTCCTTGAACAAAGAAATTGATATGTGCCTTGGCTGATGATTCAAAGCAGAACCTCAAGGGCTTGATCTCTTCAACACAAGAAACAAACAACCTATCCAAAGGTTGATAAACCTTCACTAGCTTGGTGTCAACAAGCTTGCAAAGGCTTATAGCTTTTGGATAAGGGTTAGTACAAGAAAAATAGCAAAAATAGATGACTGATATCAGGCTTTTTTCAAACTTGAAAACCTTACTAAACATAAACGTGCTTTAACCACAAGATCAAAGCACCTTTATAACATCAAATGGAACTCAGAATCACTCTTAAACAACACCAACTTTCAAACACATAAAAAGGAATTACCATTTTCTTAAAATACCAACTTTTATAATTTCTAAAAAGTAATTACAATGTTTAAAGAGTAAAACTAGAACAAGGCTCTCTCACAGGTTGAGGAGTCCTTATATAGACCACAAGGGCTGAGATTACAATGAAATCCCTAGTTACAAAGTCCTTAAAATGCCATTGAAATCTTCTAGTCGTTTGTTGTTGTTGATCTGTCCAAATGCATCCAAGTCGTTCATTTTAGCTTTGTATCCAAGCAAAGAGTGTGGGCTGTTGATTTGGCCACGTGTCATTCCTTGTAAAGGAAGTTGGATTTTGATTTGTGGACGGGTTGATGGGTGGGGTCCTTTGGTGAGTGGGATTGAGGGTTTTTGGTGTGGGATGGGTTTTAGGGCATGTGAATCAAACGTGTGCCTGGGTAGTTTGTTTTTACCCTTTGTTTTAAGTGAGGTGGTAACTGGGTTCTTGGGTGAATAGTAACTCCCTTTGATCCGTTTTTTTTTGGAGTGGGGAAGTGTTTGGCTCAATTTCCATTTGAATGTTTCAAATGCACACATTAGGCCCTTGTGTTTTGGGAAAGATGGTAAAACATGTTTTTCAGCTTACTTAACTCATTTCCTTTGTTATTTAAATTCCAAACTTCACACTTTTGCCCCAAAAATTTGGCAAAAGGATTTCAAGGGTTATTTTTGCCACTTTTGAATACTTCAAGGACTTATCTTGGACATTTCTCATCTTTGAATGTCTTCATTGGTTCTTTGACTTCATGAGGGATCATTGTTGACAATTTAGATTTATTGAGGGACTAAACTTGCCAAATCTTCAAAGTTGAAGGACCTTTTTGTAATTTTGACAAACTTAAGGGACCAAACTTGTAATTATGAATATAAAAGGGTATTAAGTGCCAATTATTCATAAATGAGGGATCAATCTTGTACATCTTCAAGTCTTCAAGGGTTTTTCTTTGATAAATCCATAACTAGGGCCCGGTTCATTGTACGGCTTCGTTTCTCGTGTTCGTTTTTCCATGTTTCTTGTGATCTTTTGTCTTTTTCACGATATCGGTACCTAAAACACACAAGTAAACAAATACAAGCATATATATGGTATATTTATGACATTTTATGCATTTAAAGCCCGAAAAGAACGATGAGATCATGTATAAATGCCATCTCATCACTCCCCCATACTAAGCCATTGTCGTGCTCTCACGCAATGCTAGAACAAAGTATCTAAGCACCTGCAAAATTCAATTTTATTACCCTTTATTGAAAAGTAAAAGACTTGCAACAATACTACGAAGATGTGTAAAGACATAATGTATGATTTTCGTCACGTGTGTGACTTTTAGGGTCAATGAATAGAAACAAGTGAATGTTCCACAAAGTAAAGTTGGTCATCCTTGATTGTCATACATTCCATGCTAAGTGCAAAAACAAGATCATTGTTGGTACAAGTCACAATGCTAGCACTACTCATACGTCCAAATTGTGTAATACTTTTTCTCCCTGCAATCCTAGTTATTATGAAAGGACATGGGTTTCTATAAATTTTTAACTATTTGTTATGGATCACAAGTGATTCATATTGACTTATTTGAGTATTTATTAGTCCGAAAGTAAAGTAGCACGATTTAATCGATAGTTAGCGGAAGGAAAAAAATCTTTAAAAACGGCTTCTCGTGTATCTCATTAAGTTCATATATTGGCATAACTCGTTTCACGATTGAGACCTTTCTCGGACCGATATTTGTCATGTACTTCATACTTCAAATCTTCGAAAGACGTTCTTGAAATTATGGTCTTCTCTTCATATTTTGGAATTTCTTCACTTGACGTTTTAGAGAGAGTCTTCATACTTGGACCACGACTTCATAATTTTTGTTCAATCTTTATTTTGGATTTTGATATACAACGATCCTCCTCCTTTTAGGACTTGGATATATTTATCTTCATACCTTGTAAGGGTCTTTTTGGATAGACTTTCTCCATGATCTTTAGGGGAGTAATTGCTTTTCGTCTTGTGTCTCGATCCTTCTAATTGATTTAGGAATAATGATACTTCACATCATCTTGGATCTTTAGCAACTAAATAGAGCTCCTCATGCCTTGTTAGGGCCTTTTTGGATCTTCACCAATCTTCGCATCCCGCTTCAGTAAGTTATGCCTTGGCTATGAACTCTATTCAACCCCGAGCAACTTCTAAACGATATTGTGCTAGAAGCTAAGTAACCTTTCAAATCGTACGACCTCACTTATTGCAATTATTTTTATTCATAATGCATTGATCTTATAGAAAAAAAGCCACAATTAAAAACATATGAGTTTTTGAAAGAACATTTTCATGTTCTACGTTTAGCATGATCACTTGTCTAACTCTATCATTTCTCGTTCTTCACTATTTAAAGACCTCTAATTAAAGCGACTCGTGAATACTTAGCCATGCAAGTCAAAATTAAGCCAAATTTGGATTAGCTTTCATTAAGACTATATCAGATTGAAGTTTTGGGTTTTCAAGCCACCTATAGGATCTTGCACTTTCTTGGACTTTTTCATGTTTAGAGAATGCATTTTATAGTTCCCTTGATAAGTGACTTTCTAGGATCAATTACAGGAACTTGCGAAAAGTTCTTGTTCTTAACCCGAATGAGCTAAGACTTTCGGGTTTTAAAGTTCCCTATATAAAAGTCTAGCAAAACTTGAATTGAGCGGGTTATGGAATGTAAAGGGCTTCAAATACCCATTAAGTAAAAATTAGCTCTTATTCTACCCATCGGAAAATATACATTCGTGTCTTAAAAACACTTATGAAAACTAAAGTTTTTTTAAAATTTGACCATTTTTAGCCATATTAGAACCAAAATAAAACAAAACGTTAAAAGTTTGAGAACGTGAGGGCGTAGCAAAGCAAGTATCTATTCACCCCCATGCTATAATTAAACATTGTCCTCAATGTTTCGAGTCTAAAGGTGGATCACCCCCATACTAGAGACGAAGAGTGGAATGCTTAGGATCTAGCATGGAAAGGGTGATCAACAATATATCTAAAGCCGTTTATTAATTATGCTAAAAGATAATTGTTAGAACAATAAAGGATATGTCATGGATTCGTGAAAAACTCTTAAAGCAAACGATCGAGGCTCACGTAAATGTTCACGAGAGTCTTCAATCGTAGTGATGATGATCTAGATAACACATTCACAAACAACCATGAGACAACGATTTGGAAGGGCACAAATCCCCTCTCATTATTTATTAGAAAGCATAAAAGGATAAGCATGGGATCTCCCCCACAAGGCACCTCGTTTTTTATTACCGAGTCATGAGCTCGACTCGATCCCCTCAATGCTAATTATCATTGGGGAAGGTGACTTGGTCGAGGTTGTCCAACGAAGGAACTTCCCCACCAAAGTAGTGCTTAAGCATATGTACATTCACCTTAAAGTTAGGACCATCATTTTGAGCTAGATCGATGGTCCCATAAGGAAACACTTGTGTTATGGTGAAAGGACCTGACCAACGAGATTTCAATTTCCCGGAAAATATCGTTAATCGAGAGTTAAAAAGTAACACTTGATCACCAACGTTAAAAACCTGGTTTTTAATCTTTGCATCATGAAACTTTTTAGTCTTTTCTATGAAAATCAATGAATTTTCATAAGCATTATCTCTTAATTCATCCAATTCATTTGATAGGTGTGTAAACACCCATCCTTTTACCACTTAATTCTGGCTAAAACGAGACCAAAACGCGTATTTAATATCATTTGTTTGGAATTATGCGTGGTTTTTGTGTTTATTGTGTTTTTAGAGCTAACCGGATGGATAATGGAGAAAACATGGGATTGCACGAGATTTACCGAAGAAAAAGACTCAAGTTAAAGTCTATTGTCCAAGAGATGCAAAAGATTTGAAGTCACTGGGCCTATTCGAAGATTTATCGAAGAAAAGGACCAAAGATGGAAGATTTACATAAGTCGAAGAAACTCAATTCTATTAAACGAAGAAATTAAAAGACGAGTTGAATTTAATCGACGACAAATCCCGAATCAGAATCGAAAACGTCAACTTTTCTGAAAAGACGAGAAGACAAGAAGCACGGGAGAAAGCCCAATCACCAACCAAAAGACAAGACTATATAAAGCCCTCCCCTCACACACTTTGCATTCAGTTAGTTTTTTAGTTTTTTTTCTCTCCCCTTTTTTATCCCTTTTAGTTCGTAGCATCACTAACACCACTAGGGTGTTTGGAGATCTTGATCTTTGTTTTTTCAATCTTGTAATTTTAATCCTTGTTTTGTTATTGTTAAAACATTAAATCATCAATACAAGTTCTTGTTTAATCTTTCCATTTCATCTTGTTCATCTCCATTTATTTGGGTTAAAGTTTAAGTTCTTATTTGATTGATTTGATCTTTAAAAAGTTGTTGAATTTGTGTTTTTGTGATTGGGATTTGATCCTTGTAGTTGGTAGATGATTTGTGGTTAATTCGATAAAACCTTTTTACTTATTTAGCTTGATTTTAGATTAAAACCGTTTTCCTTGTTCTTCGGGGTAAAGTTACTGTTCTTGAAGTTCCCCAGTTCCGAATGAACCAAATCTTCCGGATGAACACTAAGTTCCGGATGAACAGAAAAAGTTCCGAATGAGTTTATGTTAAGAAAAGTTCCGAGTCAGTTTAGAAGTTCCGAATAAATTTTCCTTTGTTAAAACTTCCGAATGAACAAAACTTCCGAACGAACAGAAAGTTCCGGATGAATCCAATCTTCTGAATGAACTGAAGTTCCGGATAAACCCAATCTTCCGAATGAACAAAAGTTCCGGATGAATGTTATTTTTAAAAGTTCCGAATGAATGTTTGCTTTTGAAGTTCCGAATAAATTTAAGTTTAAAAGTTCCGAATGAGTACAAAGTTCCGGATGAACAAAACTTCCGAATGAGTTCCAAAAGTTCCGAATAAACTTCCGACTCAAAGTTCCGAAGAAAGTTCCGACTCAAAGTTCCGAAGAAAGTTCCGAGTGAAGGATTTTCGATGGGTTCCGAATGAAAACTTCCGGGTGAAAAGTTCCGGATCAATAGTTCCGAATCAAGGTCAAAGTTCCGAATCAATTTTCTTTCAATCTTACTTACTGTTTCCTTTTGAATCTGTCTTAATATTTCTCATTGTTTCTTCATTTTGTATTCTAAGTTCAAGTTTAATTTTAATTCCAGTATTTTAATTCAAGTTTTTATTAATTGTCATTAAATTAATTGTTTTTGATTTAAGTTTTCATTTTAATACATTTAAACTTTTTAGTAGATTAGAAAACTAAACCCCTTTTTTTAGTAACCAAGAACAATCATTCCACTTAGAACCAAGATCAATTCGAGAGGACTGAGAGACATAAAATTGAACCCCATACAAAACGCGAGTATCAAATGGCGCCGCTGCCGGCTCTTGTCGTTAAGATCAAAAGTTTTTTGTGAGAACTTGGATTTTGGGATCCGTTCCCCGTGAACGTTACTTTTTCATAAAAATTTTCAAAAAAATCCTAAAAATATAAAATTTTCAAAAATACAAAAAATTAAAAAACATAAAAACTAAAAATATTTTTGCTTTGCTTTTCTTTGTTCGTTCTTTTGCAGGTGTATGCGCACTCGATCCACGTCTTATCAAGAGCCCGAGCCTCTCGATCACTTAGACATGGCCGGTGTACAAAACAACAACAACATACCACCTCCGAACAACAATAATAACAACAACAACCCACCTTTCAACAACATGAATAATAACAACAACAATGAGCCTCTTTCGGATAATCGCCCGATGATTGAACTGCTGCAAGCTCATGTAGATGGCAACACTGATCCAATTGTCATACCTCCAATTGCCGCCAACAACTTTGATCTAAAATCAGGCTTTATCCAGATGGTCTCCGCTCAACCATTCTTGGGACGTACCATTGATGATCCACACGACCATATCAAGAGATTCTTGCAACTAACCAACACGGTCAAATTCAATGGTGTTCCACAAGAGGTTATCAGGTTACAACTTTTTCCCTTTTCTTTAGAGGGACAAGCCCGACATTGGCTTGCTAAGGAACCGCCACAGAGTATTCTCTCGTGGACGGATTTGGAAACCAAGTTTATCAATTACTTTTTCCCACCCTCTCGTACTACCGCTTTGCGGAATGAAATCATAAATTTTGAACAAAAGTACGATGAGTCGTTTAGTGAATCTTGGGATCGTTTTAAAGATCTTTTAAGAAAATGCCCACAACATGGTTTTACCAAAGTACATCAAATTAATACTTTTTACAATGGTTTAAGCATGAGTGACCAAGATTCACTAAACAGTGCCTCGGGGGGTAATCTTTTGGCTAAGACTTCCAATGCTGCTTGGGATATCATTGAGAACAAGTCTCGTGTGCAAACCAAGAGTGTTCGGACCAATGTCTCTAGTGCTAGCACTAGTGACAGCGACAAGCGACTGGACAAAATCACTACGCTTCTTGAATCGCTTGTTACCCACACCGTGAACAACACCAACAGCAACAATGCTAAAAACGCTCAAGTCAATGCTGTTAGCCAACCATGCGAGATATGCGGGGGTCCTCACTCTTACACCACTTTGACCGCCACCCAAGACTACCCTGCTGAGAATGTGAATGTGGCATATGGCACCTATCCTCAACCTGCTTATCCAGCTAGACCTCAAGGTGACCGTAATTTGCTTAGCTACCGCTCCAACAATTATCTTTCCCCACCCGGTTTTCCTCCTACCAACCCAAACCAACAACAAAACCTCAACAGCCCTCCTCAACAACCTCGTACACCATACATACCACCTCACAAGCAGCAACAACCACCTCAACGAAACAACCAAGTCTACCAGCAACCTGCTTATCAACCACCCGCATACAATGCTCCTCCCAACCAACCCACAGCTTTACACCAAGAAGTGAAGACCTACATGAGAACTAACGATGTGATCGTGGAAAATCTTCAGCGGGAAGTGCTCAACTTGAAAGCAGACTTGGTCAAACAAGGGAATGATTTGAGGGCCGACATGAGAAACACGCATGATAGTCAAACGAATGACTTGAAGAACATGATGGCTAGTCTCTTCCAAGGTAATCAACCCTCTTTTTCGGGTACTCTTCCGAGTAACACCGTTGTGAATCCAAGAGGGGAGATGAAAGCAATCACCACTCGAAGTGGCAAAGGTACCAAGGAACCCGAGCTTCCTATACCTCCACCGGTGGTTGTGACTAAGGAGAACGAGTCACCTGCTCCTATTCCTCATCCTTCTCCTTCCCCAATTTCTCCACCTCTTCCTTCTACCCCTCCTCCACCCAAGGATGTGAGTGATCCTATTCTCCCAAAGCCTTCCTCTTCTTCCAATATACCTTATCCATCTAGGTTGAGGAAAGAGAAGCTCAAAAGCAAGGACGATATTCAGGTTTCGAACTTTCTTAAGATGTTCAAACAATTGAATTTCAATATCTCCTTCGCTGAGGCTCTCGCTCACATGCCTAAATATGCAAAAATGTTTAAAGATCTTATAAGTGACAAGGAAAAACTTCTTGATATTGCCAACACCCAACTTAATGAGAATTGCTCTGCAGTGCTCTTAAGGAAATTGCCAACCAAGCTTGGTGATCCGGGTCGTTTCTTAATCCCTTGCAATTTCCCGGGAGTAGAGAATTGCATGGCCCTAGCCGATCTAGGTGCCAGTATTAATCTCATGCCTCTAAGCGTTTGGAAGCAATTATCTCTCCCTGATCTAGTCCCCACCAAAATGACTTTGGAATTAGCTAACCATACGGTTGCTTATCCAGTGGGGATAGTCGAAGACGTCTTTGTAGGAGTCGACAAATTCACTTTTCCTGCTGATTTCATCGTTGTCAACTACGAGATGGACCCTCGTGTTCCCTTGATCGTGGGGCGTCCATTCCTGAGGACTGGTCGCACTCTCATCGATGTCGAAGCCGGTGAGCTTATCATGAGAGTGGGTGACGATAAAATCGTCTTCAACATGGGAAAGTTGTCTAAACAACCTTATTCATACGAGAGTGTTAATTGTATTGACGTTCTGGATGAGGCTTGTGAAGAACACTTCAAAGATGCTTGCAAAAGTATTCCTACCTCTCTTCCCAATGTTGAAACTGTTGCCTCTATTGATTCATCACTGTCTCTATTTGGAGAAAGTGATTTGTTTTGGAACAATCTTGATGACACCATGGGGGATGTGAATTTAGCTACTAATGATTCTCCCACCGATGGGGATGAAGACATGCATTTCTTTGACAACCTTCTCAACAAAGACAATCCCTCCCCTCCATCCCCCACGGTCATTGCTATCGATACTCCGACTTTGAATACGCCTCCCGTCGAAAATCCTCCGGATTTAGAACTTAAGGAGTTGCCGCCTCATCTCGAGTACGTGTTTCTTGAAGAAGAGAAGAAGTCGCATGTCATTATCGCGAAGGACTTAAAGGAAGAAGAAAAAGCCCGACTTATCACCGTGTTGAAAGATCATAAGAAGGCTATTGCTTGGAAAATCTCTGATATTCGTGGAATTGATCCTCACTTCTGCACACACAAAATTCTCATGGAGGACGACTTTAAGCCCACAATTCAAAGCCAACGAAGGGTGAATCGAAAAATACATGAAGTCATCAAAACAGAGGTTATCAAACTTCTTGATGCGGGTATGATTTACCCTATTTCGGATTCACCATGGGTTAGTCCAATCCATTGTGTGCCCAAGAAGGGCGGAATAACCGTTGTTCCCAATGAACACAACGAGTTGATTTCCACTCGTCTCGTTACTAGGTGGAGAGTTTGTATAGACTACCGCAAACTCAGTGATGCCACGAGAAAGGATCATTTCCCTCTACCTTTTATGGACCAAATGCTTGAACGTTTAGCGGGTAATGAATATTACTGCTTTCTTGATGGTTTCTCGGGTTATTTTCAAATACCCATCGATCCCCAAGATCAAGAGAAGACAACATTCACTTGTCCCTATGGCACATTTGCGTACAAAAGGATGCCTTTTGGCTTATGTAATGCCCCCGGGACTTTCCAAAGGTGCATGTTAGCTATCTTCCATGACATGGTTGAACAAACCATGGAAGTCCTCATGGATGATTTCTCGGTCTTCGGGGATTCCTTCTCTTCTTGCCTTGCCAATTTGGAACGTATGCTTAAGCGGTGCGAAGACACTCGCCTTGTTCTGGATTGGGAAAAATGCCATTTTATGGTAAAAGAAGGCATCGTGCTGGGACACAAGATTTCCAAAGCCGGTCTTGAAGTAGACCGTGCTAAAGTCGATGTTATCGCCAAGTTGCCTCCACCTTCAACCGTGAAGGGTGTGAGAAGTTTTCTGGGTCATGCGGGCTTCTACCGTCGATTCATCAAGGATTTTTCTCAAATCGCTCGCCCGATGACCCACCTCTTGGAAAAAGATACTCCATTTATCTTTTCCAAAGAGTGTCTCGAAGCCTTCAACTCGCTGAAGGATAAGCTAACTAAGGCACCCGTCTTGGTTACCCCTAATTGGGAGCTTCCCTTTGAGTTGATGTGCGATGCTAGTGATTTTGCTATTGGAGCGGTTCTGGCACAAAGAGTGAACAAACACTTCCAACCAATCCATTACGCTAGCAAGACAATGACAGGGGCACAATTGCATTATACGACAACCGAAAAAGAGGTTTTAGCTGTTGTCTATGCCTTTGAAAAATTCCGCCCCTATCTTGTCCTTTCTACAACAATTGTGTATACCGATCATTCCGCGCTGAAGTACTTGTTGACAAAGCAAGATTCCAAACCAAGACTTCTTCGCTGGGTTTTGCTGCTCCAAGAATTTAAAATCGACATTCGCGATAAAAAAAGAGTAGAAAATCTAGCCGCGGATCATCTCAGCAGACTTGAGGATCCTTACCAAGGGGATCATCCAAACAAAGAAATCAATGATTCTTTTCCCTTGGAGACCTTAATGTCTATAAATTCGAATTCTGATGAAACCCCGTGGTTTGCGGACTTTGCAAACTACTTGGCGGGTGGAATTCTCAAGGAAGGGTTGACGTCCCAACAAAAGAAAAAGTTCTTCACCGACATTAAGACTTACTTTTGGGACGACCCTTACCTATTCAAACAATGTGCCGACCTGATTATTCGCCGATGTGTTGATGGACCAGCAGCTTTGAAAATCCTTGATGCTTGCCACAAAGGACCCACCGGTGGTCACTTTGGTCCCAACTACACCGCCAAAAAAGTGTTTGATTCGGGATTTTATTGGCCCTCCATATATCGTGATGCTCACAATATGGTTAAACGATGTGATGTTTGCCAAAAACAAGGCACGATCAAACATAAAGACGAGATGCCTCTGAATTTCATTCAAGAGTGTGAAATCTTTGATGTTTGGGGTATCGACTTTATGGGGCCATTCCCTTCTTCTAAAGGAAAAAAATACATCCTTGTAGCCGTTGACTACGTTTCAAAGTGGGTTAAAGCCAAAGCTTTACCCACTAATGACGCAAGGGTGGTTTGTAACTATTTGAAAGCTCTTTTCGCTAGATTCGGTGTGCCTCGTGCCATTATTAGTGATCGTGGGACTCATTTCTGCAATGACCAATTTGCTAGAGTCATGGCTAAGTACGGTGTAAATCATCGTCTTTCCACAGCCTACCACCCACAAACTAATGGCCAGGCTGAAATATCCAACCGAGGACTTAAGCGAATTCTTGAAAGGACCGTGGGAGAGCATCGTGCCTCATGGGCTGATAAACTTGATGATGCTTTGTGGGCTTTTCGTACTGCATACAAGACTCCGATTGGTTGCACACCATATCGTCTCGTGTACGGGAAAGCATGCCACCTCCCCATTGAGTTGGAGCACACGGCTTACTCGGCCTTGAAGTGGGCTAATTTTGATATCAACAAAGCCGGTGACCTACGCAAGATCCAACTCAATGAGCTCAATGAACTCCGTAATGAGGCTTATGAAAATTCTTTGATCTATAAGGCAAGAACTAAACTCATTCACGACTCTAAGATTAAGAACCGAGAGTTCCATGTTGGAGACAAAGTTTTGCTCTTTAACTCTCGGTTGAAAATCTTTTTTGGCAAGCTGAAATCTCGTTGGTCTGGCCCATTCACCATTGCCCAAATTTTTCCATATGGTACTCTCGAGCTCGCTCAACCTGATGGACCTAATTTTAAGCGAATGGCCAACGTGTGAAGTTGTACTTTGGTGAGGACACCTCTCAGGAGGTGATTCCATCCCTCACCACGTTCCCCATGAACTAATTTTGGGTCGAGTCAGGCTCGTGACTCGGTTATCAAAAACAAGCGCTCCTCGGGAGGCAGCCCGAGTATCTATCCTTTTATGTTTTTAACCTCCTAAGTGTAGGGGGACCTCTATAGGGTGTTTTTCTTTCTGTGGTGATGTAATTACAGGGATACATGCACTCTTGGAAATCTTTGAAGAACCGTGCTCCCGTGTTATCCGAAATCCGGTTCTATCTCTCAACTATCGTGATTCAATTTTCTTCATACTCACATTTGAAATTGATCACTTTAGTCGTCTCTTCCTTAACTTGAGTTAACCAACGTGCACAATGCCATAAGTGTAGGGGAGACTTTTCCCACATGCTTAAACATTGAGGACAATGTTTATCTTAAGTGTAGGGGGGACTTCTATCGAAGTTTTAAGTGGACTTTTCCATGAAAATGCCTTCATTTAACCGGAAAATCATATTTTTCAACATTTTTCAAAGTTTTTATTAACTTTGGCAATTTAGTCGTAATTTTTAAATTTTTATCTTTGCTTTCATATGTATATATCCCGCAATAAAGTCAAATTTTAATAAAGTGGTGTAGCTAGTTTAGAAGTCTTTGACATATTAGGCCCGTTGCGTTTATTTTGAATCAACCCGAATAGACTTATCCAAGTTTATTATAGCTAGTATCCTTAACCAAGTAGACCTTAATTGGTTTATTAGGCTAATTATCCACGAGTCTCATTACTTGAGATTTTAAATTGTGGAGGACGAGAAATGATAGAGTCAATTATAAGTCGGTATTCTTGCACAAGCTCACTTGGTGTAATTATTTGCCTATTCTCCCATCACTTGCTAATAATTTATCTGCAATAAGTAAGGTCGTACGATTTGAAAAGTTACTTAGCTTCTAGCCCAAGATCGTTTAAAAGTTGCTCGGTAATGATAAGAGTTCATAGCCAAGGCATAACTTATGAAGCGGGGCGCGAAGATTGGCGAGTCCAAAAAGGCCCTAACAAGGCATGAGGATTCCATTTTATTGCTAAAGATCCAAGGTGATGTGAAAAGCATTATTCCCAAAGTCAATATGAAGGATCAAGACTCACGACGAAAAGCAATCAACTCCCATAAAGATGATGGAGAAGTCTATCCGAAAAGACCCTAACAAGGTATGAAGATAAATAGATCCAAGTCCGAAAAGGAGGCGGATCGTTGTATCTCAAAATCCCAAATAGAGATTGAAGAAATAATCATGAAGTCGTGGTCAACAAAGTTGGAGTACCCCTCAAAAGTCTCCAAGTGAAGAAACTCTATGAACGATGAGAAGACCATTATCTCAAGCACGTCTCTCAAGATATGAAGTATGAAGTACATGCCAAATATCGGCCCGAGAAAGGTCTCAAATCGTGAACCGAGTTATGCCAAGATATGAACTTTTTGATATCCCGAGAAGCAGTTTTAAGATATTTTGTCCTTTAGCTAACTATTGATCAAATCGTCCTACCTTGCTTTCAGATTAAAAAAACTATCGAAATAAGTCCAAAAATGTATCTTCATGATCATTCTAAGACAAAAATAAAATATAAGAGATACACCTAGGAATAAGGGAGTTTAAGCATATAATTAAGCCATGTGTGTAAGTGTTTGAATTGCTAACTTATAATAACAATGATCTCGTTTTTAAGCTTAGTTTGGGGAACGTGAAACTTGAGGGTTATAAATCTTCGCAGCACCAAAGCCCTAATGTAAGTCATGGGTTTCTTTGCAAGTTATTTCCATCCTTTTGTTACCTTTAAAGTTTAATTTCTTTTAGTGCTTTAATTTTTGTTTAGTAGTATTTGAATAAGGCCAAGGTTGATTAATTATGAGAAAAGTGTAAAATTGATTTATCACTAAGCATTGCATGAGGGCATGGCAATGGTTAAGTGTAGGGGATTTGATAGGTGTGTAAACACCCATCCTTTTACCACTTAATTCTGGCTAAAACGAGACCAAAACGCGTATTTAATATCATTTGTTTAGAATTATGCGTGGTTTTTGTGTTTATTGTGTTTTCAGAGCTAACCGGATGGATAATGGAGAAAACATGGGATTGCACGGGATTTACCGAAGAAAAAGACTCAAGTTAAAGTCTATTGTCCAAGAGATGCAAAAGATTTGAAGTCACTGGGCCTATTCGAAGATTTATCGAAGAAAAGGACCAAAGATGGAAGATTTACATAAGTCGAAGAAACTCAAGTCTATTAAACGAAGAAATTAAAAGACTAGTTGAATTTAATCGACGACAAATCCCGAATCAAAATCGAAAACGTCAACTTTTCTGAAAAGACGAGAAGACAAGAAGAACGGGAGAAAGCCCAATCACCAACCAAAAGACAAGACTATATAAAGCCCTCCCCTCACACACTTTGCATTCAGTTAGTTTTTTAGTTTTTTTTCTCTCCCCTTTTTTTCTCCCTTTTAGTTCGTAGCATCACCAACACCACTAGGGTGTTTGGTGATCTTGATCTTTGTTTTTTCAATCTTGTAATTTTAATCCTTGTTTTGTTATTGTTAAAACATTAAATCATCAATACAAGTTCTTGTTTAATCTTTCCATTTCATCTTGTTCATCTCCATTTATTTGGGTTAAAGTTTAAGTTCTTATTTGATTGATTTGATCTTTAAAAAGTTGTTGAATTTGTGTTTTTATGATTGGGATTTGATCCTTGTAGTTGGTAGATGATTTGTGGTTAATTCGATAGAACCTTTTTACTTATTTAGCTTGATTTTAGATTAAAACCGTTTTCCTTGTTCTTCGGGGTAAAGTTACCGTTCTTGAAGTTCCCCAGGTTCCGAATGAACCAAATCTTCCGGATGAACACTAAGTTCCGGATGAACAGAAAAAGTTCCGAATGAGTTTATGTTAAGAAAAGTTCCGAGTCAGTTTAGAAGTTCCGAATAAATTTTCCTTTGTTAAAACTTCCGCATGAACAAAACTTCCGAACGAACAGAAAGTTCCGGATGAATCCAATCTTCCGAATGAACTGAAGTTCCGGATAAACTTAATCTTCCGAATGAACAAAAGTTCTGGATGAATGTTATTTTTAAAAGTTCTGAATGAATGTTTGCTTTTGAAGTTCCGAATCAATTTAAGTTTAAAAGTTCCGAATGAGTACAAAGTTCCGGATGAACAAAACTTCCGAATGAGTTCCAAAAGTTCCGAATAAACTTCCGAATCAAAGTTCCGAAGAAAGTTCCGACTCAAAGTTCCGAAAGAAAGTTCCGAGTTAAGGATTTTCGATGGGTTCCGAATGAAAACTTCCGGGTGAAAAGTTCCGGATCAATAGTTCTGAATCAAGGTCAAAGTTCCGAATCAATTTTCTTTCAATCTTACTTACTGTTTCCTTTTGAATCTGTCTTAATATTTCTCATTGTTTCTTCATTTTGTATTCTAAGTTCAAGTTTAATTTTAATTCCAGTATTTTAATTCAAATTTTTATTAATTGTCATTAAATTAATTGTTTTTTATTTAAGTTTTCATTTTAATACATTTAAACTTTTTAGTAGATTAGAAAACTAAACCCCTTTTTTTAGTAACCAAGAACAATCATTCCACTTAGAACCAAGATCAATTCGAGAGGACTGAGAGACATAAAATTGAACCCCATACAAAACGCGAGTATCATCATTCAATTGTATTTTCCGGTGATCTCCCGCGGTCTTTAAATTAAAATTAGCATGCTTAAGGTCCCATTATGCCTTATGCTCCAATTCAATGGGCAAATGACAATTCTTTCCATAAACCAACTTATATGGAGTACAACCGATAGGTGTCTTATAAGCGGTCCTAAAGGCCCATAAAGCGTCATCGAGTTTTTCGGACCATGAAGCACGGTTTCTCCAATCGACCTTTCTAAAATCCTCTTCAAAGCTCAGTTTGAAACCTCGACTTGCCCACTCGTTGTGGGTGATAAGCCGTAGAAAGACGATGAGTAACTCTATATTTCTTTAAGACCTTCTCGAATTGGTCATTACAAAAATGGGTTCCACGATCGCTTATAATAACGTGAGGGGTTCCAAACCAAGAGAATAGTTGCTTCAAAAACTTCACTACCACACGAGCATCATTAGTAGGTAAAGCCTTAGCTTCCACTCATTTAGAAAGGTAGTCGACAGCGACGAGGATATACTTGTTACCATGAGACGATGGGAACGGCCGCATAAAGTGTATGCCCCAAATGTGGAAAATCTCACACACTTGAATTATATTTTTCGGCATTTCATCATGTTGAGACGATTTTCCTTGACGCTGGCACGAATCACACGACTTCACAAGTGCGTGTGCATCACGATAGATAGTAGGCCAAAAGAAGCCAGCATCGAACACTTTCTTAGCCGTGAGATTAGCGCCGTGGTGACCACCCGTGGGTCCCTCGTGACAAGCTCTAAGGATGTTAGAAGCTTCGGCACCAAAAACACAACGTCGAACGATTTGATCTGCACAAACACGAAAGAGATAAGGGTCGTCCCAAAAATAGAACTTGACGTCACGAAAGAATTTTCTCTTTTGTTGTGTCATCATACCCTTGATTATGAAATTGCAATGTCGGCAAACCATGGGGTGGTGTCTTTAGAATTCACTACACCGAGAGTCTCGAGAGGAAATGTTTCGGTAATTTCCTTGTTCTCGAAAACACCTTTGTGAGGATCTTCTAGACGAGAGAGATGATCGGCCGCTAGATTCTCGGCTCCTTTTTTGTAAAGCACGGTGACATCAAATTCTTGGAGGAGGAGCATCCAACGAAGCAATATCGGCTTAGCATCTTGCTTAGCTAAGAGATACTTGATAGCCAAATGGTCGGTATACACGATGCATTTAGTCAAGACTAGACAAGGTCGGAATTTCTCAAAAGCCTAGACCACGGCAAGGAATTCCTTTTTCATTGTGGTGTACTTTAATTGAGCCTCGGTCATCGTCTTACTAGTATAATGGATAGGACGGAAATGCTTTTCATAACGTTGCCCTAAGACGGCCCCTATAGCATAATCACTTGCATCGCACATGATATCAAACGGTAATTCCCAATTAGGAGAAACAAGAATGGGGGCTTCGGTAAGTTTCCTTTTAAGAGTTTCGAAAGCTCTAACACAATCCTCATTAAAATTAAAAGGAGCATCCCTCTCGAGAAGGTGTGTCATAGGTCGAGAGATTTTCGAAAAGTATTTGATGAAACGACGATAAAAGCCCGCGTGGCCTAGGAAACTCCTACCTCCCTTAACGGTTTTGGGATGAGGTAACTTGGAGATGATGTCTACCGTAGCTTTATTGACCTCAATCCCCGATTTCGAGACCTTATGCCCTAACGATTCCTTGTTCACACATAAAATGACATTTTTTCCAATTAAGTACAAGGTTGGTTTCTTCACGACGTTTTAACATTTGCTCGAGATTAGATAAATACGACGTGAACGGATTGCCAAACACCGAAAAGTAATCCATAAACACTTCCATCGACTTCTCGATCATATCATGAAAAATAGCCATCATACACCGTTGAAACGTACCCGGTGCATTACAATGTCCGAAAGGCATCCTACGATAAGCAAACGTTCCATAAGGACACGTAAACGTAGTTTTCTCTTGATCACGAGGGTCGATAGGGATTTGAAAGTAACTGGAAAAACCATCTAAAAAGCACTAGAATTCATTTCCCGCTAGTCGCTCCAACATTTGATCCATGAAGGGCAAAGGAAAGTGGTCTTTACGATTGCCGTCATTTAACTTTCGGTAGTCAATACACACCCTCCAACCGGTCACAACACGAGTGGTAATTAACTCGTTGTTTTCATTGGGCACAACGGTCATTCCTCCATTTTTTAGGGACACAATGGATTGGGCTCACCCATGGGCTATCAGAGATAGGATAAATCATTCCCGCGACAAGGAGTTTTAAGACTTCCTTTTTGATGACATCGTGAATTTTGGGGTTTACCCTTCTTTTCTTTGAATTGCGGGTTTGTAGTCCTCCTCCATTAAACTCTTGTGAGTACAAAATTTTGGGTCAATACCTTTAATGTCGGAAATTTTCCATGCAATTGACCCTTTATGAGCTTTAAGAACTTTCAAGAGCGCGGTTTTTTCATCATTAGCAAGACCTTTTGAAATGATAACCGGCAACTTGTCATCACCTTCCAAGAATGCGTATTCAAGGTGAGATGGAAGATCTTTCAATTCAAGGATAGGCGGTTCCTCGATTGAAGATTTTTGCTCAACACTCATAACTTCCATCGGCGGAAGAAATGGTGGAATAGAAGTATCATCACTAATAATCACTTCATCTTCATTGTCGATTTCATTTGAAGTAAAATCGCCTCCTTGGTATGGAGTGAGATTTGGTGTAGAATAAGCAAGAATCGGATCCAAAATAGTGGGATTACCACTTGACGAGCTATCAGAAAAACCTAACACTTCTTGTGAAAACTCATCGCAAACCACATCAACTAAGTCGATGTGATTGATGGTAGCGATTGCATAAACCTGAGAAGGTTTCGAGTTTTGAGTAGCGTTTATAACAAGTTCCTCTTCATTGAATCTCAAAGTAATAGTTCTTACATGAACATCGATAAGCGATTTCGAGGTGTCTAAAAATGGACGACCTAAAATTAGAGGAACTTGAGGAACTGCGGGGATGTCAACTACTATAAAATCAACGAGATAGTAGAACTTCCCCACTTTTACGAAAACATCCTCGGCTACTCCACATGCTAAAATCGTAGAATGATCGGCCATCTCGATAAACTTGTTCGAAGGAGTAAGAGCCGGAAGTTAAAGCGATTTCCAAATGGAAAATGGCATCAAATTAATGCTCGCACCAAGATCGGGCAAGGTGAGGCATTCTTTCATATCTTGTATATCACAAGGAATGAGAAACTTCCCGGGTTCACCAACTTTTCCGGTATGCGGTTAAGATAAACCGAATCGTTCATCATACTTTTAAAAGTTGAAGCGAAACGAAGCATATATAACAATGCGTCGGCTAAACTTACATCAAAATGAACTTGTTGAAACATTTTTATAAAAAGCTCGATTTGGTGTTTGTTATGTTCTTGCAATTTCTCTTTGTTTCGTCTCGAAGGGTAAGGTAAGGGTGGTGTGGGTTGGACATTAGGCAACGGCCTTGGAATCTCGGTTTCCATTATTGGTATTGGTTCAACCGTAGGTGTGGTATGAGCGGTACTTCGTGGGCTTGTGATATGCTCCTTTTAGACCATCACCTCGGGCTTTTTCTCGATTTCCTTCTCCGTAGAAGTACTTGGACGAGAGATTGGTTCCTTGAAAGTTTTACCACTACGTGTAATAATAACCTTCATTTCTCCCTTCGGGTTTGCAATGGTATCACTAGTAAAACCACCCGAGGAAGAGGGTTTACACATGATTGTAATACAAGGTTTTTTCCTAGTAAAAATATTTGTTCGTCCGATCTTCTCGAATTGAGAAACGGAAAAATGTGCGGCTCAGTCGTCTTTTCGTGAAAAATAATATTTTTGGTCGTTGTAAAATAAATGTGTAAGACATTAACGTAAATAACGGTAATTAAATCTAAAACTAATTAAAACTTAAATGGTGCAATATTAAAACTTTTAAAAGTAAATTAATTAAATGACTTAAAATTAAAGCGTGACGAAAAATTAAATTGACAATGTAATAAAAATGTGAACTTTAAAATTAAACTAAGACAAAGCAATAAAAATAACACTTAAGAAAAATGGCGGGAAAATAAATGCTCAAAAATAAAAAGAAAGTACACAGAACCTGAGTCGGGATCCAAAATACTGTCACTATTCGGAATCCAATCTTACTCTTATCCTGAATAACAAACCTGCCGCTTATCTGGAAGAAAACTGTCACTCTTATCTGGAATAACCAACCTGTCGCTTATTCGGAATACTGTTCTATCCACTATCCGGAATATTGTTCCTGGCAGCTTAACCGGAATAAGCCAAGTGAAGCTTATTCGGAATCCCCTGCGAGATCTTATCCGGAAAACTCTTATCAAGAAGCTTATCTGGAATCCCCTTCCGATACTTATCTGGAATCCCCTTCCGATACTTATCTGGAATCACCAAATAAGCCTTATCCGGAATAATCCTCGAACTCTTATCCGGAATTCCTCGAAGAAGCCTATATCCGGAATAATCAACCCTCGTTATCCGGAATAACTGCTTATCCGAAATACCGTTTTGAGGTATATCCGGAATAAGATCTTGCCACTATCCGGAATAAGCTGATGAACTTTATCCGGAATCTTCACCGGATCCTTATCCGGAATATGCTGATGAAGGGCTTATTTGGAATGATGGATCTGAGTCGTGTTCGGAATAACAAACCCGGATAACCAAAAGGAGCAAATAAGCTACAAACTAATATTAAGCTAAAAACAAATAAGCACTTAACTAAAACTTAACCAAAATAAATTTAAGAAAAAGCTAATAAGCCAAAATTTAAAAACTCTTAGTAACACTAAATAATAAAAATATTATAAATCAACTTTTTATAAAAATTAACTAATAAGCACTTAATTAAATTTAAGAAAAACACAATATGCTATAAATCAATAAGCAAACACAATCAATAACATAAAAGCATAACCATTAATCAAATAAGCATAACAATAAGACATAAACATAAAGATTAAATCAAGAACAAGAAAGGTAGAATGAGAGATTAATAAAAACTTGATTAAAATTAAGATTCAACAATTAAACTAAAGACAAGAATTAAAAGCTTACAAATTTAAGGTGCAAGACAAGAAATTAAAGGTGCCATTAAGAAAAGTGCAAGTAATTAAAATGGAAGACTAGTTTGTCAAAATAGCTCCCACCTCCTAATGTGAGATTAGGAGGGTATTTATAGTGATTAGGGAGGTTAAGCATTTGTTGCTTCTTCCTTTCTTTCTCTCGTCTTCTTAATTATACGACTTTTTCGACTTTGTCTTGGGATTATTTGAACTCGTCTTGTAATTTCTTTAATTAATTTAGACTTGAGTTCTTCGGCTTTTATTCAACTTCCGTCTTTAGACTTTTCTTCGATAAATCTTCAGAATAAGCCTTGGACTTCCGTTCTTTTTTGCACTCTTGATCTTTTGACTTCGTCTTTTGTCTTTTTCTTCGATAAAAGCCCGTGAAAGCCCATGTTTTCTTCCCTTTTCAGCATTTGATCCTAAATCACAACAAAAACACAAACCACGCATAATTCCGACATTTACGACATAAAATAAACGTTTTGGCTTGGTTATATTTATAATTAAGTGGTAAAAGGATAATTGTTTTCACACTTATTAAATTCCATACACTGGACCATTGCAATGTCATCATGCAATGCATTAATTAAAAGCAAGTTTTACATTTCCCATGATAATAAATCCACCTTGCCCTTTATTAAAGAGATAGAAAATTACAAAATATTTAAAGGAAGAAAACAAGTAAAGAAATCAAAAAATTAACTTGGGGTTTTGGAAATGTCATGAATGATTATCACCCTCAAGTGTCACGTTCCCCATACCAAGCTTAAAAACGAGATCATTGTTATTATAAGTTAGCAAACTAACACAAACGCCAATTATTTACTTAGACTCCCTTATTCCTAGGTGTATCTCTTATATTTTATTGTTATCTTGAATGATCACGAGGATGCATTGTTGACTTATTTCGATAGTTATTTAGGCTGAAAATAAAGTGGGACGATTTAATCAATAGTTAGCTAAAGGACAAAATCTTTTAAAACTGCTTCTCGGGACCTCATAAAGTTCATATCTTGGCATAACTCGCTTAACGATTTGAGACCTTTCTCGGACCGATATTTGGCATTGACTTCATACTTAAAATCTTGAGAGACGTTCATGTAATAATGGTCTTCTCTTCATAATAGGAATTTCTTCACTTGAACTTTTGAGAGATTCTTCATATTTGGACCACGACTTCTTCATTTTTCTCCAACCTTTATTTGGGATTTTGATATACAACGATCCGCCTCCTTTTAGGACTTGGATCTATTTATCCTCATACCTTGTTAGGGCCTTTTTGGATAGACTTCTCCATGATCTTTAGGGGAGTATTTGCTTTTCGTAGTGTGTCTCGATCCTTCATATTGATTTTTGATAAATGATTCTTCACATCATTTTTGGATCTTTAGCAACAAAATGTATCCCTCATGCCTTGTTAGGGCCTTTTTGGACTCGCCAATCTTCGCATCCCGCTTAAATAAGTTATACCTTGGCTATGAACTCTAATTAATACCGAGCAACTTTTAAACGATCTTGGGCTAGAAACTAAGTAACTTTTCAAATCGTACAACCTTATTTATTACAATTAAATTTATTAACAAGCGATGAGAGAAAAAGCTCATAATTAACTCACATAAATTCATGAAAGAATACCAAACTTATAATTGACTCTATCATCTCTCGTTCTCCACAATTTAAAATCTCAAGGAATGAGACTCATGGATGCTTAGCCAATTAAATCAAAATTTTGGGTTTTCGAGTCATCTATAGGATCTTGCAAACTCTTAGACTCTTTCAAGTTTAGAATTTGCATTTTAAAATTCCCTTGATAAACGACTCTCTAGGATCAATTATAGGAACTTGCGAAAAGTTCTTGTTCTTAACCTGTAAGAGTTAAGACTTTCGCGTTTGAAAGTCCCCTATATAAAAGCCAAGCAAAACTTGACTTAAACACGTTAAGGATACTAGCTAGAGTAAACTTGGATAAGTAAACTCGGGTTGAGTCAAAAGATTCACAAAGTTGAAAAATTAAAACCACTTTATTAAATATTATTGTAGCAAAGAAAGAAAAATAACTATAAGAAAGGAAAACTAATAGGCCAAAATAGGTCAAAAATTTTGAAAAATGTCGAAAAATCAAATTTCCGGTTAAAATGAGGACAAATACAAGGAAAAAGCCCACTTAACTTCGATAGAAGTCCCCCTACTCTTAATATAAACATTGTCCTCAATGTTTAAGCATGTGGGAGTAAACTCCCATACACTTAGGACATTGTGCACATTGTTTAAATCTTGCTAAGGAAGAGACAACTAAAGTGATTCCTATTTCAATCATAAATGATAAAATAATGAATCCAAAGAGTTTAGGATAGAACCGGGAAGACGGGAACATGGAATCACGGGTTGTCAAAAGTAATCAAGAATGGATCTTTGAAAGCTCGAATCCATGCATATGATAAGAAAGAAAACAACAAACACATACTAGGGTCTCCCCCCACACTTATTATAAAAACAAATAAAAAGGATAGATACTACGGGTTGCCTCATGAGAAGCGCTTGTTTTTGTTAACTGAGTCGTGAGCCTGACTCGACCTTGATTAGCATAGGAAGAAGCTTGAAACACATCCACGGGGATCAAAGACATGGTTTTCATCCATCAAATAGCAGAAGCTTAAGGCGAACAAGGCAAGCCAAAGAAGAGTAGGCAAGGTTCCCTTAAGCAAAAATTAAGCACGGTGGAAGCAAGTATGGTGAGGTGCAAGCATATCTTCATAAATTCCAAAGATCTTTCCTTTTATTTCATTAGATGGATACTGAGATGGCTTAAAAATTCCAATACCGGGGTCGAACACCTTTTCCTTTAGGGGAAAATAAGAGTCAGACTCAGTAGAATTTGAAGAAGATCCGCTCATAAATCTCACAATCTCATCCTCACAGGGAGGATAGAGAGGTGTCAAGACATAAGTACTGCGGATATCGGTGTCGGCTAGCTTCTTCTCCTTTGCAATGGGTTTCTTCATATCCAAAGGAGGATAAAGACCATAATCATCAAAGTCCAAAGGAGGAGCATCACTCTTATTTGGGAAGTAAGTGTTGAGAAAAGTAGCAAAGTCTTCCTCAAATGAGTAGTCATCCAAAGTAGGATTAAGCATTGTTGGCGGAGGATCTTCATCAAAAGTAAGAGCAAGGTCGTCATGTGAAGAATCACTCGAGAGAGTATCAGCCTCATCAAAATCATCATAAGTGGGCATGTCTGGATACTCAAAAGTAAAATTATCATAATCATCCCCATCGGAACTAGAATCGTCATCATAAGCATCAAAGATCGGTGGAAAATCATAAATTGGTGGAGGATCAGAATTGGAGAGAGAATCATCCACATCATCTTGGAACAGTGGATTATCATAGCAAGAATCAAATAGAGGATTTTTGTAGACGACAAAGTCATCAAGCACATTAATCATATTCGCTGATTCTCTTCCATTGTGTTTGGTTGTGATCTTCCCCATTTTAAATACATGTGCATCATTTCCGACCCTTAAGATTAACTCACCTTCGGCAACATCTACTAATGCTTTTCCGGTTCTCAAGAATGGCCGACTAATTATTAACGGAATACGAGGGTCCATTTCATAATCAACAACAACAAAGTCGACCGGAAAAGTGAAGCTGCCAACTTTAATGAACACATCTTCGGCAATACCAACGGGGTAAGCGAGAGTGCGATTTTCTAGCTCAAGAGTCATCTTTTTGGAGTAAGATCGGGTAATGATAACTTTTTTCCAAACACTTAAAGGCATCAAATTTATACTTGCCCCGAGATCGGCTAAGGTAGTAAATTCTTCGGTTTGGTTAAAAGTACATGGTAGCACAAAACGACTGGGATCTCCAAGTTTCTCCGGAAGTTCTTTAAGAAGGACGGCAGAACAATTTTCATTCAATCGAGTATTAACACACTCGGCATCTTCTCCTTCATATTAAGCAATTCCTTAAACATCTTAACAAATTTAGGCATTTGTGCAAGAGCTTCAACAAGGCTAAAGGTGATGGTCAACCCTGAAATCTTCTTCAAATAGTTCGACACTTGAATGTCATCCTTGGTTTTCAATTTGGCCTTTTCTAAGCGAGATGGATAAGGAATTTTGGGTTTATAGGTGGAAGGTGGGGTTGCTGACGGGTTCTTCTTGGGTACTTCAGTAAGAGGTGGAGAGGGTAATGGAGAACTAATACTAGGCGTGGGAGTAGGAGGGATAAATGGTGGTGGAGGAGGTGTAGATGGAGTAACTGGGGGAGGGATAGATGGTCCTACTAAGGTTGCTCCACTACGTGTAGTAATAGCACTCACATTCGCTCTTGGGTTGGTGACGGTATTTGAAGGTAGAGAGCCCGAAGTAGAGGGTTGAGTGGTTGGTAAGAAAATTGCCAGCATATTCTTCAAATCATTTGTTTGAGTGCTGAAGGAGGTTTGTATATCATGTCGAAGCTCGGATCTAATATCATTCCATTGCTTAGTGATATCTCCTTTCAAGTTGATAATTTGGCTTTGCAGATTCTTAATTTGCTCTCCTTGGGTTCTCATTAAGGCTTCAACATCTTGATTAATGGGTGCGGCTTGTTGAGCGGGTAGGTGATAAGGATTAGATGCTTGAGGTGGGATTTGGTTGCTTCTATTGAAGTTGTTGGGGTTGTGGTTTTGAGGAGAAAAAAAATAGGTGAAAGAAAGTTGTTAGAACGGTAACTTAGCAAGTTACGATCACCTTGAGGTCGGGCTTGGTAATTTTCCGTTGAGTAGTTACCATAAGCCGCATACACGTTTTCCGGATTGTCTTGAGTAGAAGGACAATCAGTGTATGAATGAGGACCGCCGCAAGTCTCACAAGAAATTGCTACAGATTTAACTTGTTGTTGATGATTTGTAGCCAAAAGTTGCATGTTTTTGCTCATTTCGACCATTGCGCGGGTTAATTCGGTTATATCAGGGGTTGAAGAAGTAGAAGAAACATTGACTCTTGGATTATTCCTTGAAGATACGGATGAATCCCAATTTTTGTGATGAGTAGTCATGTTCTCTATAAGCTCTCTACACTCCTCGGGTCTTCTTTTCATAAATGTTCCACCGGCGGCTTCATTACTCGTTTCACGATCACGAAAAGTTAAACCGTTGTAGAAAGTATCAACTAAAGTAACGGGGAGCATGTTGTGGTTTGGACATCGATCGATCAAAACCTTATAGCATTCCCAAGCATCAAAAAGTGATTCATCGGGTTCTTGAGTAACTCCACTAATTTGATTCCGAAGGCTCGTGACCATGGATGGTGGAAAGTAGCGCGACAAAAAGCGTTGAGTCAACTCATCCCAAGTATGAATTGAATTCTTTGGAAGACGATCAAACCATTTTTCGGCATGGTGGGATAAGGTGTGTGGAAATAGGTAAAGGCGAAGAAAATCCATAGTAACCCCGGGAACTTCATGCTTTGAGTAACGGTAATGAACTTGTCGAGGTGTTTGTTGGCATCGTCATCCGACAATCCGCGAAATGGACAAGTGTTTTGAACTTGTTGGATCATGTGATGCTTCAACGAAAACTCTGGAGCCGTTATTTTCATCGGCGCAATCGGTCCTCCTCGTCCTTTCATGGTGGGTTAACAAAGCTCCTCCATTGTCCGAAGGTCGGGTGGGGGAACATTGTTGTTGTTATTATTATTGAGGTGCGGTGGGTTATTGTTGTTGTACACACCTGCCATACCTAAATCTTCACGTGTCTCGGGCTCTGGATAAGTTGAAGATATAGTACGCATAAACCTGCAAAATCAAAACAAAAAGATACCAAAGAAATAGACAATATATATGTACGTGTAAAAATAAAAATAAAAATCTTTTTGGATTTTGGAAATTTTTAATTTTTATGCATTTTTAATAATTTTTAATTTTTATGGATTTTTGAAAATTTTTAAGCAAGAAAAATAACGTTCACGAGTGAACGGATCCCAAAATTCAACGCGTCTCTCACAAAAAACCGTTAATCTTTACGAAAAGAGCCGGCAGCGGCGCCATTTAATAAAAGGTTTTTGCCTAGTATAAAAATTTGTTCGTCCGATCTTCTCGAATTGAGAAAGGGAAAAATGTGCGACTCAGTCGTCTTTTGGTGAAAAAGAATATTTTTGGTCGTTTTAAAATAAATGTGCAAGACTTTAACGTAAATAACGGTAATTAAATTTAAAACTAATTAAAACTTAAATGGTGCAATATTAAAACTTTTAAAAGTAAATTAATTAAATGACTTAAAATTATAGCGTGACGAAAAATTAAATTGACGATGTAATAAAAATGTGAACTTTAAAATTAAACTAAGACAAAGCAATAAAAATAACACTTAAGAAAAATGGCGGGAAAATAAATGCTCAAAAATAAAAAGAAAGTAAACAGAACCTGAGTCGGGATCCAAAATACTGTCACTATTCGGAATCCAATATTACTCTTATCCTAAATAACAAACCTGCTTCTTATCCGGAATAAAACTGTCACTCTTATCCGGAATAACCAACCTGTCTCTTATTCGGAATGCTGTTCTATCCACTATCCGGAATATGGTTCCTGGCAGCTTATCCGGAATAAGCCAACTGAAGCTTATCTGGAATCTCCTGCGAGATCTTATCCGGAAAACTCTTGTCAAGAAGCTTATCCGGAATCCCCTTCCGATACTTATCCGGAATCACCAAATAAGCCTTATCCGGAATAATCCTCGAACTCTTATCTGGAATTCCTCGAAGAAGCCTATATCCGGAATAATCAACCCTCCTTATCCGGAATAACTGCTTATCCGGAATACCGTTTTGAGGTATATCCGGAATAAGATCTTGCCACAATCCGGAATAAGCTGATGAACTTTATCCGGAATCTTCACCGGATCCTTATCCGGAATATGCTGATGAAGGGCTTATTCGGAATGATGGATCTGAGTCGTGTTCGGAATAAGATGGTTTTACCAAACCCGGATAACCAAAAGGAGCAAATAAGCTACAAACTAATATTAAGCTAAAAACAAATAAGCACTTAACTAAAACTTAACCAAAATAAATTTAAGAAAAATCTAATAAGCCAAAATTTAAAAACTTTTAGAAACACTAAATAATAAAAATATTAAAAATCAACTTTTTATAAAAATTAACTAATAAGCACTTAATTAAATTTAAGAAAAACGCAATAAGCTATAAATCAATAAGCAAACACAATCAATAACATAAAAACATAACCATTAATCAAATAAGCATAACAATAAGCACATAAACATAAAGATTAAATCAAGAACAAGAAAGGTAGAATGAGAGATTAATAAAAACTTGATTAAAATTAAGATTCAACAATTAAAGTAAAGACAAATATTAAAATCTTACAAATTTAAGGTGCAAGACAAGAAATTAAAGGTGCAATTAAGAAAAGTGAAAGTAATTAAAATGGAAGACTAGTTTGTCAAAATAGCCAACACCTCCTAATGTGAGATTAGGATGGTATTTATAGTGATTAGGGAGGTTAAGCATGTGTTGCTTCTTCCTTTCTTTCTCTCGTCTTCTTAATTCTTCGAATTTTTCGACTTTGTCTCGGGATTATTTGAACTCGTCTTGTAATTTCTTCAATTAATTTAGACTTTAGTTCTTCGGCTTCTATTCAACTTCCGTCTTTAGACTTTTTCTTCGATAAATCTTCAGAATAAGCCTTGGACTTCCGTTCTTTTTTGCACTCTTGATATTTTGACTTCGTCTTTTGTCTTTTTCTTTGATAAAAGCCCGTGAAAGCCCATGTTTTCTTCCCTTTTCAGATTTTGATCCTAAATCACAACAAAAACACAAACCACGCATAATTCCGACATTTACGACATAAAATACACGTTTTAGCTAGGTTATTATTATAATTAAGTGGTAAAAGGATAAATGTTTTCACACTTATTAGATTGCTTCAAACATTTTTGCCATTTGGTCATCAAATTTTTATTGCCTAGCATCCGCTTTTAACAATTCTTGCTTAATATCATGTTGTCCTTGTTCCATCTTTTGTTGATTTTGTTGAAGACGTTGAACATTTCCTTCCATTTTATTAGCATGAGTCTTAAGTTCATTAGCAAATTCGTCTTTAAGCTCTTTTTCCAACTCGGATCTTAAGCTAATCATCTCACGTTGCATGTTATCAAACTTAGCATCGTTTGCTTTAGCATAATTCAAAAATTCCCCTTGAAGATTTTTGGTGTGATCATTTTGAAAACCTTGTGTAGTAGTTTGAAAATCACGGTTTTGGTTTTGATTTGAAACTTGTCCATTACCACTGTTGTAATTACGTGAATTGCCTTGATAACCACCATTTTTATTGTTGTTTCGATAGTTGTTAGCATTTTGATTTGGTGGAGCTTGATTTGGGCGGGAACCTTGGCCGTTTTGGTTGTAAGTTCCCGTTGCTACGTAAGCACACGAAGTGTTACCACCGGCGGTAATGCACTCGGAAAGATCATGAGCTCCACCACAAGATAAACAACTCTTTTCAACCGCTTTAATCGATGCGGAATTCAAAGCATCTTGTGCTTTCCAATGTGTCATAAGCGTCGAAAACCTATCGAATAACCGATTTTCCTCATTTGCTTCATCATGTAACGCATTAATGTGACGAGACGATGACGAAGATGAAGAAACCATATTGGCAACACTCGTTGTGTTACGATGGTTATAAACCTTAGATCTATTTTCAATAATCTTTAAAGCTTCATCGGTCGTTTTGCATAAAAAAATACCACCCGCGGCGGCATTCAAATAATCTCGTTCATGATCATTAAGCCCATTTTAAAAAGTATCTATTTGATGCAATTCCAAAAAATCATGGTGTGGACATTCATGTAACATTTCCTTAAGTCGTTCCCATACCATTGAAAAACCTTCATTATTACGTTGTGTAAACCTTGAAATCTCATTTTTCAAATGTGTTGTTTTAGATGGTGGAAAAAATTGGTTCACAAACTTAGAAACGAGATCACCCCATGTCAAAATAGAATTTGGCGGTTCTTTCTCGAGCCAAATTTTAGCGGGTCCATCTATCGAATATGGAAACAACATCATCTTAATGGCGTCATGTGGAACATCCTTAAACTTGCTTGTTGCGGTGAGACGATTAAAATTCCTTATGTGGTAATGCGGGTTGTCTTTCTCATGACCTCTAAACTTATTTGCTTGCAACATCGACATTAAACCCGTCTTAATCTCGAAATTCTCCGCAAGGATGGCGGGAATCACAATAGCTTCTCCAAAACCCTTGGTGGGTGCTTGAAGCAACTCCATCATAGTACGATTAGCCATGGCGACTATTGGTTCTACAACGGTTTCAACAATTGGAGTTTGTTCTTCAATCAAAGGTTCTTGATTTCCTTGACTTTGACGACGTTTACGAGCTCATTTTCCTTGATTACGAGTTAGCATATACTTGTTGTAGAATGGGAGGTGAGAAAAGAAGATTCTTTTTGGGTGTTTTGTGGATTTTCAATTTTTTTGTGTTTTTGATTGTTTTTAATTTTTTCGGATTTTGTGTATCTTCGTAGACAACAATTTACCAAATCTCTCATCGAATAAAACTCTTGATTAAAGAAGCCTCAAAAGAATGAAAACGATCACGTGGAGTGAACGCCTTCGAATGACTTTAGAACTTTGGTGAAAACCAAATTGTTCAAGAGGGTTTAATCACAAAGAAACCAAGCAAATATATATGATACGTAATAATACTTTGGGCGGCAAAACCCTCGATTATCTTTCAATCTCAAAATACTCACAAGCAAGCAGGGAAACGAGATGGCGCGAAGCACTTAAGAGCCTTTTTCCTTAGGGTATATTTTATAATACCCGCCTTATACCCACCTTATAGTTTGTATTTTTCAAAATCGAGCTTCACGAAAGTATTTATCTATTTTTTGACTTTTTCTTTTTGTTTGAGATTCGAATACAATAATTAGGAGATCAAATCCCAATTAAGGTTGTGTTTTCACACTTTTGGAGACATTTTGATTTTGTTGTGATAATTTATACAATATAGTAATAATAATTTCACAAGAAAAAGGTAAAAAACGATAATACGTATTAGTAGAGTTCTACTAATACAAATACTATTTATGGTTAATATTAAAAACAAAATGAAAAATTAATCACGGCACACCTCCCCGGCAGCGGCGCCAAAATGATTGTGGTAAAAATACGACCTTTTAGGAAAAAGGCGTAAAAGCGGTAAGTATTAAGTGATGATTTAGGAAAATCAAACACTAATGACCCTTATGATGTGAAAGTTCGTTTCCCAAGGAGGTATATGTGTGTGACTAAAATGTAATGATATTTGAGATTAATATTGAGAAAGAAGGGGATGAGAAAATAGAATGACGGAAACGTGAAAATTATTACTACGACGACTAAATAAAAAACCTTAAAAAAAGCTAAAATAAAAATAAATTCTAAAAATTCCGAAAAAAATTACCAAAAATCAAATTAATTAAACTAAGAGTTTACAAATGATCAAAACTTTTTCAAACCTTTTAATTAGTTAAATATTATTTTTTAAATGCGAATTAAAGCCCTAAAAATCAAAATAATTATTAAAAAGCCCAAATAAAGATTTTTTACTTTGTAAACCTCTAAAATTACTAAGTAAGAATAAAAACTATTTTTATAAATTTTTAAACTAATTAAAACTACTTAAAATGATTAAAAACTATTAAAAACTTAAAATAATTCTTGAAATTAAAAAATTATGATAAACTTAATCTAAGAGTTGCAAAAATCCTATTTTAATGTATTAAACCTAAGAAAACTATAAAAAGTGCAAAAATGTGAAAATTGAAATTTAATAATAAAATAATATTAAAATAATATTAAAAATAAAAAAATTGTAAAAAATTCTAAAAACATGAAAACTAGTTTATTTTAACCTAAATAAGTAGAAAATGAAAGTAAAATTACCAAAATACCCCTAATGGGCCCCCAAATGGGCTAAAAACAAAAATAGACTACTTAAATGGGCTTAATGGGCCCAATAAAATCAAACTTAACCAAATTGGCTGAAAATACCAGTCTGACTCAAAATCTGATTTTAAGCACAAAATTCTAAAAGCCCAAAAGTTGAAACTGTGCTTATCACAGCTTAAAAGGTCAACAACTTATTCTTAATGGGCCAATAAGCCCAGTAAGCCATAAGCTAATGCCATAAGCTCTAACTGAACACACAACATCTTATTGAGATTCTAAACCAATCTGCAAAAAGAAATTTTGAAAAAGATCAAGTAATAAGCCAAAACTTTGAAAAGAACTTCTTCACTAAACGACAAAATAGTCGGGTTAGAGTTCTAGGACGTTTCAGAAGCTGATTCTTTTTGCAAAAGCTCACAAATAGCTTAACTAAGACTAATCAACATGAAAATTCACAAAAAACCAAGTAGAATAAGCTGTAGAAGCAAATAAGTTGGCTGAAAAAGCAAAATAAGCTAGTTTCCTAGCAAAAGCTTAACCAAATGACTTGTAACTTCTCAAAGATTGTATTAAGCTGAGAAAAATGACACCTATCACAAAAACAAAGTTGTTGCATGTACCATAAGCAGTTCTGAAAAATAAGCCAAATTGTGCTTATTTGACCAAAAGTCAAAGTTCACCAAATTTCACCAAATGATTAGGGATTGTTTATAACCTTGTTTTAAGCAACTTTTGTGAAGAACTCAAGGTTGAGCCCTTGTGAATCAAGTGGTCAGTTGACCAAACCTTGACTTTTGGCAAAATAAGGACAATAAGCCAGTTAGCTTATAAGCCAACAATAAGGCAAATCAAATAGCAAATGGCACTCACAAGCAGCCCAATAACAACTTACAAGCAGTTAAACAACAAGGCATACACTAGAATAACAAATGCAAGACCAAATTGAGGTGGTCACTTTGCTGATGCAAATGACCAATTCAACCAACTTTGATAACCTCTAGCACCTACAATAAGCCACCAAATTCAACAAATAGATACTACACAGATAGCTTATCACCTAAACTCTTCCCAAACCAAATTTAAGACCTTAGATCCAACAAACAAAGATTTTATTAGATCTGATGTGTTTGACCAATTTCAAACCAAAATATTCAGATTTTTCCAAAACTTTGAAAACCTTTTCCAAACCTCTTGATACTTAACCAATGACCAAAACCAGTTGCATATGACTAGTTTAGACTACCTAAGCCCCAAGAACCAAGGTTACAAGGCCACAAGGCCTTATGATCCCAAAATCCAAACAACCTTGTTTTAGCCCTTTTTCAAACAAACTTTTGATTCAATTACACAACCTACTGATTTTATGATCCAAATACCTTAACTAGGTGATAACTAACAGAAACAAACAATAAAACACAAAGCACAAACACAAGAACACCAAATCACATGGCAATCATCATAACAGACTTAAACATAAATTTGTTTAGAGGAAACTTAAAAAGAGCTTATACCTATCCCCCATAACTTCCTAGGGAGATCAACTATGCTCCTTGGACCACTCTCAACAACTAGAGAGTGACCAAGGTCCTTGAACAAAGAAAATGATATGTGCCTTGGCTGATGGTTCAAAGCAGAACCTCAAGGGCTTGATCTCTTCAACACAAGCAATAAACAACCTATCCAAAGGTTCATAAACCTTCACTAGCTTGGTGTCAACAAGCTTGCAAAGGCTTATAGCTTTTGGATAAGGGTTAGTACAAGAAAAATAGCAAAAATAGATGACTGATTTAAGGCTTTTTTCAAACTTGAAAACCTTACCAAACATAAACGTGCTTTAACCACAAGATCAAAGCACCTTTATAACATCAAATGGAACTCAGAATCACTCTTAAACAACACCAACTTTCAAAAACATAAAAAGGAATTACAATTTTCTTAAAATACCAACTTTCATAAATTTTAAAAAGGAATTACAATGTTTAAAAAGTAAAACTGGAACAAGGCTCTCTCACAGGTTTAGGAGTCCTTATATAGGCCACAAGGGCTGAGATTACAATGAAAACCCTAGCTAAAAGTCCCTAAAATGCCCTTGAAATCTTCTAGACGTTTGTTGTTGTTGAGCTGTCCAAATGCATCCAAGTCGTTCATTTTAGCTTTGTATCCAAGCAAAGAGTGTGGGCTGTTGATTTGGCCACGTGTCATTCCTTGTAGAGGAAGTTGGATTTTGATTGGTGGACGGGTTGATGGGTGTGGTCCTTTGGTGAGTGGGATTTAGGGTTTTTGGTGTAGGATGGGTTTTAGGGCATGTGAATCAAACGTGTGCCTGGGTAATTTGTTTTTACCCTTTGTTTTGAGTGAGGTGGTAACTGGGTTCTTGGGTGAATAGTAACTCCCTATCCGTTTTTTGTGGAATGGGGAAGTGTTTGGCGCAATTTCCATTAGAATGTTTCAAATGCACACATTAGGCCCTTGTGTTTTGGGAAAGATGGTAAAACATGTTTTTTAGCTTACTTAACTCATTTCCTTTATTATTTAAGTTCCATACTTCACACTTTTTCCTCAAAACTTTGTCAAAAGGATTCCAAGGGTTATTTTTGCCACTTTTGAATACTTCAAGGACTGATCTTGGACATTTCTCATCTTTGAAGGTCTTCATTGGTTCTTTGACTTCATGAGGGACCATTGTTGACAATTTAGAATTGTTAAGGGACTAAACTTGACAAATCTTCAAAGTTGAAGGACCTTTTTGTAATTTTGACAAACTTAAGCGACCAAACTTGTAATTATGAATATACAATGGTATTAAGTGTCATTTCTTCATAAATAAGGGATCATTCTTGTACATCTTCAAGTCTTCAAGGGTTTTTCTTTGATAAATCCATAACTAGGGCCCGGTTCATTGTACGGCTTCGTTTCTCGTGTTCGTTTTTCCTTGTTTCATGTGATCTTTTGTCTTTTTCGTGATATCTATACCTAAAACACACAAGTAAACAAATACAAGCATATATATGGTATATTTATGACATTTTATGCATTTAAAGCCCGAAAAGAACGATGAGATCATGTACAAATGCCATCTCATCAGTATGCTAGGTTTATTATTATTGTTGTAACTTGGGTAATCCCCTTGTACTTTGGAGTGACCTCCCTTAGGGGGAGATTGTTGGAAATACCTTTTACGTATTAGAAAGGATCGGTCACTTCAACAACAGATTTAGTACAAGCTCGTAGTTTAGTTTATTTACATTTATTAGACAAAGCCTAAACCGAGCCCATGTGTTGTATGGGTCGGCGGCCCAATATGTAACCCAAGCCCACTTTGTGAACTTGGTATAAAACCCTCTTCTTTGATGGAGAGGGTGCGGTTTTCATTCAATAATACACATAGTTTCTTTAATTTCTCTCTCTAAAAGTGTGTGTGAAATCTACCAACTTACTATCTCTTTCTCTCTCTAGAATACATAGATTTACATTATCCTACATAATTCATAATTAAGAGTCTTATAAAGTGGAAATATGTTGCTAATGATTAGGGTAATGATCCCTAAGAGTTTCGTGATGTTAACTTTGCTTTTCGGACTCCAAAAGTGACTTTTCTTGCACCACCTTACTCAAATTCGGGAATGGAGGTTTGGACAAGGTTGAGAGAGTTATTTTGTGGTTATGAAAGAGTATTTAGATTATGTGAAGAGATATATGATTGGATGACCCCAATGGTCTTATTTATAGGCAAAGTTAAGGCCTAGACTTCAATGATTGGCTTGGAGCCAAAGACAAATGCTTGGAGCAAAAGAAACTCTAGAATCTTATTGTATGTTCTCCCTTGAGCTTGCATGAATGTAGACACAAATTCTACCAACACAAATGTGGGTGGCAACTTGAATCCTGCTGGTGGCAAGTCTGCTGAGTTTTGCTGGTGGCAACTTTGATTCTGTTGGTGACAACTTCATGCTGAGTGACTTGTATGATCCATGGAAATACTTGTTGTTGCACCCGAAATTGATCTTTAAAGGATTGTAACTTGTACACGGGACTTGAACTTGACTAGGATTCTTCGTACTCGTACTCATGTCCATGTTTGTGTTGTTTTACACTCTATTCCTGCAATTGGCTACACAAAGACTTGCAAACATAATTGGGCACAAATATGCCCAAAAGTATTACAGATATAACCAATATACATGTACAAAAGTACGGATAACGCTCCCAAAAACATGTTGGATTTGGGCGTTAACAAATCCCCTCACGCTTAAGTTTTTCTTACCCTCAAGCAAGAAGAAAAGAAAATTAAATCCCAATGTACATGTATTTTATAAAAATTCGATGCAAGTCTACCAAGTACAAGTTCAATATAAACTCATCGACTTATGTTTTTAAGGTTGAAAAATTGAGATATAAAGTCAATACCCATAAAAATCTAGAAAGTCTTTTATTTATAACTACACTAATAACATATGAATTGAAGCAACATGTATCTCGACTTAGCACATTGGTTAATCGATGCCTTTTTTTTCTTCTTCTTCCTTCGACTTCATAACATTATAGCTCATTGGCTATTTATTTGAAAGTCCCTTAATATAACAATTGTCGAAACTATAACTCGTATAAACACAAAAACACAACAAAATACTTTTCAAACACGTAATGCTTTATTAACTATTATAAACAATGTATTACAAAGTGCTATGAATACACCCGTTGAATGACAATAAGAATTGAACCCTAGAACAAGTAGATTTGAGACTCAAGTTTACAAGGGAACCTATGAGACGCTGGTAGACAACCGAGGGCTCAGTGGTTCTAGAGAGAGAAAGAACTTAGATAATTTATCCAAGCACAAGGGTTGCATTAACTCTTCTTTCTCACTCCTATTTATAGTGGTACGAGGTTGCTTCCTTAGTGGTAGTAGTTGATACGTGTCATCTTCTGAATGGAAGAGTACAACGTATTAAATGCATGTACAAACCGAGACATACCTTTAAACAACTTTAGATGAACAATTCTGCCAACTGTTCACCTTTTGTCCCACTAGGTCGTACTAGGCTTTATCTGGAATCTCTTGTTTTGTCCCGCTCAAAACACTTTGTAAATTATCCCGCCTAAATTATAAAGGATTGGGCAAGCTTTGCTTGTATCAAATTTCTAGGGTTCTTAAGTGATCTCTGAGTATTGTCAACTCAGAGATCCTTGAACACCAGCACATTCCTTCTACATCCCAGCTATTCATAATCGCTGGTAAGTATGACTTCAGATTGACTTCGACTTCTATGACGTTGTCTTTGACTTGAATGTTCCTGGTGTGCCAACCGAGGCTTTACCTTCCGCTGGTCTGGTCTCTGTCGCTGGTCCTCTCAGCGATCAGTAACACTTAGTCTACTTTAAACAAATCTAGACTGGCCATAGTTAAAACTTTTATTGGCCCAAAAATCTCCCCTATTTGTTTATAAATTATACTAAGTCTAGAATTATTCTAAGTGAGTATACAGCTTCTTCTTACACATAATTTTAACAAACATAATCAGATTTTTATTAAACATAAAGAACCTAGTCTATTACAAAGACACCCAGTGGTGTAAAATAAAACAAAATAAATGGTTCTTCAGTGATCGAGGACTTGGTCACAGATTCTCTGAGCTTCAACTTTATCAGTCCTGGAGTTGATGATCAACTCAACTTCAAACTCAAAATCATCAGCTAATTTGCAGTTCCTTAGAATGTTGTTTGAGTCTGATAAGTTGGGTAGTTGAGGCCAGATGAAGTTCATTCATCCTCTTAAAGCATTACTCACAATTACCATTCATAAAGACCATTCCTTTCTCTGGTTCTGAGTATACTTGGCCACCCACTGGCTTAGCAATCTCCTTAGGAAGTACAAGGTTTCTGTATATTCCATCTACCACAACATTCTCAGTGACCAGCTTCTACCAGAGGCCCCATTGGGGTTTTCCTTTTTCTTTATCCTTGAGATGATTGTTGTTGTGATAGTTGAGGAGGCATAGGTAACTTCAGCTTCTTAGAAGTGTCTCTTACCTAATAAAGCTTAGCTTGAATGTTTTTCATCATTTGGGCAGCACCAGGCCCAGTCTTCTTTTGGGTAAGAGACAACATTTCTAACCATTCAAAGAGGCCCAGATATCTGAGTTTAAACTCACTGAAGACTTTTTAGTTGGTTATTTGATTTTCTTTGTATAAGGTCATCACTACTCTTTTGTCTTTGTTAGTGTAACAAGTGTACTTGGTGATTTGACCGGGCTCTGCTCTTTGGTCCACTATTCTCACATATTCCTTTTGAAGATTGCTCTGTTTGACTTCAAGTTCTTGGAGCTTATTCAGCTGAGCTTCCTTTACATCTGGAGAGAGTAGTTTGTTCATAGCTTCTTTGCTCTTGATTTCAGCAGCTCTAATGTTAGCTAACCTCTTTTGTTCCAAGATTTGAGCCTTTTCCTACTCTGGGGTTAGTGGTGGTTCATCAACACTTTTAAATCTGTTCATGTCAAAGTGTCTGGCTGTGGATCCACCTTCTTCTTTGAGGGAGTGCATGGTTGTTTCAGGCACCTTAGTGGAAATACCTTTTCCCTTATCTTGTGCCACCACAGTGATGGGGTTGAAGGATCTGATGGGTTTTGGTGTTAGGATCTCTGTTGAGGGAGCTGGTTGTTTAAGTGATTGCTCCCCCTTAGGTGGAGTAGTATCTTCGTCTTCTTCAGAGGAAGAGGTAGCAGAATTCTCCCCCTCAGGCATAGCGCAAGTAGAAGCTGTGCCTGATCCAGGTTTGAGGAACTTAACAAATTCTTGATGGACAAATAGACATATTTCTTTAAGTTCCTCTTATAATAGCTCCTAAAGAAGTTGCCTGGAAGGCTCAGATGCCTTGGAAATAGCAGCAACATTAGCTTTAACAGCTGCTGTAAGGACTAATGGTATGTATTGCTAGAGACTCTGGTTTAGAACTGCTAGGAGTTGAGTTTTCAAGGCATTTCCCAGTAGTTGCGGAAGTAGTGCAGTCATAGAGGATTACACATACGAGGTTAGTGAAGTCTCTAGGGTTGTGGTGAGTTCCTTAGCAGCATGAGTGAGTGTTTGTATTTCAGAGAGGATTACATCATTTGTGACTTTAGGCTTGGTGATACTGATGTCTCCCCTCTTAACCCAGAGTTCCTCAACAGCTACTTCTTTAACATCTTTCATTCTAGGAACATGGATAGGCTTGAGGTATTGCAAATGGTCTAAGTGTTTCATTGCCCCTAGTTCCATGACGTTTGGCAAAGTTAGGAAGGGAACTGGGGTTGTTGTACAGAGCCTCTGGTCTCATAGCTGCTTGGCAGCGAGTTCCGGAACATTTGCCATAGATGGGAAGGAAATGGGCTTCATTTCAGATGTGACTTGGTCATCAGCAACATCCATATCAGCATAGTCTGAAATGGTATGGTCATCTTCAATGATAAATACCTCATCTTCTGGAATGGAGTCAATGTCTGACATAACATCTAGATCAATGAGGGAGGCAGCAGCATTTTCATCACCAGCGATGGAGTAAGCCTCATCATTTTGTTTGTCTTAATGAAGATTATGAGCCTGTTATGACATTTCTTAGTAACCAGTGTGAAATAAATATGATGTTATAGATCGCCATTCGCTACCCCTAGGAAAGCTGGGTGTGATTATCCAGTCCCCCCTAAGGATTTCTCCCTGGGAATCTTTTAGTGTGAAACAAATATGTTGAAGGGTCACCATTCGCTGCCCCTATGATATCTGGGTGTGATTATCCAGCTCCCCCATTAGGATTACTCCATGGGACTCTTTTGATTTGTGAAAACTATATGGTGAATGGTCGCCGTTCGCTGCCCCTAGGATAGCTGGGTGTGATTATCCAGCTCCCCAGAAGGATTGCTCCTTGGGACTCTTTTAATTGTGAAGTAATGGAAGTTAAAGGTCGCCTTTTATCGCTGACCCTAGGAAGACTAAGGGTGATTATTCAGTCCTCCCAAAAGAATAAATTCTTTGGGACTCTTTTAGTTGTGACATATTTGAAGGTAAAGGTCGCCTTTTATCGCTGCCCCTAGGAAGACTAAGGGTGATTATTCAGTCCCCCCAAAAGAATAAATTTATTGGGACTCTTTTTCATATGAGGGGACCTAGAGACCACGTGAGGTGCAGAAACTCTGGGTCGGGACATATAGTATGCTCAAGTTGTTATGGACAAGAGCATAGTCTAGAGGGTGAAGGATCATCAGGGTGCGTTATTAGCACAAGTGAGTCGTATCCTAGTGTCAAGACAGAGTTTACAGATAATCCTAAGAGATCTAGGTGCTGACACAGACACTCTATGGGTTGAGGCAAACCCTAAAACTTCATCACTCTCTCCTACAAAAATTTGAGAGTGATTGTATGCGATCCTCCAAGAAAAAAAAATGGCGAACTAATACCTGAGAGATATCAGCGTGGAGAAGGTTCTTAGTCATCTCTGCTGAAAAGGAGACGCTAGAATCTGGTTGTTTGTCAGCTGTAAGCTCCTTAACCACATCCTCCAGAGAAGGGTATGGATTCTTCTTGGTCTTCTTCTTCTTTGAAGGATTAACAAAAGGGGTTTCAGAGGAAAGGGGGATGTATTTCCTCTTCTTCTTCTTTTCCTTGAGCGCCTTGGGCTGAGAAGTTGACTGCACAAAGGTCTTGGACAAAGTCATGTCAGTTTGACTTTCAGCATTCACCTTATTGTGAGGGATCATGGGCTCTCCATCATCATCGAGTAACCCAACAACCTTCACCATATGCCTGCTGAGAGGCACTTCATCCTCTAAGGGAGTCTTTAGTGAGGCTGGTGTGATGCGATAGGGAGAGAAGGAGTGAAGTTCATCATTAGTGTAGGTTTCACCAAGTATATCCTCTATGATGAGAGAGAGATATCTTGTGTAGCAGATGGTGGCCAGTCGATGCTTCTTCCATTTGTTTTCTAGCTTTGCAATGAGGTCGGTGTAAAGTATGTGGGCGATCCCTATATCCTGCCCCGAAATCAAGTTGTAAGCAATTGCTTGTTGAGCACCGTTTAGCTGATCATGCGACCCCAGGTTTCCTCCCAGACATTTCACTATGTAAAGCATCAACGTCCTCCAAATGGGTGAGAAGTAATTCACCTTGATCAGTGATTTGTTCTGGAAGCCTTGGGAGGTGAAGGGTTTGTCATCGTCATCATGAGGATGAAGGGTAGCCAGAGCCTTCTTCAATGTGGCGCTGGCTGGCACAACGGACATGCCTTCATTGACAGGAAGTCCAATGACTTTGGCAAAGGTGTTAAAATCAAAGGTGAGAGGACTCCCTCAAGTATTGATGGTAGCATGTGGAGGGTTCCCTAGTTATGGCTTCGTTGATGGTGGAGTTCTTGAGGAAGGATAACAAAGATTGGTACAGAGGATTCTTGTGTTCCAGGAGAGATACACAGTTGTTAAGCGCGATCTTCCCATCGTTTATCCCAAAATCTACATTCGAGGCAGCCAATACGGTGAACGAGGTCTACGCCATTGTTGTTGGAAGGAAGAAATGGAGGATTTGAAGAAGATAAATAGTATGTGTGTGTGAAAATAACGAGTAGTGTGATAGAAAAATGAGTCAAGGGTTTTGATAAATGGTTTTCCCATTTTACAATTAAAGCATTAAATGCAAATATTTACCTTTTAGGAAAAGTGGGACCCCTGGACCCTTCATGTGATTTTTCTGTCCCCTTGGAAAGTGGGAAAGTTGTTGACATTTAAGGACAATCATTTGAATTAAATAAGGGAATATATTAACTCCCATTGTAATGTAACTACCTTGTTACATTAAATTACCTTAAATGCCCAGAGATAGGGATCACTTATTAGATTTGTTTACCAATATTGAGCATACCCAGCTCCGCAACCAGCCTAGTAAAACTCAGCTAAACCAGAGGCTTGGCCAACTCTCACATGTGTATAACATCTTGTACTTACTGTAAATGGATTCTACCATGCAAGTTTATCAGTTCAAGTTTTAGTTACATACTGTTTTTATACAGCCAACAAATTAATCATGATTTTAGCCTTGTTTCTTATGGTTATTTACCTTTTTAAGCATATTTATCAACACTTGATCCCCACACAACATTTTTATCATCATATATTCATCATATACATATACAACAAGAAAGAAAATACATTTGTTCTTTACAAAAATAACAAGAGAAAATGGAGAGGATGATCTTCTTTACCAACCAAGAGTATATCTTGTTTTTGGAAGACAAGAACTTGATGAACACCAAAAGTAACTCCAAGATCATCAAACACCAAGAACATAAGTTGAGAAATCAGCCCTAGGACACAAGAAAATCACCTCCTTTGTTGTTAAAATGGCCACCAAATGATCAAGGCTTCAAGGTAACTCCATGATAGAGCTAGATAACAAGTATTTCATGGCTAGAAAAGATCAAGAAGGGGTGTTTTTTCTTCAAAGTGGATGGCAAGGGTGGTGTGGTTGAGAGGATTATGAGGTTGTTTGCATGAGTAGAATGATGGTATGTGAAGTGGTTGATGGTTTTAGCTAGTTTGTAGCTTAAGTTGTAAGCTTAAGCTTACACTTGTAAATAACAAGTTAACATGATGCCACATATTGATGTGGTGTCATGTGTGTCGTCCCATGTGTGCTAGTGGGGTGGGATAATGTATTTTGTCCCACCTCACTAATTTACGGGTATTCATCGATTCTAGTTTTCTCGATTTGCGTACCCTTGGGTCGTTTCACGAAAAACGTTTTTATAAATTATGAATCAATGTCACAAAATGAATCCAATAAAAATTGTCTCATCAAAAACGGAGTTCAAAAACGTAAATACGCAATCCTAAGGTTTCCGGTTTAATCGTAAAGGACGCTAAATTATGCACGTAAGCCCAAATTTAAAGCCGTAAATTGTGAGTTCATTAACCAACACAAAAATAAGTTTCAAAATATTATACGAGAAAATAATTCACTACCTGAAAATGTTAGATTTTCACAGTCCACATCTCCATAGTAGAGTTGCATTTGATAATGGACTTCATAATGTTCTTGGGTAGGCAAGAGACTATGATACTTTTTAGTCTCTTGTCCTTATTAGCTAGACATCTATCCGTTGGATACCATTGCTTAACAGGCTTATTAATGGGTCTCTCAGGGGTAGAGGAAACAGCCAGTGGTACATAGGGACCATTTTCTAAGATTTATATCAAGAAAGGTTCTAAGCCATCTAAATATATAAGAAGTTCACTCTTCCAACTTGAAAAATCTTCTTCATAAAACTCTGGAACATTGGACACATGTGACCCCCCACGAACATCAAGAAGTTGGGGAAGGTCATCATCATTAGTACCAGTGCTTAGAACCGGTGTAGGCATGGTAGTAGATGTGGTGGCCGGTGCGTTGGTCAAAGTGGTACCTTGACTGGTTTGACCAAAGGGTGGTGATATAGGAGGCATAGTTTTAGTCATATTAGGATCTAGATTTTAAAAACAAGAACGGTTTATAAAAAGTTTTATAAATCAAACCGCTCTGATACCAACTGAAAGTCCCTTAATATAATAATTGTCGAAACTATAACTCGTATAAACACAAAAACATAACGAAATACTTTTCAAACACGTAATGCTTTATTAAGTATTACAAACGAAGTATTACAAAGTTCTATGAATACACATGTTGAATTACAATAAGAATTGAACCCTAGAACAAGTAAACTTGATTCAAGACTCAAGTTTACAAGGGAACCTATGAGACGCTAGTAGACAGCTGAGAGCTCACTGCTTCCTGAGAGAGAAAGAACTTAGATAATTTATCCAAGCACAAGGGTTGCATTAACTCTTCTTTCTCACTCCTATTTATAGTGGTACGAGGTTGCTTCCTTAGTGGGAGTAGTTGATACGTGTCATCTTCTGAATGGAAGAGTACAACGTATTAAATGCATGTCCAAATCAAGACATACCTTTAAAAAACTTTAGGTGAACAGTTCTGCCAACTGTTCACCTTTTGTCCCACTAGGTCGTACTAGGCTTTATCTTGAATCTCTTGTTTTGTCCCGCTCAAAACACTTTGTAGATTCTCCCGCCTAAACTATAAAGGATTGGACAAGCTTTGCTTGTATCAGACTTCTAGGGTTCTTAAGTGATCTCTGAGAATTGTCAACTCAGATATCCTTGAACACCAGCACATTCCTTCTACATCCCAGCTATTCATAATCGCTGGTAAATATTACTTCATATTGTCTTCGACTTCTCTGACGTTGTCTTTGACTTGAATGTTCCAGGTGTGCCAGTTGAGGCTTTGCCTTCCGCTGGTCTGGTCTCTGTTGCTGGTCCTCTAAGCGATCAGTAACACTTAGTCTAATTTTAAACAAATCTAGACTGGGCCATAGTTAAAACTTTCATTGGCCCAACATTATTTGTCTTTTTGACTTCTTTTTTTCTTGGCTAAAACTCCTAGCCATGGATCAACATACATACAAAGCTCATGTTGTATTTGACAAACATTGAGCTTGCAACCTTCTCCTAATTTTTGGATTTTTCTTCTACTATTATATGAGACTTTGACTTGGGTAAGTTTGACACAAAAATATAACTCAAGTTTTCAAAACGTATCGATTGGATAACTTCTTAATTATTTATATACATTTGCTTGAAACTTTTAATTTACGGCGGAAAACAAGAAGAAAATTTTTAGAATAGCCCAAAAATATTGCAATTAAGCATCTTTTTTCTCGATTTCCCTACAACCCCCTCACACTTAAGTTTAGCATTTTTCTCAATGTGATGAACCTGAACAAAAGTTAGGGAATAAGAGAAAAACCAGAATCACGGGCATATCATGTATCATGCAAGAGTCTTGTCTTCGCCTTCAACTTGCGGTACTTATAAAAAAGATAAAACATATAAAAATACGAAAACACTCTATTTTTGGTTTTTATAGGTTTTTATAAAAGCAGCACATGCTACACCCCCTCACACTTAAGCAAAACATTGTTTAAAAATTATGGGATGTAAGCATGAATTTATTAAAAAGGAAAATCATACTTAAAATTTTTTAAAACACACGGGTTGCCTCCTGAGAAGAGCTTATTTATTATAGAGTCATCAGCCTGAGTCGTACTTCTTTTTAGTTTTCTTCATTTTTTATCGAGCGGAAAATGTTCAATCCACTCATCATGGTATAGTTTAACACGGTGTCCATAAACAATGAAGCTTCCTCCATTGTTTTCATACAATTCAACATAACCGGACGGGTATCCATGTTTTACTATAAAAGGACCGTACCACTTTTGTGTACGCTTTGGAGCTTTGAATTTATATCGCATATTAAATAAGAGAACTTTGTCTCCTTTCTTGAATTCTTTTTGGATTCAAAGTTTCTTGTCATGATAAGCTTTGGTACGTGCTTTGTACAATTTGGAATTCTCATAAGCTTGGAGTCTTAATTCATCGAGTTCATGCAATTGCAAGAATCGGTTTTCTCCAATGATTTAGAGATCAAGATTACATCTTCTCAATGCCCAATAAGCACGATGCTCAATTTTGAAGAGAAAGTGACACGTTTTACCGTACAATAAACGATAAGGTGTTGTGCTAATTGGTGTCTTATAAGCTGTTCGAAATGCCCACATAGCGTCATCAAGTTTCCTTGACTAAATGGAAGGATTGTCCTTAATCGTTTTTTCTAGTATTCTTTTTAAGGCTCTGTTGTTATTCTCAACTTGTCCACTCATTTGTGGATGATATGCGGTGGCAAAGCGATGGGTGACTCCATAACGCTTTAAGATTTTCTCCATTTGTTTGTTACAAAAATGGGAACCTCGATCGCTAATTAAAGCTTTAGGCATTCCATAACGAGAGAAAAGCTTTTTCAAAAAATTGATTACGGCTCATGAATCGTTTGTGGGTAAAGCTTCGGCTTCGGCCCATTTGGACACGTAATCAATAGCGACTAAGATATATTCCAACTTATGGGATTTGGGAAAGGGTCCCATGAAATCAATTCCCCATACGTCAAATATTTCGCTAACTTGGATGTTGTTTTGAGGAATCTCATCTCTTCGTGAGAGGCTACTAGTACGTTGACAAGCATCACAATTTTCGACTAGAGTATAGGCATCTTTAAAAATTGTTGGCCAATTGAAACCAGCATCAAAAACTTTTTTCGCGGTGGTGGAAGGACCATAATGTCACCCAGTAGGGCCATGATGACATTCATCAAGGATCTTTCTTCTTTCCGCACCATAAACATATCTCCTAATCATGCCATCGGGGCATACCTTGCAAAGGTAGGGATCTTCCCAGAAATAGTATTTTAGGTCGGAAAAGAATTTACATCGTTGGTGATAGGTTAAACCTTTTCTTAGAATTCTTCCAACGAGGTAATTTGCAAAATCTGCAAACCACGGAGGTTCGTCCGTAGAGATTTGCATAAGAGTTTCATAGGGAAAATAATCATCGATATCTTCATCCCTTAACTCTTCCATGTTTAGATTTTCAAGTCGTGATAAATGATCGGCTGCGACGTTTTCAGCTCCTTTCTTATTTTGAATTTCGATGTCAAATTATAGTAGTAGTAAAATCCATCTAATAAGACGTGGCTTAGCATCTTGTTTAGAGAATAGGTATTTCAACGCGGAATGATTGGTGAATACAATCGTTTTTTACAACACGAGATAGGATCAAAATTTGTCAAAAGCAAAAACTACGACAAGTAGTTCTTTCTCGGTTATCGTGTAGTTGAGCTGCGCACTATTTAGAGTTTTGCTTGCAAAATTTATAGGACGGAAATGTTTTCCTTTGCGTTGTCCTAATACGGCTCCTACAGCGAAATCTCTTGCATCACACATAAGTTCAAACGGTCACGACCAATCCGGTGAAACCATGATCGGTGCATTCGTTAACTTGTCTTTAAGCTTTTCAAATGCCTTTATGCATTCTTCGTTGAAATCAAAGACTATATCTTTTTCAAGGAGTTTGGTCACCGGTCTAGCTATTTTAGAAAAGTCTTTTATGAATCGGCGGTAGAATCCCGCATGACCTAGAAAACTTTTAATGGCTTTAACGTTAGTAGGTGGTGGTAATTTGGATATCACTTCGATCTTGGCCTTGTCTACTTCTAGTCCGGCTCCGTAGACTTTGTGTCCAAGCACAATTCCTTCAGTCACCATAATGTGACATTTCTCCCAATTGATCACGAGATGAGCTTGTTTGCATCGGATGAGCGTGTTCTCTAGATTAAAAAGGCAAGACTCGAATGAGTTTTCGAAGACTGAAAAATCATCCATGAAAAAATCCATGGATACTTCGATCATGTCTTGAAAGATCGCGATCATATACCTTTGAAAGTCGAAGGTGCATTGCAAAGACCAAAAGGCATACGCCTATAAGCAAACGTTCAAAAAGGACACGTAAAAGTGGTCTTGTCTTGATCGGATGCTTTGATAGGTATTTCCAAATTTCCGGAAAAGCCATCGAGAAAACAAAAGAATTTGTTCCCCGCTAGTCTTTCCGACATTTTGTCCATGAATGGTAGAGGAAAATCATCTTTTCGTGTGGCATCATTTAATTTGCGGTAATCAATACACATACACCAACCGGTAATGGTTCTTGTAGGAACAAGTTCGTTATGTTCGTTGGTCACAACAGTCATTCCTCCTTTCTTAGGAAGGCAGTGAATAGGACTAACCCAAGGACTATCTTCTATGGCAAAGATGATTCCTGCTTCAAGGAGTTTGATTACTTTGGCTTTTACAATCTCCTTCATGTTTGGGTTAAGTCGGCGTTGCCTCTCAATAAAGGGCTTGGCATCGTCTTTAAGATTGATCTTTTTGCAAAATTGCGAATCAATTCCCGGTATATCGGATGTTTTCCATGCAAACACTTCTTTGTGATTTTTAAGCATAGAAACAAGGCGTTACTTCTCATCTTCCATGAGTGAGGCTGAGATAATCACCGGAAGGATTGAATCCTTCTCTAGATAAGCGTACTAGAGATTTTCGGGAAGAGGTTTCAATTCAAGATCCGTCGGTGGATCATGAATAGATTTGGGAACTATAAAGTTTGACTTCGAAGGCAAAACTTCGAAGGGTTTGTTTTCCTCTTCTTCGAGAGTTACTTCAGAATCAAGGGCCATGAATTCTTCGAATTCACGATCACGATCGGTAACGCTATTCTTTTCCGAAGTTGTTTAGAATGGTGCGTTGTCATCAAGTAATGCATCCAACTCTTATTTCGTTACTTCATCGATAACATCCACGCGGAAGCATGTGTCATCATTAGAATGGGAATGTTGCATAGCTTTATCCACTAAGAATGTGACTTCATCGTCACCAACTCTAAGGTTGAGTTCTTTATGCTTCACGCGAATGATAGCATTGGCAGTGTGCACGAATGGTCGTCCTAAGATGAGAAGGACTTGATGGTCTTCCTCCATTTCAAGGATTACGAAGTAGTTGGGAAATATGAATTTGCCAACTTGAACAAGCATGTTATCAGATATCCCAATGAGATATTGGTAGGTGTGGTTAGCCAAACGTATACTCATACTTGTAGGTTTCAAAGTATTGTTTGAAAGATTCTTGTATAATGAGTATGGCATAAGATTGATACTCGCGCCTAGATCGGCCAAGGCGTGACATTCAACATTGTTGGCTAGAGTGCATGGTATGAGAAAGCTTCCCGGATCTCCGAGCTTTGGTGGATGTTTGCTTTGCAAGGCTGCAAAACATTCTTCGTTTAGAAACGCGGCAGAGATTTGCTCCGTCTTACTATGGTTGCTCACAAGATCTTTGAGGAATTTCCCAAAGTTGGGCATACCGGTTATGATATCAACAAGGGGAACATTGATCTTAACTTCTTGGATCATCTTAAAGAAATTTGGCATTACGATCCTCCATCTTTACCTTTCGTAGGTACTGTGGATATGGAATTTTGGGTGTATACGCCTTTGGTGTTGGTGTTGGAAAGGGTGTGGTTTGTTTTGGTTTCGGTTTGGAAGTAGGAACAGTTTCTTCCTTCTTAGGCTCATCGGCTTCATCTTCAATTTCATCGGCAAAAGTGGGAGAATTGGTGTTTGGGTTTTGTGGTGGATCATAACTCAGCCCACTTCTTGTGAACACGGCATTCACATGTTTATTACGTGAGGAGGGTGGGCGGTATGGTTTATCCGTAGATGGTTTTGGGTTTGTTTGAGTGTTGCTTGGCAACGAACCACTTGGTCGATTGGCTAATTAGTTGGTGATTCGACAGATCTGGGTTTCGAGATCACTAATAGTGGCGATGTGGTATCTTTGTCCTCTTTCAACTTTGGCTTTGAGATCAAAGAATTGGTTCTTAATCAACGTGTTTGTTGATTTTTGAGATTCTATGAAAGCTAACAACGTTTTTTCTAAGTTAGATTTTTTGGGTTTCTTCTCGTTTGATGGAACGGAATTATCATTCTCACGAGGTTGTGAGTTACGATTTTCGTTTTTGGGGTACTCACGCCATGTGTCGGGGTTTCTACTGTAGTAGTAACCTCGATAACTGTTAGACACGTAATTATTCAAGTTTTTAGTGTTAATATCCCTTCGTTTTTGGCATAATGAATAGCAAAACGTGTATTTTTAGTGCATTTATCGTTTATATTTGTTATTTATTATTGTAGGTACGAATATTAAAGAAAATGAGAAAAAACGAAGAAAAAGACCAAAAACGAGCACGAGAAATGAAAAGAGCACGGGAAATCGAGATTGACGGTGCACTCATTTTTCATTGGGCCGGCCCGACACCATTTATATGAGTCGAACCGACCCGATAATGTTTATATACTCTTTTAGCCCAACACTTCACTAATTGTGGCCCAGTATCAACTCCAGCCCATTACAAATTGTGGCCCGAAAGTAATAACAAGAAGAATGAAGGCCCGAGCATAATCAAGCCCAGCAAGGCCCGAAGCACACAAGCCCATACACAAGAGAACTTTATCTCTTGTTTAAAGAAGATCAGAGATATATAATAATGAGAGATAGCTTAGATAATAGGCACATTCCATTTTTCTTTTTCATTCCTTCTTTCTGTTCCATTTTTCAATTCGTAGGGTAGTAGTAGTAAACTTATGTTAGATTTAGATTTTTTCCAAAAGAATAAACGCAGCTTTCAATTTACTTTCTTTTTTTTTTGTTCGAAAATTAAATTCCAGTCTCTTTCGCTTCGGTTCACATATCCTACCAAGCAGATTTGCCTAAATCTCTCGCAGCTTATCAATTGTAGTTCTTGTATTTGATTCTTGGTTAATAAAGGAGGCTCGATTTGTGTTTATTACTGAAGACATGATTTAGTTTTTGGAGATATTGATTTTCGGTAGAAGATTAATGATTCGGTAGAAGTATTTGTATTCGGTTTCGATATGACTTTCGGTTATGTTATGAATTGCGATTGGATGTTGAATAGACTGATGATAGTTTCTATTCGGCTTTAGTTTTGGATAGAAGATTTTATAGCTTTCGGTTGATGTTTTGTGATTTGGTATGCTGTGGGATTCGGTGGTTCAGATCGCAGCAGGTTAATGTGATTTGGGTAGATGCAGTTTTCGGTTTCGATTCGATAGCGTCGTTAATGGTAGCTGTTAAAGGTAGCTGTTAGGCATTAGTTTCGGTTTCAGTTCGAGATTAGTTCGGTGTAGCTCTTCGTTTCGGTTCATTCGCTTAGCTCGTCGACAACGGACTGGTTTAGATTCGATAAAGTTTCGGTTAGCTTCAATATCGGTTACAGCTCAGTTTGTTGTTCAAGTTTGATATCAGTTTTGGCGTGTTCAATAGCCTCGTTCATCCAGCAGCTTTCGGCATCAGCGGACAGGTCGTTCTCTTTTAATTTTCTGAAATTTTCTGAAGTGAACTGCTAATTTTGTGTTTGTTTCAAATTGTATTTGTAGTTCATATTATTTCATATCATTTAAACTGTTAGTTTAGGCATCAGTTTTATAGCTGCACACTATTGGTTAATAGTTAGTTTTTCTATTTGAATAGTTTACATACTACTAGCAAGTAGAATTGAAAATTAAGTCAAGCACGGTAAAGAAGAATGATAACTTCAAACTGTTAAGTCATCTTTTGCAGGTCCATACCTAGAGATTTAGTTTGTTTTAGAGCTTTTTAGTTCATATTAATTGTTCATTTGATGCAACATATCATTTTGTCAACTAATTGGAGATTTTGTTGTTATACTGTTTCACTAAGAAATATGAATTCATGAATTCCATGTTTTGACTTTTTAAGTTTGGAACAAATATATTAGTAAGTTTTAGACTATGATGAAAATTATAGCTAATGGATAAGAGTAGATAAGATTTTCACAAAAAGAATTTAGAAAAGAGTAACTGCTGGGGTTTGAACTAGTAATTACATTTACCATATTATAACGTTTTTTTCAAATTCGAGTGTTAACAGTGCACTCTTTTAGCCACAATACTCGTTTCTTTAAGTTTCATATATTAGTTAGTCTATTGGGCTGACTAACCATTTTGGTCCATGATTTTGATTAATAAACGTTTGATTCCTATTCATTTCTAATTCATTTAAACTATTATATAGTATATAGTTTAGTTTAACATTTCAAGTTTTATAAAATTAGTATTTTAGTTTATTAAAATAGTTTAATTTTATAAGTTTGTATTTTATATTTTTTTTATATTTCGTGCGTTTAATTGCGGTATTTGCACTTTGTTTTAGAATAGTACGTATTGCGTAGTATAAATAGCATTTTTACTTTTATGTGCTTTGTTTGCCAAGAAGAAATAGATACCAATTATCCTTTTATTAACCAAAAACGAATAAAGTCGAAACGATAAAGTCTAATTTCAATTCGAGTCGAGTCGAGGAAAAACGATAAAACTAAAAAAAAGCTACATCAAAATGGCGCCGCTGCCTGTTCGTGCTCGTTACGATTGACGATTTTTCGTGAGGCGATTTGGATTTTGGGATCCGTTCGATTTTGAACGTTATTTTTATTGTTTAAAAAAAAAAAAAAAAAATTAAAAATTAAAAAAAAAATAAATAAATAAAAAAATTATAAAATCAATAAAAACAAAAAATATTTTCTTATTTTATATTCTTTTCTTTATTACTATATATACCCTTCAAAAAAATAAAAATAAAAAAATAATAATAAAATAAAATATATTTTTTTCTTTTAGATTTTATTTTTCTTTAACTATATATTATAATATTTTTTTTTTTTTTAAAAAAATTAAAAAATTAAAAAATCATCTAAAGCAAATTCTTTCCTAAGATTTGCAACAAAAAAAAAAAAATTGAAAAAAAGTTTTAAAAAATATCCTTCTTTATCCTCTATTGTGTGTAATTCTTTTCTCAACCCCTCTTATTTTTAATTCTTCATGGATTCGTCTTGCGTTCGGTGTGGGAGACCATGGCATGGTTTTCAAACATGTCAATGGTGTATTTGTGAGTGGTGTGGTTTTAATATCGACAATACACAATTTGGATTTTGTCCATTTTGCATTTCAACGAATTCTTACTTCTCCTCTTACAATACTTTCTCCCCCCCTCCCGTCTATGACAATCCCTATCCGCAACATGAACCGGGTTTTTCCCAATACCCGTGTTGCAATCATTGTGGGGGCCCTCACGATACTTCGTATTGTCAGCCAATGAATTATTATGAGCCAAATCCGTGTCCTCATTTTTCTTCACCGATGGATTATTATGAACCAAATCCGTGTTCTAATTCTTCTCAACCGATGACTTCCTATGAGCCACATCCGTGCTATAATTCTGGTTTTTATAACAGTGAGCCCCCACATCCTACCATCAATCATCAATCCTCTCAGAGAATTCAACAACTCAATGCTTTGAAAGACGAAACACACGCCATTGTTTTGCAACTTCAAGAAGCCGTTGTTCTTCTAAAAGAAGCAAATGAGGAGGAAAAGCGACAACGACAACGACAAGAGCAAGTATCTAATCTTAGTGATTATACTCCTCCTCTTGTGAGTTCTTACTATTATGATGATGATGACGACGAGAATACTATTTCTTGGAATGATCTTTGTGCTCAATGTCCTAGTGCAATTGTAATTCCTTCTCTCGACTTGCCGGCTCTCGAGCCTAAGGATTCATCCACTCCTATTCTTGATTCTTCCACTACGGAGACCGATGCCTCTCTCATCATGGGGGATGAGGGTCTTATCACTATTCCTTGTGATGAGATTCTTATTCCAATCCAAAGTGAGCCTACGGTTGCTTCTGATAGTGACGATGAGTGTGAATCTCTTTCTCGTGATGATTCATTATCTCCCACCGACATCTTGGGAGACGATTCTTTGGCTTTCTCTAATCCTCTTTTTGATCTCGATGATGATTTTACTTCTAGTGATGAAGAGTCACTATCCGATGAAGACGTTCAGAAGGAAAATTTCAAGATTTATTCGAACCCTTTATTTGATTTTGATGACGCCTACATCTCTAGTGAGGTGAATCCTCTCTTTGAAGAGGGGATTGAGGACATTGATAGCTCCGACTCTCTTGCTATTGATGAGCATTCGTTGTTAGCCATGCCACCTCTCATCGTAGAGGAGGTGGAGAGATTCGACCCTACCTTCCGTTTGATTCGCTCTGGTGAGGTGACGCGGGTGGTAGATATGTCTTCTGATATTTCTCATATTATGTTGCCACCCCGTCCTACCGCGTACACACCCAAGCAGGTGATGTATCGCTTTTACTCTCCTCATTTCATACCGGGACATGAGGATGAGTGCTTTGACCCGGGAGGTGACATTGACCATTCTATGATTGATACCTTTACGGCTTTGCCGAATAGTGACCATCCATTGTCTTTGGGGGATGACAATTTGTCTCCTTTACCCATCCCACCTCCCGTGGATCACGACCTCACATACTTTTCGTATGTTGAGAGGACTTTTCTACCTTTCATGACTTATCCTCCTGCCTCTCATTTATTATGTTCATCCGGGACCGAGGATAAGATTTTTGATCCCGGTATTACATTCGAGGATTCCCCATGGACCATTTAATTCGGGGTCGAGTCAGGCTCGTGACTCGGTTAACAAAAACAAGCGCTTCTCAGGAGGCAACCCGATGATCTATCCTTTTTATTTATTTTCTAACATAAGTGTAGGGGCGTGTGCTTCTCTCCATGTGTGCTTGTTGGTTTTTGTTTTTGTGTGCAGGTTCCCTTGGATCGATAAGACTTTCAGAAGGTCGATGTTGCTATTTTCCATCATCTTCTTCATTCAGTCTCCGATCGATCTTCATGTCTATATCAGGGGAGTACTCAGTTCTCATCCTTATCCATACATATCTGATTGTGTTCTCCTTCTTACACTTGGAATTCTAGCATTAGCCTTTTGTGTTCTTAAGTGTAGGGGTAGCACCTTATCACTTTTGAACATTGAGGCCAATGTTCGGTTCTAAGTGTAGGGGGGTCTATATCATATGGATCATATTCATGCCTACTTGTTTGCCCTCTAGCATCTTATTTTGAGCAAATGTGTGTTTGTTTTATTTTATTTTATTAATAATAATAAAACGTTTTTGACCGTGCGTGATTGACTTGTCCCGTAGGCTAGAACAAAGGGGATCCTGACTCTGCCTGAGTGTTGATCTGGCTGCTCCCTTTACTTTTAGACTAAGCTTTTAGGAATTGTGCAAATAAAAATGCTAAACGTGGAGTAGTTGGTTCTCTTTAGAGCTTATATGAGTAACCTATGGCTTTTCCTCCTAGATTATAACTAGACTTAATAAGTGTGTTTATTTTCAAGCCTTTGAACGTTAAAAATTGTGTTGTTATGCAAAAATAAATTCTTATGCAATTTTGATATAGAGTCCTAGTTCAACTTTTTATTTAAATTTGAGTGAAAGCATACTTTCTTAAATTTGAAATAATGTTGCGTGAATAAATATGTTGAAAAAAAAAAAATTTATTTGAAAAAAAAAAAAAAAAAAAGCCAAAAAAAAAAAAAAGAGATGAAAAAAAAAAATATATATATATATATAAAAAAAAAGAAAAAAAAAATATGAATATGAGTTTTATGTTTTTGTTGCTTTATTATAATTGTGAGAAACTTGCTTTTTCTTAAATTTAAATCGAAGTTGAACTAGAATTCGTCAATTTTATATAAGAGTTTAGACGGTAATTGAGAATGTAGAAGTCAAAGGTCCCGTGAACTCCGATACTATTCTCAAGGGTGTAAAAACCTAGCCTCCTAAGCTTTGCTAAAGGACAAGCTGAGAAGAAAGTCGCTACATGGAGTGATCTCTCCTTTGAATCTTCATTCTCTAATTACAGTCGTTGTTTTTCATCTAAGTGTGTTTTATTAGCTTAGCGGTGATTTCAAGATATTTGATTTCAAAATCCCGCCGATCCCGGTACTATTCTCCGTGGGGTGTCAAAAGCCCGGGCGCTTAACCGATGAGGTTGGGACGTCCCGAGAAGAAAGCCGCTACATGGGAAAGGCCATTTTTGAATCTTAAATCTCGTTATTTTCGGTGAGTCTAATATTCCACTTAGATGATTAGGCAACCATAACAAATGTCGATTTGAACGATCAAAAATTTGAAAATGAACACACTTGCCTAGTTTTTATAATTATAGGAGTGAAAAGTTATATTTACATAGGTTATTAGTATAAGTAGTGTTAGCATTTTGCCAAAACGTTTGCACAAGGAATCTTAGCTTAGTTGGGAGTAATAAAAAGAGGATGACGATATTTATTCCCTGGAGACACCCAGTTTGCGTGTTTCCCGTATACCTTGAATAAAAAGTCGAGCATGGCGGGTCACTTTGAATTTTTATTAGAAAGGCGATTTTGAATAAGGTAGTTTTAATTTGTTTTTGGACTTAGCGTTTGTGATAGTAGTTGCTTGGGGGCAAGCAACGTCTTAAGTGTAGGGGTGTGTTAGACACGTAATTATTCAAGTTTTTAGTGTTAATATCCCTTCGTTTTTGGCATAATGAATAGCAAAACGTGTATTTTTAGTGCATTTATCGTTTATATTTGTTATTTATTATTGTAGGTACGAATATTAAAGAAAATGAGAAAAAACGAAGAAAAAGACCAAAAACGAGCACGAGAAATGAAAAGAGCACGGGAAATCGAGATTGACGGTGCACTCATTTTTCATTGGGCCGGCCCGACACCATTTATATGAGTCGAACCGACCCGATAATGTTTATATACTCTTTTAGCCCAACACTTCACTAATTGTGGCCCAGTATCAACTCCAGCCCATTACAAATTGTGGCCCGAAAGTAATAACAAGAAGAATGAAGGCCCGAGCATAATCAAGCCCAGCAAGGCCCGAAGCACACAAGCCCATACACAAGAGAACTTTATCTCTTGTTTAAAGAAGATCAGAGATATATAATAATGAGAGATAGCTTAGATAATAGGCACATTCCATTTTTCTTTTTCATTCCTTCTTTCTGTTCCATTTTTCAATTCGTAGGGTAGTAGTAGTAAACTTATGTTAGATTTAGATTTTTTACAAAAGAATAAACGCAGCTTTCAATTTACTTTCTTTTTTTTTTGTTCCAAGATTAAATTCCAGTCTCTTTCGCTTCGGTTCACATATCCTACCAAGCAGATTTGCCTAAATCTCTCGCAGCTTATCATTTGTAGTTCTTGTATTTGATTCTTGGTTAATAAAGGAGGCTCGATTTGTGTTTATTACTGAAGACATGATTTAGTTTTTGGAGATATTGATTTTCGGTAGAAGATTAATGATTCGGTAGAAGTATTTGTATTCGGTTTCGATATGACTTTCGGTTATGTTATGAATTGCGATTGGATGTTGAATAGATTGATGATAGTTTCGATTCGGCTTTAGTTTTGGATAGAAGATTTTATAGCTTTCGGTTGATGTTTTGTGATTTGGTATGCTGTGGGATTCGGTGGTTCAGATCGCAGCAGGTTAATGTGATTTGGGTAGATGCAGTTTTCGGTTTCGATTCGATAGCGTCGTTAATGGTAGCTGTTAAAGGTAGCTGTTAGGCATTAGTTTCGGTTTCAGTTCGAGATTAGTTCGGTGTAGCTCTTCGTTTCGGTTCATTCGCTTAGCTCGTCGACAACGGACTGGTTTAGATTCGATAAAGTTTCGGTTAGCTTCAATATCGGTTACAACTCAGTTTGTTGTTCAAGTTTGATATCAGTTTTGGCGTGTTCAATAGCCTCGTTCATCCAGCAGCTTTCGGCATCAGCGGACAGGTCGTTCTCTTTTAATTTTCTGAAATTTTCTGAAGTGAACTGCTAATTTTGTGTTTGTTTCAAATTGTATTTGTAGTTCATATTATTTCATATCATTTAAACTGTTAGTTTAGGCATCAGTTTTATAGCTGCACACTATTGGTTAATAGTTAGTTTTTCTATTTGAATAGTTTACATACTACTAGCAAGTAGAATTGAAAATTAAGTCAAGCACGGTAAAGAAGAATGATAACTTCAAACTGTTAAGTCATCTTTTGCAGGTCCATACCTAGAGATTTAGTATGTTTTAGAGCTTTTTAGTTCATATTAATTGTTCATTTGATGCAACATATCATTTTGTCAACTAATTGGAGATTTTGTTGTTATACTGTTTCACTAAGAAATATGAATTCATGAATTCCATGTTTTGACTTTTTAAGTTTGGAACAAATATATTAGTAAGTTTTAGACTATGATGAAAATTATAGCTAATGGATAAGAGTAGATAAGATTTTCACAAAAAGAATTTAGAAAAGAGTAACTGCTGGGGTTTGAACTAGTAATTACATTTACCATATTATAACGTTTTTTTCAAATTCGAGTGTTAACAGTGCACTCTTTTAGCCACAATACTCGTTTCTTTAAGTTTCATATGTTAGTTAGTCTATTGGGCTGACTAACCATTTTGGTCCATGATTTTGATTAATAAACGTTTGATTCCTATTCATTTCTAATTCATTTAAACTATTATATAGTATATAGTTTAGTTTAACATTTCAAGTTTTATAAAATTAGTATTTTAGTTTATTAAAATAGTTTAATTTTATAAGTTTGTATTTTATATTTTTTTTATATTTCGTGCGTTTAATTGCGGTATTTGCACTTTGTTTTAGAATAGTACGTATTGCGTAGTATAAATAGCATTTTTACTTTTATGTGCTTTGTTTGCCAAGTAGAAATAGATACCAATTATCCTTTTATTAACCAAAAACGAATAAAGTCGAAACGATAAAGTCTAATTTCAATTCGAGTCGAGACGAGGAAAAACGATAAAACTAAAAAAAAAGCTACATCAATAACCACCTCCTCGGTATCCTTGGGCGTAGTTTGCTTCTTGTGGTGGTTCTCTTATTGGTGTGTCACCACACTTCGTAGATGGGTGTGGTCCTCCACAAAGAGTACATTCGCCTCGCATCTCTTTCATTTCGTCTTTGATAGTTTTGAATTGCGATTCGAATTTAGATGTGAGAGCGTCCATCTTTTCCATGAGTTTAGAATTTTTACTACTTTCAACGAAAGCAATGGTTTTCTTGAATGGTTTGGAACGGTTATCTTTGGACCAATCGTGTTTTAAGAGAACTCGGTCCTCGAGCAATTGATATGCTTCGTTGGGAGTCATATAGATAAAGAGTCCACATGCGTCAAGGATTGCTTGAGTTGGTTCATTGAGACCATGATAAAAGATTTGGATGATGGTTCCTATTAATAAACCATGTCCATGACAACTACAAAGTAGGTCTTTCATTCGGTTCCACGCATCAATGAGTTTTTCTTGTGGAAGTTGGGCAAAACCTCATATTTCTCCCATGAGTCTTTCGTACATGGCGGGTGGAAAGAAACGGCTAATAAAAGCGGTTCACATTTGTTCCCATGTTGCAATGGTATCGGGCGTCAACTCATTATACCAAACTCTTGCATCTCCGGATAGAGATGATGGGAAGAGTTTGAGTTTTATAGCGTCGACATTGACGTCGACTCCATATCGGAACATGCCACATATCACTATGAATTCGTCTATGTGCTGCGGATCGGCCCTCGTACGGCCGTCAAATTGGCGGTCTTTGATCATTGAAAGGTTATGACCTTTCACGGTGAAATTTTCTCCAAGCTCAACTTGAACAATTGCAGCCTCGGGGTTAGGTGCTACTACTCGTTTGGTCGCCCACATGGATTGATCGTCAACCATTTGGAATGGGAGATCGTTAAATGGGTTATAGACGACAAATGAGTCTAAGATATTATCAAATGGTGTGTTTTTGGTTTTTGAAATGCGGTTTTCAAAAGAAACAAATGGTTGCTTCTTGCGATTTTTCTTTCGAGATTGATGAATATAACGTTCGGGATTGGCGTATGGATTAAGCAATTCTTGACCGGAAGAGTGTGTCTTTATTCAAGTCTTGAAGAACTTTTGAAAAAGATTACAAGTAACAAAAATAAAAACAACCAAAAGATAACTAGTAGGAAAATAAGTAAAATAGAAATTAAATAAACCAAACAAAATAAAAACATAAATTTTGTTTTTTTATCAGATTTGGTTTTGTCGGTCGGCAAAATGCCCTTGTCAGTCGGCAAAATGGATTCTGTTAAAAGTTTTAAAAAGTTTCAGGCGACAACTATAAATCTACCGGTGGCAGAAAGTGGGTTTGGGTGTTTGCCGGTCGGCAAAAGGGTTTTGTTAGGCAGAAAAATCACTCCTGGTGTGGTATTGCCGGCGGCAAAATAATGCTACTTCAAACATTGGTATATTTTCTTTTTTTTACTTTTTGATTTTTGGCTTTTAGGCAACAAGAACGCTACAATGGGTTTGATTATATGATTATTTTGGAACTAAGAACACAATCAAATCCCCGACAACGGCGCCAAAAACTTGATGCGTCTCCGGTGTGATGGATATGGAGAACAAGTTTTAAATTTATAAACACGAATTACCGGATTGACTAAAAACGCACGGGCAAGTATAACCCTTTCGTTTGTGTATAGATTTTATGTGGTAATATCGAGATCGTTCACGGGGATTTGGAAAACCTATGATCATTCAAAAATAAAACTATAATCGTTGATTGTGGCAATTGTAGACAAACAAATAACAAGTAAAATGATGAGATTAATAATAAGATTAAAAGCAACACTTGGTAAATACTAGTTTAGGGATCCGTAGTGGTATGATTGTGATGACATGTTTAACAAATATGATTATGATAATTAGATGGATAATCCAATCTATTGTTTTCAAAAGCTTCAATCCTCGTCAAGACTTTGGTTAAAGAAAACAAGCATTAGACTCAATCACTCAATTTAAGGCTTAATCCAATTTCAACACATTCGATTCACGGTTGTTTCACGAATTTGCTAACATTTATAATTATTTTTCTTGATAATCAAAACTTCTTAAGAAATGATCAATACAAAAGATAGCCAATCATAGACAAACTGGCTATGACTTGTTGATAGAAAATAACCCTTTCGACCTATGAAATCTTTACCAAAAAATTAAGTTGTGATAACAATTGTCACATAAAACATAAGTACTAATGGTTCAAAAGAAAGTTTGACATTTAAATAAACATAAATCACAATCACAACTACTTCTTCATAGCACAAACATCATCCTACCAAGTGTAGAATGAGATTTAGCTACTCATAACAAACAATGAAATAAACTCTGAAATAATAGTCTTATAAGTCATAATTAAGAGTCTTACAAAGTGGAAATATGTTGCTAATGATTAGGGTAATGATCCCTAAGATTTTCGTGATGTTAACTTTACTTTTCAGACTCCAAAAGTGGCTTTTCTTGCACCACCTTGCTCAAATCCGGGAATGGAGGTTTGGACAAGGTTGAGAGAGTTATTTTGTGGTTATGAAAGAGTAATTAGATTATGTGAAGAGATATATGATTGCATGACCCCAAGGGTCTTATTTATAGGAAAAGTTAATGCCTAGACATTAATGATTGGCTTGGAGCTAAAGACAAATGCTTGAAACCAAAGGAAGTCTAGAATCTTCTTGTATGTTCTCCCTTGAGCTTGCAAGAATGTAGACACAAATTCTGCCAACACAAATGTGGGTGGCAACCTGAATCCTGCTGGTGGCAAGTCGGCTGAGTTTTTCTGGTGGCAACTTAGATTCTGTTGGTGACAACTTCATGCTGAGTGACTTGCATGCTCTTTGGAAATACTTGTTCTTGCACCGGAAATTGATCTTTAAAGGATTTTAACTTGTACACGGGTCTTGAACTTGACTAGGATTATTCGTACTCGTACTAATCTCCATGTTGGTGTTGTTTTACACTCTATTCCTGCAATTGGCTACACAAATACTTGCAAACATAATTGGGCACAAATATGTACAAAAGTATTATACATATAACCAATATACATGTACAAATGTAGGGATAACGCTCCCAAATACATGTTGGCTTTGGGCATTATCAGACCTCATCATGCACTTAGAGGGGTTTCCTCTAATTATACTGGTCTGGGTAGGAGGGATCAACTCCTTGTGAAGGATGCAAGGCACACACCACATTCACCATGAAAAGATCCTGACTGAAAATATGTAACTAGGATGCATCCATACGCCCCACATGATAATATAAATAAATGGCCAAACTAAAAGGGATGCCACGAGCAATCACTCCGTCGTGGGGAAGTCATAACATTGGAGCCTCCGGTGTTATGGTTATGGTACCTCCATAACTAGATGAACTGACATGCATGTATATAGCTCAGACATTTAAAATATAACATAAGCATTCAAAACATATAAAATAACTGGGTAAATAGATGCTGCAAACGGGAAATCCTAATCAAACATACGAAAGAATGTCCATACTGAAGGACGGAATATCCGTACCTTATGCCCAGTAGTGAAGCTAGAATGGAAGCTGAACGATCTACTCCGACTTCGCAGATAATACATAAATAAGGGACGTGTATGAGTTGTCTAATTACTGAGTGTGTTACTGGTTTTGTGTGTTCTTAGCTTATTTTATATGTTCTTGTCATGTTTTACTATTTTAAGTGTTATCTTGTATTTATTCATGTTTTACATGTATTTTGGTTATGAATTTCATGTATTCTTGTATTACTATACTTGTAGTGTCATAATAAGTAACTTTCTAAAAATAGAAGGTTTCCAAAAATAGAAAGTTTCCAAAAATAGAAAGTTTCCTGAAATAGAAAGTTTCCATAAATAGACATAAGCTGAATTAATAAGTCTAAAATATAAGCTAGTGCTTATTAGTCATAAGTTATAAGACAAGATAATTTGTTAGTAAAGTCTATTAAGTTAAATACTTAGGCAAAAGTGATTATTAATTAATAATAAAAATGCATGGTTTATTAATTAATAAAATATCCTAGTTCATTTAATAAAACTTTACCTTTTATCCATAATTAAATTAAGTCATGGTTTTTAATTTAATTATGTCCAAATATATACTTAGTTTATAACATGTATTATTAATTTTAATAATAAACCTACATCATGATTTAGTTAAATAAATTAATAGTTCATGTAAAAATTTAATTAATTAATCGATAAAATAGTCACTGACAAAATGTACCCAAGTCCCGAACCCGAGACAAAACCAACCGAGCCAAACACACCCACTCAGCCGACGGTTGGTGGTTGGCCGGCGGCTGTGGCCTTCGCCTAGCCGTCGGTTGTCACTGTGTTCGTAGGTTTCCCATTGGTCGCAACCGTGCCCCCTGCTGTGGTCAATCTACCCACCGACAGCCTATGGCTCTCAGTTCCCACTGTTATCACCAAGGTCCCCACCGAGGGGCCTTGGTTTGCTACTGCCCGAACGCACACACTACCGAACCCCTTGGGGTTTCGACTGTTGGACCAAAGATGTCACCGAGAGCCTTGAGTCTCTCGGTTGTGTGTGGTCGAACCAAAACCAACACCAACCAAACTCTCTTTCTTGATTTTAGTCATTCCATAACATGTTATTAATTCATGTTTTTAAAGATTCAAACGCACTTGATCATAATTAAAATAAAAGAAATAAAAGATTAAGGTTTTGTTAAATACCGATTACGTGGATGAAAAGAGAATTGAATCACAAACACTAATACGTAATTGCCCAAGATCAAAATCACAAAAATCATCCTTATGTTCTTGGTGGTTGTCGCGGCTAAGGGGAAGGAGAAAGCCAGGGTTTGTTTTATTTTTCTAAAAATTGGTATTATGAAAATCCCTGGTGAGTTAATTTGGTACACATGGATTCTTAAATGGGTCGGGCCAAAAAGGCCCTCTCCCTTTCCTCTTGTTACCGCGGCTACACACAAGCCCAAAACCAATTTTATTTGTTTTTCGTGCCAAAAAATATTTGTGAATGTTCGTGTTCAAATGTTCATGTTCAAATGGTCGTGAATTAATTATTATACGTAAATGTTTATCGTGCATTAATAATATACTTAATACTTTTAATTAAATGTTCGTGACACGCTTCGTATTAATTGAATGTTTTAATTTAGTCGTGTTATCATGTACTGTACTGTTCATGGTATTTTATGTGGGTTTTACAACTCTTCCCATCTAAAAAGAATAATTCGTCCCTGAATTATAGATAACATAAACTGAAAGAGGAACATACCCGAATCAAAACTGGAATTGAGGGTAAGAAGTCCGGATAGACTCCTCTGTCTCCCAAGTGGCTTCCCGCTCAGGATGGTCCCTCTAAAGGACTTTGACAACCGGAATCGTCTTCTTCCTCATGACTCGCTCTTGACGTTCAAGAACTCTTTCAGGTTCCTCGACATAAGAAAGATCCTCACGAATCTGCTCGAGTGGATACTAAACCATAAGTAGGGGATGATAATTTTACCCTCTAAGTAAGGACACATGGAATACATTGTGTACGTGAGAGAGCTGAGGAGGTAACACCAGACGATACGATACCTTACCGACACGTTCGAGGATATCAAACGGTCCGATTAAACAAGGACTGAGTTTTCCATTGATTACAAAGCGATTGAATCCACGTGCTCTTGATACCTTGAGAAATACATGATCACCCACGTTGGAGTACAAATCTCTACGGTGCCTGTTGGCATAACTCTTTTGACGTGCACAAGCTGCCTGCAGCTTCGCCTTGGAAATTGCAACCTTCTCATTGGTCACCTCTATCATCTCCGGACCCTCAATAATTCTCTCACCAACCTAATCCCAGCAGATTGAGGCATGGCACTTCTTGCCATACAACATCTCAAACGGTGCACACTTGATACTGGCATGCCAACTGTTGTTGTATGCAAACTCTACTAAGCAGATATAGTCGTCCCAACTCCCTGTCCATTCAAAAGCACAAGCTCGCAACATGTCCTCTAGTGTCTGAGTGGTACGCTCCGATTGTCCATCTGTCTGAGGATGAAAAGCTGTGTTAAGCTTAACTCTGGTGCCCAAATCTTTCTACATACTTCTCTAGAACCGATATGTAAAACGAGGATTTTTGTCAGAGATGATACTAGATGGAGTACCATGTAATCTGATGATCTCCTTTTGATTGATATATGTCAATCTGCTAACTTAGTAATCCTTGCGGATTGGTAGGAAATGTGCAGATTTGGTCAGTCGATCAACAATAACCTAAATGGCATCATGCTTCCTTTGGGTCTGCGGAAGTCCAGTGACAAAGTCCATGGAGATCATGTCCTACTTCCACTCTGGAATGTCTAATGGTTGTAGTAAACCACTAGCTCGTTGATACTCAATCTTAACCTGCTGGCGGGTAAGACATTTGGAGACAAACGTAGCAACATCCTGCTTCATACCACTCCACCATAAATGCTCCTTGATGTCATGGGACATCTTGGTGGAACCAAGATGAATGGAAAATAGAGAGCTGTGAGATTCAGTCAGCAAAGCCTCCCTGAGTGTAAGGTCATTAGGAACACATAATCTAGTGCCCTGCCATAAGATACAATCATCACCTACACGAAACTCCGTCTGTTGGTTGATGTTCTGAATAACCGCCCAGATCTCACCTTCATCTTTCTGAGCTTCCTTGATCCTAGAGAGTAAGTCTGACTCAACTCTAAGATTAGCCCAATAACCATGTTGTCCACGTACCATAAATTTGATGTCTAGTCATTCTAAATCACGTAAGATTTCCTCTTCTATCTTAATACCAGTAATCATGGCCGACTTCTTGTTGAGAGCATTTTCCACTACATTTACCTTGCCGGGATGGTATTGAAGATTGATGCGTAGTCCTTTCGTAGCTCTAACCACCATCTTTGCCTCATGTTCAGTTCTTGCTGGGTGAAGATATATTTAAGGCTCCTATGATCTGTGAAGATATCACATGATTCGCCATACAAGTAATGCCTCCAAATCTTTGGTGCAAAAAATCAGCTGCAAGCTCCAAGTCATGGGTAGGATAGTTCTCCTCATAAGGCTTAAGCTGCCGTGATGCATAAGCAATCACTTTCCCATGTTGCATGAGAACGCAACTAAGACCCATCCCTAAAGCATTACTATAGATCTAAAATCAACCTGTGCTAGATGGGAGAGTAAGAATAGGGGCAAATACCAACTTCTTCTTGAGTTCTTAAAATATCTTCTCTTGCTCATCACTCTAGACGAATTTCTACCCTTTTCGCATCAGCTTAGTCAAAGGTAAGGCCAAACTTGAAAAATTCTCCACGAACCTGCGGTAATAACAAGCTAAGCCCAGAAATCAATGGACCTTAGTCATTGACGTCGGTATTGGCCATTTTGAGATATCCTCAACCTTCGAAGGATCCATGTTCATCCCTTCTACGGATACGATGTGGCCCAAAAACGCCACTTTGATCAAACAGAATTCACACTTGGAGAACTTGGCATACAATTGATTCTAGCAATGTATCTGTAGTACTATACGAAGATGCTCTTCGTGTTCCTCCTTGGATTTTGAGAAAATCAGAATATCATCAATGAAGACGATAACAAACTTGTCTAGAAACTCATGGAAGACATGGTTCATCATATCCATGAATACTGTTGGAGCATTGGTGAGTCCAAACGACATGACTACAAATTTGTAATGACCATAGCGTGTATGGAAAGCAGTCTTGAAGATATCTTGCTCTTTTACCCATAGCTGATGGTAGACAGACCTCAGATCGAACTTATAGAAATGTTTGGCCCCTTGCAGTTGGTCAAACAGATCATCTATACGTGGCAAAGCATATCGGTTTCTGATTGTGATCTTATTCAGCTCACGGTAATCAATGGATAAACACATGCTGCCATCCTTCTTCTTTACTAATAACACCAGTGAACCCTATGGAGATACACTAGGGTGGTTGAAGCCTCGCTCCAAAAGTTCCTGCGGCTTCTCTTTTACCTCCTTGAGATTAATGGGAGCCATGCGGTAAGGAGCCTTATAGATTGGTTCAACTCCTGGGATGAGCTCAATACCAAACTCTACTTCACGCGCAGGTGGTATGCCCAGAAGCTCTTTAGGAAAAACATCAGGGAATTCTGACATGATAGGCTGATCCAGAATAAATGGAATATTAACATAAATATCATGAACAACAGCTAAGAAACCCTCGCAGTCATGTGACAGTAAGGCACGTGCCTGTAAGGCTAAAATGATTTGTACAGACTTTCCTGGTATGAAACCTATGAATGTACTCTGGTGTGTTGACATCACCGAAAATAACCTAATATAAATGGCAATCTATGGTGGCATGGTGTTTCAATAGCCAGTCCATGCCTAAAAACATGTCAAACTCGCACATATCTAACGAAAGTGCATCTAATTCACGAGTCCTGTCATCAAACTCTAGGGGAAGATCTCTGTACCCATGTGTGATGCGCACAGAGTCTCTCAGGGGTGTAGATATGTTTAAGACAATATCAAGTGGCATAGGGGATATCCTAACACGAGTAGCATAAACAATGGATATGACTGAAAGAGTCGCACCCGTATCAAACAAAACGCAAGCAACTTGACCATACATAAACAAGATTCTAGTGTTGGTACCTGACGAGTTGTTTGCTTGATCCCTGGTGGAGGTATACACACGTCCAGTAGTTGGAGGTGGCTTGGAATCAGCGTGCCCTAAAGTACCCTCAATCTCACCCATCTTGCAATCTTTCATATGGTAGCTTTGTTGGCCACATTTGAAGCAACCACCGGTAGCCCGACGAGACTGACCTGGGTGTCTGCGACTGCAAGTGGTGCAAATAGGGTGAGTGTACCCTCCAACGGGTGCTCTAGCTGGTTGGGATCCCGTTTCAGGAAGTATGCGTGAGACATGATTATAGGGGTACAAACATGACTACACAGAAAGTTTAGTTTGTAATACCAGATGAAGCTGCACGATTGGGATAAGAACCTCTACGGTCCTGATCCCGCCCGTTGTAGTGTTCCGGTAATAGATGCTAAAGTGTCAAAATTTATGAATCATAAAGCAACATAGAATAGGAATGAATAATTTTTAGGGACCTGCTGTTGCTGGAGTTGTTGGCGTTGTTACGGTAGTTGTCACTACCGCCATGCCTATCAGATGCAGAACGGTCCTGAGTCTGACCGTATCCCTTGGATTGGTATTGCTGAGTGGCCAGTTGGGACCGGTCCCTAGTGTTTTGTCTGAAAGATGAAACTGTATAGAGAATGATATAAAATGGGAAGTACTGAATTGAATGAAATGATTTACATTTGATGACTGAGATATACATCTTCTCAGATCTGTTTGCTTCACCAAACTCGTCTCTCTCTTGCAACATCTGTTGCTTTCGAGCTGCATCTGCCACCTGCGCCACATTAGTAAATGTAGCACATACCAGACTGTTGGCGATAGAAGTGCGAAGAACCCTACGAAAATGATATGCCTGTTCTTCAGCTGTCCCGGCTGCTGCGCCCAGGAAACCAGCAAATCTAAGGAATCTCTGCATAAATTCCGTACTATTCTCTCCAACTCTTTGTCGAATGCCATGATATTCCCTCTTGAGCTGATCCTGCTCAGCTTTCGGAAATAACTGATCCAAGACCAACTCCTTAAATTGCGCCCAAGTCAAACCAGCAATCCAATTATCACCTCCATTTGATTGCTTGAGTGCTTTCCACCATGCCAGCACATCTCCCTCAAATTTGTAACATACCAGCCTCGCCTTAAAGACATCATCACACCCCATGGTGTCGAAAATCTTCTCTATGTGTGTAATCCAACTCTCAGCCACAGATGGACTGTCAGTCTGCTAAAAAGCGCTAGGTCGCTATTTATTAAACCTTTTCAGTCATGTGATAAGAGTAGCTGGTGGAGCAGGAGGAGGATTGTTTTAATTCTGATGCTAATTGTGATTGGCTTAAACCTCAGCACAAATCTCATTTCTGAGTTGGGAAAGTAAAGCTTGCAGATTAGCTTGGACAGCTGCCTGTAGTTCTTGCTCATGTGTGTTAACCATTTGACAGTTTTAAAAAAAAATTAAATGATTGATCTGATTAGACCATAAGATAAACATAACAAAATGATGCATGAAACAGTTTATTAAGGCACAAAAAAAAGACTGAGTATGGGTGAACTCCTATGGGTCGTTTCGCCAAAACAAAATGACATGACAAGGGTGAACACCTACGGGTCGGTTCACAAAACAAAATTGATGTGACAAGGGTGAAATCCTATAGGTCGGTTCACCAAAACAAAATAGTTCGAATAAAAGCACATGCGACTAAATATGGACAATCCTGTACCAACCATTACTTAGTCAAAATACCTGCAACAAAGATACATGAAACAAATGTATGAAAATAAACTGTCAGTTTAGGAAAATCCTGGTGACTACCCACTAGTCACAGGTTAATTTTTTAGAGCCTACAGGTCGAAACCTTGGGCTCTGATACCATAATTGTAACACCCCGTTTTGATAAATGGAATATCACAAGATAATTATGGCGTGTCATCATAGCATGCAACGTAAATGTCTTAAAACATTAAATAACCATAAAGACAAATACCGGAATCAAACATTGGTAGTCCAACATAAGCTCACACACATGAAATATATGTACTAAAAGGGAACAATGTCAAAAAGAAATAAAGTAATGTATGGGAAATGCATAAGGTAAAGAATGTTGGATAACTTCCATCCAAATGCACATACTCTCAAGATCCTAAATGCGTCCCATCGTACATGACGTTTGAGAACATGGAAAGGAAACGGATGGGCAAGACGCCCAGTGAACAGATTTAGAACATAGTATGAATGACATAAGCATAATAAAGACTGATTAGCAGCGGAAATGTATAAGTCGTGGATAACCTGAAACATATTTACAAAACTGGTTTCATAGTTTGAAAAGCTTATGATTAACTTATGAAAACTATATTTTAAATTTAGCCAAGAGCCCATATAGGTCGTGAGGTGTCAACGTGCATGAATACTTAGAGGGGTGACCTCATCATGCAATTAAAGGGGTTGCCACTAATTATACTAGTCTGGCTAGGAGGGATCAACTCCTTGTGAAGGATGCAAGGCACACACCACATTCACCATGAAAAAATCTTGACTGAAAACATGTAACAAGGATGCACCCATATGCCACACATGATAATATATAAATGGCCAAACTGAAAGGGATGCCACGAGCAATCAATCTGTCGTGGGGAAGTCATAACACTTGTGCCTCCAGTGTTATGGTTATGGTACATCCATAACTAGATAAACTGGAATGCATGTATATAGCTCATGCATTTAAAATATAACATAAGCATTCAAAACATATAAAATAACTGGGGAAACAGATCGGTGCAAACAGGGAATCCTAATCAAATATACGAAAGAATGTCCATACTAAAGGACGGAATATCCGTACCTTATGTCCATTAGTGAAGCTCGAATGTAAGTTGAACGATCCTACTCCGACTTCACGAATACTACCTATAAGGGGCGTGTATGAGTTGTCTGATTATTGAGTGTGTTACTGGTTCTGTGTGTTCTTAGATTATTTTATATGTTCTTGTCATGTTTTACTATTTTAGGTGTTATCTTGTATTTATTCATGGTTTACATGTATTCTGATTATGAATTTCATGTATTCTTGTATTACTATACTTGCAGTGCCATAATGAGTAACTTTCTGAAATTAGCAGGTTTCCAAAAATAGAGTTTCCAAAAATAGGAAGTTTCCAAAAATAGAAAGTTTCCAGAAATAGTAAGTTTCCTGAAATAGAAAGTTTCCATAATTAGAAATAAGCTGAATTAATAAGTTTAAAATATAAGCTAGTGCTTATTAGTCATAAGTTATAAGCCATGATAATTTATTAAGAAAGTCTATTAAATTAAATACTTAGGCTAAAGTGATTATTACCTAATAATGCAAATGAATGGTTTATTAATTAATAAAATGTCATGGTTAATTTAATAAAACTTTACCTTCTATCAATAATTAAATTAAGTCATGGTTTTTGATTTAATTATGTCTAAATAAATACTTAGGTTATAACATGTATTATTAATTTTACTAATAAACGTAAGTCATGATTTTAATTAAATAAATTAATAGTTCATGTAAATCAACTTAATTAATTAATCAATAAAATAATCGCTAACAAAATATACCCGAGCCCCGAACCTGAGACAGAACCAACCGAGCTAAACACCCCTACTTAGCTGACGGCTGGTGGTTGGCCGGCGGCTGTGGCCTTGGCCTAGCCGTCGGTTGTCACTGGTTTTGCAGGGTTCCCACTAGCCGCAGCCGTGTCCCCCTGCTGTGGTTAATCTACCCACCGAGAGCCTATGGCTCTCGGAATCCACTGTTATCACCAAGGTCTCCACCAAGAGGCCCTGGTTTTCTGCGGCCCGAACAGACACACCACCGAACCCCTTGGGGTTTCGGCTGGTGGACCGAAGATGGCACCGAGAGCCTTGAGGCTCTCGGTTGTGTGTCACTGAACCAAAAACAACACCAACCAAACTCTTTTCTTTATTTTAGTCATTCCATAACATGTTTTTTGTAACACCCCACTTTGATAAGTGGATCGTTACGTGTATTTATGGCCTGTCATCAAAGCATGCAAGGTAATATGTCCTAAAACATACATGACCAAAAGTGGAAAACCAGAATCAACCATCGGTTCCTAAACATAAGCCCAAAACATAAATAAAGTAAATGAAATGAGAGGGACAAAAAAGTGTCCAAACAAGAATAAGTATAAGAAGGCAAAAGGAGAAGAAGTCTAAGGCAACTCACATACTATTCACGTCCTCCAAATGCTCAAGTCTGTCCTTGGGTACCATCCATTTTGGGACATGGAAAGGAAAGTAACGGATGAGCAATACGCTCAGTGAACAGATATATAACGTGATATTAATGACTAAAACATAAGTAAAGACTGAAAAGCAGCGGAAATGTATAAGTCCTGGAAAACATGGTACATGTTTCTAAAACTAGTTTTGTAGTTTGAAAAGCTTATGATTAACTTATGAAAACTGTATTTTAAAATTACCCAAGATCCCAAATAGGTCATGAGGTATCAACGTGCATTAATACTTAGAGGGGTGACCTCATCATGCATTTAGAGGGGTTGCCTCTAATTATATTGGTCTGGGTAGGAGGGATCAACTCCTTGTGAAGGATGCAAGGCACACACCACATTCACCATGAAAATCCTGAAAAACATGTAACTAGGATGCATCCATACGCCCCACATGATAATATAAATAAATGCCAAAAACTGAAGGGACACCACGAGCAATCACTCCGTCGCGGGGAAGTCATAACATTGGTACCTCTAGTGTTATGGTTATGGTACCTCCATAATTATCTGAACTGGCATGCATGTATATATAGCTCAGGCATTTAAAATAAAACATAAGCATTTAAAAATATAAAATAATTAGGGAAAACAGATGGCTGCAAACGGGGAATCCTAATCAAACATACGAAAGAATGTCCATACTAAAGGACGGAATATTCGTACATTATGTCCAGTAGTGAAGCTAGAAGGAAAGCTAAACGATCTATTCCGAGTTCGCGGATACTACATAATTTAGGGACGTGTATGAGTTATATGATTACTGAGTGTGTTATTGGTTATGTGTGTTCTTAACTTATTTTATATGTTCTTGTCATGTTTTACTGTTTTAAGTGTTATCTTGTATTTATTCATGTTTTACATGTATTCTGTTTATGTATTTCATGTATTCTTGTATTACTATACTTATAGTGTCATAATAAGTATCTTTCTAAAAATATCAGGTTTCCATAAAAAGAAAGTTTCCAAAAATAGAAAGTTTCCAAAAATAGAAAGATTTTAAAAATAGTAAGTTTCTAAAAATAGAAAGTTTCCAAAAATAGTAAGTTTCCTGAAATAGAAAGTTTTCGTAAATAGAAATAAGCTGAATTAATAAGTCTAAAATATAAACTAGTGCTTATTAGTCATATGTTATAAGTCATGATAATTTATTAGTAAAGTCTATTAAATTAAATACTTAGGCTAAATGATTATTAATTAATAATGAAAATACATGGTTTATTAATTAACAAATGTCATAGTTAATTTAATAAAACTTTATCTTATATCAATAATTAAATTAAACATGGTTTTTAATTTAATTAAGTGAAATAAAATACTTAGGTTATAACATGATTTAATTAATTAATTAATAGTTCATGGAATTTAATTAAATTAAATAACTAACAAAAAAATGCCTAATTTAAATTGTACCTGAGACCCGAAACCCAAGGCAAACCAAACCGAGCAAAACCAAACCGAGGCAAACACCCCCACACAACCGACGGCTGGTGGTGGTGGTCGGCGGCTAAGAAACCTTGGCTGTAGCCGCTGGTTGCCGCTGCTAGGCCAACGGGTCCCACCGGCTTTAGCCGGTTCCCGCTATTCGAATCAAGTTCCATCCAGCACTGGCTGGTACCCACTGTCTTTGATTCGTTCCCCCTGTTTGGGGCTTGTGACATGTTGCTGACCAACCAAAAACCATGCTGACCCGATATGGGTTACAGATGTTGGTGGAAAAAGACCACGAGACCCAAATGGTCTCGGTTTGCATGTACAGCCGAAACAAACACAATCCCACACCCGAATCATTCATGTTTATATCTTTAATTTCATATGTTCATGTGATAATCAAACGGAAACTTAATTTACGATAAATGAATAAAGATCAAAGGTTTATTTGTTTAACAAAGCGTAGATGTTTAGGATTCGAGACACGAACACAACCCGTACCCAAATCACTAATCAAACATACTTCTTTTCCCCTTTTCCCTTGTTGGATCCGGTGGCCAAAGGCAAGAGGTGGCTAGGGTTTTCTCTAATTTTTGTAAACTTGAAAAATGAAAGGTATTTGGTCATTTCTTATGTTTTACTATTTATCATGGGCCGGGCCTAAAGGCCCTTTCTTGTTTTTCCTTTGTTTTACACGCCAGCCCAAACACACATAGATATAGTTTTCGTTTTTGATTTGTGACTTAATATTTATCGTACGTGTGTGTGTGTTAATTCTCGTGTTACATTCTTGTCATGTAATAAATATTATACGTAAATATTTATCGTGTATTTAAAAATATAAAATATACTTGTAATTAATATTCATGCCAGGAGTCGTATATTATTAAATGTAAAGTTTTTAATTTAAATAGGTTTTCATGCATTAGTTATCAAGGGTATTTATGCGGGTTTTACAACTCTTCCCCTCTAAAAAGAATAATTTGTCCTCGAATTAGAGATACGATAATTTGGCAGGACATGGACGTATCATGACTGTAAAGGACATGGAACCTGACATGACTGTAAGGAACATATCTGACTCCTTGGATTAAAAAGAGGATAAGAAATCCAGATATAATCCTCCGTTTCCAAGTGGCTTCCCGCTCGGAACAGTCCTCTAAAAGATCTTGACAACATAGCAATCTTGGTCTTCATAACTCTGTCTTGGCGATGCAGAAAAGTTTCTGGTTTATTAACGTAAGATAAAATCCTCATGAATTTGATCGAGTAGGTAAGAATTAAAGTGCAAGGTTAAATGAAACTTTATGATGCAAAATATCCCGGAATAACTGCAATTAATAACGTCTGAGCAATGATGCATGATACATACTGAAATGTAGTACATGAACAATTGTGAAGGTGATACATGAACAATTGTGAACGTGATACGCGCAACATACCGTGAACGTGATATGAGAAACGTGGAATGACAACGACATGTGAAACATATCATGAACATGGATAACTGAGGAGGTAACGTCTAACCATAAGAGTTGAGACGTGAAATATGACGTGAATCGTCTATCTAAAGATGGAAAGTTTATTAAACTTGAGTCTGGTCTCCCAAGATTTTTGTAGAACCTTTCCAGAATGAAATGAAAAAAGTTAATCGTAAGCAGGATACGATCATGAACGTAAACATTGTCATGAACGTGGGTGTAAAAGCAAATCGTAGAATTTAACAAGGACATGAACGTAATAATGAATACGAGCGTGCACCTTTGTCCGGTCCGATAGCTAGAGGAGTGTTGAGTGACCAGAAAATCCATGGCTGTAAAATGTCTGATAATCTGCAAACTGTGAAATCCTTGTGGATGAAAAGATCTAGCAGACTTGGTCAAACTGTTGACAACACCCAGATAACATAATGCTTCCTCTGAGCCTACGGTATCCTAGTAACAAAACCCATGGATATCTTGTCCCTCCTCTGTTCACAATTTCTAATGGTGGAATTAACTCCTAGCCTATTAGTGTTCTATCATAACTTGTTGGTATGTCAGGTACTCAGATATGAATGTAACTGCATCTTGTTTCATAGAAACTGGATACATTGAAGTTGGAAAAACTACGAGTCTCTGAAATTAGACTACTCTTACCATAGGATCCTCTGGAACACATAATTTAGTATAGGATTCTCTCCTTTACACATATGTTGAGTCATGGTGAGATTAACCGTGAGAATCTATGTAATTCAACATGTCGATATAATCAATCCAAATTCGTACTGGAAAAATTTCAGGGTGAAATTTCTTCTATCGTAGAATTTGCAACATAGTGCAAATATGGTCTTCGTGCCCTTCTCTAGACTTAGAGAAGATCAGGTTGTCACCGATGAAAATACTGACGAATTTGTTTATGAGTTTATGGAAACTCAATTTATTAAGTCCATAATGCTGTTGAGCATTCATAAGACTAAAACAAAATCATGAATTTAGCATGACTAATTCGTGTGCAAATAGTAGTCATGGTAATGTCCTGCTCTTTCACACACCACTGTTGGTAGCAATGATCATAGTCGATCTAGGAAAAACACTTGGAACCTGTATTCGATTGGACACGTCGTTAATACGTGGAGGAGGATAACAGTCATTAATTGTGACTTTTTTAAATCGATGGTAGTCGATACATAATCTCATGTTACCGTCCTTACCCTTAAATAACAGAACAGGTGCATACCATGGTGATGCACATGGTGAATGAACTTTGTTCAAGCACCCTTGCAACTGATCCTCCAACTCTTTTAGCTCAAAGAAGCCATGTAATTGAAGAGCCTTGGAAACTAGATCTGCTTCCTAACATGGTCGATGTTAAGTTCCACCTTGTAGATAGAAAGTATACTCGAAGATCCTTCAGAAATATGTCTGGAAAACTCCAAAATAATCACCTGATTATGAATAAAAGGAACTTCAAAAGTCGTGTCATAACTAATAGCTGGAAAATCTTCGCAGCCATACGATAACAAGCACGTGCTTGTAAAGCATAATTAATTGCACATATTTTTCTAATGGAAGAACATGCTGAATGTATTCAGGAGCCTGAACATTGCCCTATAAAATCTGATGTGAATGGTGACCAATCGTATCGTGGTGTACTATTCGTAGTCTATAATCAGAATCATATCTAACTCGCATCTGTCCGAGGCAAGTGCGTTAATAGATTCGGTCTAATCATTAGACTGAATGGAAACCTTCATACACATGAGTGATAAAAATGGCGTCCTTTATGGTCATGGATATATGAAATATGGGATTGAGAATGAAAATGTCATATCATTACATGAAGTGAACGTTGCCGATTTCACTGAATGTGTTTCGCCTGTCTCACACAGAACGAACACTGCATGTCCAAACGTGAACAATACACCGGTGATGGTACTGAAATTCTGGTGGCCTGACTAATACATGGTAAAACAGAGTGGTATACTCCTTGGAGGGTACCCTAAATTTCGTATGGCCTGGTTGAAAAGTTATACATGAGTCATGTGTCCTGACTCATGTATTGAGAAAATATGTGTATGACATGTGCCTTGACTGGTGTCTTGACATGTGTCTTCAGAAAATATACGTGAGGCATGTGTCTTGACTGATGTCTTGACATGTGTCCCGAGATGTGAAACGAGTAAGATTGAATATCTTAGGTTGTTATTTCAGAATTGGCGGATCGGTTGGACCGCTGACCTTTAGTATTTCCGACCACGTCCGTTACCGGGGTTTCCGTCGTTATAGCAAGAGTGCTTGTTTTCACGGTAGTTGTTACTACCTTTATGTCTGTCAGTTTCATGACAGTCATTATTATGACTGCGATTCATGTAACTTCCGCTGAGTGGCCGGATGGTACAGGTTCCTACTCGTATGCTGGAAAAGACAACTGAATGGTACGTGACATATGACTGAGAATATAAAGATATGGAATGAAATGGTAACGTCTGGTGGATTAAGTATAATTCTAGTCTGGTTGTTGTGATCTATCGCCTTCGTCTTTGTTCTGTAGAATCTCTAAGCTGCGAGCCGCATCATCCCCTGAACAATATTGGTAAGTGGAAAAACATCTGAGAAGGTGGAGAATTGATTAGTACTACACATGGAGTACGGTGAGTGGAATACATCTGGAATGTGGTATATGAAGTACACATGAGGTTCGGTACGTTGAGTACACATGGACTATGGTACGTGGAGTACACATGAGATGATTGATACAGGTGTCAACCACCTTATATGATCAAAGAAAGGTAAAAGATCAAATGGTTAAAACCAAACTGAACAATACAACATAATAGCCCAGCTAATTTAGCGTAGACATAGTTCTAGTTACGTAAGAAGCACAAAAGCATGATTAAACGGAATTGAATGATGGCCAACATGAAAACATGATTAATGAAAACCAACCATGACTATCATGAAAGCATGATTAAATACAATCTATCAATGTCTAGCATGATAGCAAAATCAACGCGAAGAAACATGAAACAAAGTTAACATAAAGGGGGCATGAAGATATAATCAGCATGAAAATGAAGATAACCATGATAGTATGAAAACATTATTGACATAAATAAACATAACAATTAATGAGGGGACATGAAAGAAATATGACTGTAATGAAATGAAATCTGAAAATCGCTGGTGTGGACGACCATGGGTCGGTTCACAAAACAAGATTGACATGAGTAAGGAGGAAAGTCTATGGGTCAGTTCACCAAAACAAAATTGACATGGCAAGGGTGAACGCCTATGCTTCGGCTCACAAAATTGACATGAGCAAGGGTGAACGCCAATGGGTCGGTTCACAAAACAAAATTGACATGAGCAAGGTAGAACGCCTTTGGGTCGGTTCACCAAAAGAAAATTCGAATGAAAAGCACATGCGACTAAATATGGCCAGTCCTATACCAATCATTACCTAGTCAAAATACCTACAACAATAATACATGAAAATAAATAAATGAAAATCAATTGTCAAAACTTAACAGAAAACGTGTGACTAAGTATGAACTACTGTGGTTTAGCCCATATTAGTTAAAGTTCACAAGGAAACATCATGCATAAAACAATGACATGTAACTAAGTATGGATGAGTATTAATCCATCCATGTTAGTAAAACAAATCCGAGTGAAAACATCATAGTTAAAGACAATAAGCTTCTGAAATTGTCAATACGTGGAATGACAAGCGTCGGCTTAGGAAGATCCTGTTGACTACCCACTAGTCACAGGTTAAGTTTTAGAGCCTACAAGTCGCAACCTTGGGCTTTGATACCATAATTGTAACACCCCACTTTGATAAGTGGACCGTTACGTGTATTTATGGCGTGTCATCAAATCATGCAAGGTAATATGTCCTAAAACATATATGACCAAAAGGGTAAAACCGGAAACAAACATTGGTTCCCAAACATAAGGCCCAAACATAATTAAATGAGAGGGACAAACCAAGTGTCCAAACAAGCATAAGTATAAGAAGGCAAAAGGAGAAGAAGTCTAAGGCAACTTCCATCCTATGCATGTCCTCCAAATGCTCAAGTCTGTCCTTGGGTACCTGCCGTTTTGGGACATGGAAAGGAAAGTAACGACTGAGCAATACGCTCAGTGAACGGATATATAATGTAATATTAATGACTGAAACATAAGTAAAGACTGAAAAGTAGTGGAAATGTATAAGTCCTTGAAAACCTTGTACATGCTGGTTTTATAGTTTGAAAAGCATATGATTAACATATGAAAACTATATTTTAAATTTAGCCAAGATCCCATATAGGTCATGAGGTATCAACGTGCATGAATACTTAGAGGGGTGACCTCATCATGAAATTAGAGGGTTTGCCTTTAATTATACTGGTCTGGGTAGGAGAGATCAACTCCTTGTGAAGGATGGAAAACACACACCACATTCACCATGAAAATCCTGAAAAATATGTAACTAGGACGCACCCATACGCCCACATGATAATATAAATAAATGGCCAAAACTGAAGGGACCTCACGAGCAATCACTCTATCGTGGGGAAGTCATAACACGTGTGCCTCCAGTGTTATGGTTATGGTACCTCCATAACTAGATTAACTGTCATGCATGTATATATAGCTCAGGCATTTAAAAGAAAACATAAGCATTCAAAACATATAAAAATACTGGGGAATACAGATGGCTACAAACGGGGAATCCTAATCAAACATACGGAGGAATGTCCACACTGAATGTCGGAATATTCGTACCTTATGTCAAGTAGTGAAGCTAGAAGGAAAGCTGAACGATCTACTCCGACTTCGCGGATATTACATAAATAAGGGACGTGTATGAGTTGTCTGATTATTGAGTGTGTTACTGGTTTTATGTGTTCTTAACTTATTTTATATGTTCTTGTCATGTTTTATGTATTTCATGTATTCTTGTATTACAATACTTGTAGTGTCATAATAAGTATCTTTCTAAAAGTAGCAAGTTTCCAAAAATAGAAAGTTTCCAAAAATAGAAAGTTTCTAAAAATAGTGAGTTTCTAAAAATAGAAAGTTTCCAAAATACTAAGTTTCCTGAAATATAAAGTTTCCATAAATAGAAATAAGCTGAATTAGTAAGTCTAAAATATAAGCTAGTTCTTATTAGTCATAAGTTATAAGTCATGATGATTTATTAGTAAAGTCTATTAAATTAAATACTTAGGCTAAGTGATTATTAATTAATAACGAAAATGCATGGTTTATTAATTAATAAATGTCATAGTTAATTTAATAAAACTTTACGTGATATCAATAATTAAATTAAACATGGTTTTTAATTTAATTAGGTCAAATAAAATACTTAGGTTATTACATGATTTATTTAATTAAAAAAATAACCTATGTCATGATTTAATAAATTAATTAATATTTCATGGAGTTTAATATAATTAATTAACTAACCGAAAATGTCTAGTTTAAATTGTACCCGAGAACCGAAACCCGAGGTAATCCAAACTGAGCAAACACCCCCACACAGCCGACGGCTGGTGGTGGTGGTTGTCGTCTAAGCAGCCTTGGCTGCAGCCGCTGGTTGCCGCTGCTAGGCCAATGGTTCCTATCGGCTTTATCCGGTTCCCCTTGTTCGAACCAAGTTCCAACGGCCACTGGCCGGTACCCACTGTCTTTGATCCGTTCCCCCTGTTTGGGGCATATTACCTATGACTGACCAACCAAACAACACGCTGACCCAATATGGGTTACGGTTGTTGGTGGAAAAAGACCACCGAGACCCAAATGGTCTCGGTTTGCATGTACAGCCGAAACAAACACCATTTCACACCCAAATCTTTCATGTTTATATCTTTAATTTCATTTGTTCATGTGATAATCAAATGGAAACATAATTTAAGATAAATGAATAAAGATCAAAGGTTTAATTGTTTACCAAAGCGTAGATGTTTAGGATTCGATACACGAACACAACCCGTACCCAAATCACCAATCAAACAAACTTCTTTTCCCCTTTTTCCCTTGTTGGAGCCGGCGGCCAAAGGCAATAGGAGGCTAGGGTTTTCTCTAATTTTTTTAAACATAAAAAATGAAAGGTATTTGGTCATTTCCTGTGTTTTACTATTTATCATGGGTCGGGCCTAAAGGCCCTTTCTTGTTTTTTCTTTGTTTTACACGCCAGCCCAAACACACATACATATAGTTTTCGTTTTCGATTCGTGACTTAATATTTATCGTATGTGTGTGTGTTTATTTCTCGTGTTAAATTCTTGTCGTGTAATAACTATTATACGCAAATATTTATCGTGTATTTAATAATATACAATATACTTGTAATGAATATACATGCCACGAGTCGTGTATTATTAAATGTAAAGTTTTTAATTTAATCGGGTTTTCATGCATTAATTATCATGGGTATTTTATGCGGGTTTTACATTTTTAATTCATGTTTTTTAAAGATTCAAACACACTTGATCATAATTAAAATTAAATAAAGAAAAGATTAAGGTTTGGTAAAATACCGAATACGTGGATGAAAAGAGAATTTAATCACGAACACTAATACGTAAATGCCCAAGATCAAAATCACAAAAATCGTCCTTGTGTTCTTGGTGGCGGTCGCGCTAAGGGGAATGAGAAAGATAGGGTTTATTTTATTTTTCTAAAAATTGGTATTATCAAAATCCCTGGAGAGTTAATTTGGTACATATGGATTCTTAAATGGGCCGGGCCAAAAAGGCCCTCTTCTTTTCCTATTGTTTCCACGGCTACACACAAGCCTAAACCAATTTCATTTGTTTTTTGTAACACCCCCAAATAATCATATTTTGAATCAGCGGAAGAGTCGTTGGTGTTACGGGATAGCACATTACTCAAATCATACACAACGCTTAAAAATCGCGTCGTTTAATAATAAAGCATTTTCCATTCATGAATATCAAATTACATAGGTCCTCAGGTCATAGTATATCATACAAATTTATAAAACATTTGAATGGAACTTTTATTTGAATGCGGGCCATAAATTCTTGTTGTCTTCCCGAGAATTACCTTCAAGTACTGAGAATAAAACATGTTAAAAAGTCAGCGAAACGCCGAGTAAATTCATAGAGTTTAATAAAATCCATTAGTATACCACCGGTATATAACTTTTACCAAAAATCATTTTGTACAAATCTTTGTCGTAGGCTATAAAATAGGCCAAAGACATTTCGTACGAATCTTTGTCATAAAACATAACCTAGGCTTTTGTCTTCATAATCATTATATGAACCATTGTCGTAAAAACATAATACAATACGTTTCATAACGTTGTATAGAATTCAATAAAAACCGTTATATGAAAATGGTTATGTAAAACCAAAACACGACCATAATATCATTAATAAGACCCCGTATTGCTAGTCAGGAAATATCTTATAATTCAACTCGTATATCAGTATTTTCATTATTCGATTATTATAAGTCGCATGACATTGTTACCTTTCTACAACATATATCGGGTAGCTAACAAGTAATTCCTTTGCCCATCTAAAATATCATGTCGTCACAATAATCACGCTTATATAAATCTTCACATGCATAAATTCGCTTACCAATCAATGTGGCACGACAGGAATCAACCGTCAAGGCGCGAACTGGGGTGATCTTCCCCAAATAGTACTATTATATGCATAAGCGTCTAGCAAATCCCGGTAGTTCACACCTCATGCTAATGGGAATTTTAGTGACATAACCTAACTAATAATAATCCATTTCATTTCATTCATTGGGTCATATAATCATTCGGTTCCATATCAATAAGCATAAGATCGGGACTACTTGTGTTCTATTTTTATCAAAACTAGCATGTTATCTCCCTCGCGGGTTTATAAAACATTTCATAAAACATTTAAAAGAGTGCGAGGATATGAACTCACATTGGTGTGGGAAGGCGGGTTATCAACAATTTGTTATGTATATGTAATGATGTCATAACATGATGATCATGTGGGGTTTTACTTCGTTATACAACATTACTAGTTGTTTAGTATTAGTTAACTTAGGCTTATCATACTAGTTACACTAGTTTTAGCCGATTTACACATTAAGGCCCAATAAGCCCATTAAGAGTCAAATATCATTTTATTAGTCCATTTATATTTTTAAGACCAGGCCCATACTCATATGTTGGGCCCAAGTGGGTTAAGCCCATGAGTAAGTCCATTAGTGTTAAGCCAAACTAGTTGGGCTAATGGTCCAATAAGGCTACTTTGGCCCATTATGGTCCATAAGTTATAAAGCTCGGGTTTATCGGTTTTTACTTGTCAAATGTGTTTACATATCAGTATATGAGTTATGAAAATGTTACATTAGACGGGTCTGATCGTTTAAATTTTATTTGGTAAAAACATTAATCTTTCGGTTTTCGCCGAAAAGACGTAAAACTTATATATAATTTGTAGTTTTATAAAACATTTGAGTTTTACTTTTATAAAATGTCATGTTTATTTATTTTAGTATACAAACTCATTTTATAATAGTTATGATTAGTTAGTGGCTTTTATATATTTATTTTATAATAATATTTACTTGAGTGCTCTTTTTATATCATATAGTTTATTAACAAATCTTATTACTATAGTCAATTCTACCATTTTTGCCATATCTTGAGTTCTGCAAGGAGATATAACCTCAAATTTGAACAGCAAAAACTACATGATGTGGGCTACAAATAAAATTCCTATAGCCACTACTCAATCATCCTCTAAGTATGTTTAATAATTCGTCCAAAACAGACTATACTTATTTGTAATATAAAAGTGTTTTGGCCATATCTTGCTCATTTTAATGATTCCATTGAGAGGCCAACTCTCCACATATGTAAAAATCATTTATCTATATGTATATTTAATAATCCAAGCTGTTTAACCAATTGATCATATTGATACTTATTGTTTTATACAGCCTATAAAACTAGTCATGATTTTAACATGTTTACTTGTTGATTTTAACCTTTTTAACCTAATCTAATTACACAAAATCCCCACACAATATATTGATCATCATTTATCATCATCATAAATATACATTCTTGAAGAAAATATATGAATACATTGATAAAACAATAGAGTGATGGAAAGAAATTGATCTCTATACCAATCAATATGATGGAAAGGATGAGATTTTAGATGAACAATGCTTCATCTTGCCACCAAATCTTCAACTTAGCAAATGGACTTTTTGAAATCTTCAAGTATATGAACACCTTCTTGAAAATCAGCCCTAAGAACTCCATGGAAACTCCTTTTCACAAGTAGCAATCACCTCTAATCATCATCTTTTTATGTAGGCTTCAACATATGTTGATGATTAATAAGGTTTATAGTTACATTTGATGATGAAGATGGTGATTTGGGGTGGTGCTGGACAAAAATATAGAGAGAGGAGAAGAGATTGATAGCTTTCTTGTTTTGCATGTAAGAAATAAAGGAAATGGTTTCTAGTTAGTGGTTTTGATGGTTTGGAAGGCTAGGAGGACAAGTGTCTTGTTAGATTATGTGAAGTTGACCCCAAGGGGTGGTGTTGGCTATGTTAAATCAGCCCATAGTGGGGGTGGGACAAGTGTCCCACTTGTCTCATCTCCATTAATTTACGGGTACTCCTCGATTCTAGTTTCTTCGATTTATGTGCCCTGGGGTCTATTTACGAAAAACATTTTTATAAATTATAAATCTACGACACAAAGCGATTCTAATAAAATTTGTCTCATCAAAAACGAAGCACAAAAGCGTAAATACGTAAACCTAGGGTTCCCGGTTTAATCGTAAAAGACGTTAAATTATGCACTTAAGTCCTAATTTCTTCTCGTAAATTTGTGAGTTTATGAGCCAAAACAAATTAAAATACCAAAATAATATTCGAGAAAAAATTTATTATCTGTAATGTCGGACTGTTACAAAAACGGAGTATGTAAACGTAAACACGTAACGTAGAGTTCTCCGGTTTAGACGTAGTCGATGCTACTTTAAGACGTAAACCCGAATTTCTTCCCAAAAGTGAGTGAGTTCATAATATAACAAGAAAATAATGATTATAAATAATACTTGAGAATAAAATAACGACCTCAAATTGACGGATTGTCACAGCAGTTACCCCTAAAGAGGATCTTTTTCCTCAAAGATCAATTTATCTTACTACTCGCTTATTATAGAGTTAATGACATGTGGGCATTTCCTCCATATTCGGTCTTTTCTCCCAAGAGTAATTCATTACAATATGCGAGTTTCATCAACATAACAATGGGAATATGATCATGATTAAGTTGACTTACTTTCTCTATCCAAGATATCCACGGGTTTTTGGTGAATGCAACTTTTCGCCGATCTAAACCTCATTACGAAATAATTAGATTTTCACTTGATAGACCTTTTTATCAAGTTCGTTATACGAATCATAATTCATGCAGCCCTTGAAGTTCTCGGGTAGATCCAGCTTACATGCCTTTCAAAGTAACTTTTTACATTATCTCAATGGTCACATACAACGGGGACTTATTTTCCAAGGATCTTTTAGATCATCAATTTACTTTTCCATGGGGAAAAGTTTTGGCATAACTTCGTTACCCATCCTACACTTCAAGATCTACATTTCATATTCACATAACCTCCTGCCCATTCCTGGCAGTCAATAATCAGATCCTAATTTCCACAATCATTTCAGGTCTCGCGGGTCAGGTATTTCCATCCCAACTCCTGCCTACATATGCTCTTAAACTTTTCTTTATATACATTCTCGCAAGGTTCGGTCTCAATCCTAAAGCGATAATTATCGATGATAACCTATCCAAAGGTAAATGCTCATCTTTGACACTACCAAATGTCAATCATACAAGCACAACTCAAGATTTCTAGTGTCTGTATCGTTCCTTCACCTTGTCCCTTCGATTGGGGTAGTAAGAAGTACTCATATCAAGATTCGTTCCCACTGACTTCTGAAGGAATCTCCAGAAATTCTATGTGAAGCGAGGATCTTGATAGAGATGATCGATACAGGCACACCATGCCTACTCAACTCCTTTAAATACAAAAGAGTCAACTTCTCCATCGAGAATCTATCATTAACGGGAATGATATTAGCAGATTTGGTCAGTCTGTCGATGATGACCCAAATCGAATCAAATTCAGATGATGACCCTAGAATGTGATAAAATCCATGGTGATTCTATCCCACGTCCAAACAGAAATTATAAGTTGTAGAAGCAATTCTTATAGATTTTGGTGTTCAGCCTTGACCTTCGCAAAAGTTAGACATTTGCCAATGTATGATGCGATGTATGCTTTCATATTTGGCCATCAGTACAACTTCTTTAGGTAAAGATACACTTTATCAGAATAGGCATGAATAGAATACTTAAACTTATGATATTCCAACATGACTAAATCTCACAACCTCCATATTCAGGCAGCCGCAAACGACCTTTTATACATTTAACGCCATCGACTCTCATTTCTAATGGTTCACATTAGCTGCGAACCCCTTTTATTATCTATATTATCCTTCTTACAAGCATCAGTTATTTCTAAATTGCTCAGGCAAATTATTTTGCACGGTCTGTGACAATCCGTCAATTTATGGTTAATATTTTATTCTCAATATTTATTTGAAAACATTATTTTAATGTTACAATATGAACTCACTTATTTTTTGGAAGTAATTAGGATTTACATCTTGAAGTAGCGTCGACTACGTCTAAACCGGAGGATTCTACGTTACGTGCTTACATTTACATACACCGTCTTTGGTGACGGTCTGACATTTCAGAAAATAAATTTATTTGTGAATATTATTTTGGAGTTTTAAATTTGTGTTGGTTCATAAACTCACAAATTTACGAGAAGAGATTAGGACTTACGATTTTATTTTAACGTCTTTTACGACTAAACCGGAAACCCTAGGATTACGTATTTATGTTTTCGAACTCCGTTTTTTAAGAGACAATTTTTATTGGATTCGTTTTGTGACGTTGATTCATAATTTATAAAAACGTTTTCCGTAAAACGACCCGAGGGCACGCAAATCGAGGAAACTAGAATGGAGGGGTACCCGTAAATAAATGGGGATGAGACAAGTGGGACACTTGTCCCACCCCCAAAACCGGCCAAAACAAGCTAACTAACACCCATGATGTGTCAAGTTTATCTTACAAGACTTACACTTGTAACTAAGCATACAAGTTAAGCTTCCACTAGACAAAACCATTCACTCATACCACTTTCTCATTTACACACATGCAAAACCACCTCAAACTCTCTATTCTCCTCTCATGTATGCCGTCCCATATCACTCAAAAACATCCATCATTGATCAAATTTAACCACAAAATCCTATGTTATTCATACATATGTTGATGCCCTCTTGATGCTCTCTTGAATGGTGGTGATTATAACATCCAAGGAGGAGTTTCCATGGAGTATTAGGGCTGATTTTCCACAAGGTGATCATGAAGATTGGTGGTCTTGAAGATGGTCTTGGCTATGCACAAGTTTCTCCATTAAAATCCATGTTTTGATCACAACCTACATCATCATGGTGGTATAAAGATTGTTCTCCTCATCTTGTTATTTTTGGTTATGTAATCTTGTATTTCTTTTACTTATGTATATGTATATGATGATTAATGATGATTAAAAATATTGTGTGGGGATTTGTTGTTGATAAACATGCTTAAAAAGATGAAAAACCATAAGAAATAAGGTTAAAATCTTGTTTAAATTTGTTGACTGTATAAAACAGTAAAGAATCAAATGATGAACTGATAAAAATGGCATAGATTAGTGGATTTACAGTAAGCTATGGGTCTTGTACACATGTGAGAGTTGGCCATGCAATGGAATCATTGTAATGAGTGAGATATGATCAAAACAAGTTTAGAGTACCAATCTGAGTTCACTGTTTTGGACGATTTTTAGAAAATATTTAGATGATTATTAAACAGTAGCTATAGAAGAGTTAAATGGAGCACATATCATTTAGTTTATGTGATAAAAATTTGAGCTTCTATCTCCATATAGAACTCTAGATATGACAGTTTTGGTGAAAGTGAAGATAAAAATCAGATTTTGGAAATTAAAGTATAATACTATTATATAAGCACTCAAAATTTAATAGTATAAAATATAAATTAAAACCCACTAACTTATATAATATATTTATATAAATATGTACAATGGTAAATAAGTGGACATTTTATAAAAATGGTAACTTGTGAAGTTTTATAAGTTATAAAATTATAAACATGATTTTTACGACTTTTTCGGCTAATACCGTAAAATTAACGTTTTTGTTAAATAAAACTTAGATGGTTGGACCCGTCTAATGTAAACTTTATAAAAACTCATATACTGATATATAAACATATATAACAAGTAAAAACCGATAAAACCCGAACTATATAACCTACGGACATTAACGGGCTAAATTAACGTTATTGACTAATAAAACAACAAAATGGACTAAAACACTTGTAAACTTATTTATTGGGCTTAACCCATTTAGGCCCAACATATAAAGTATAGATACTGATAATATAAGTTAAAATGGATTAAAACAAGTTAAAGAACTTATAACAAGCTTATTGGACTTAAAACGTGTAAATAGGTAAAACTAGTAAACTAGTATAAAAGTTATTGACATATAACACTAGAATGAGTAAACGAGAATATGTAAACCCACTTGATCATCATATATAAATAATCATCATATGTATACATAATTGTTATTTTTATAAAGTCATTAGACATGAGTCTAAGACGGGTATTGTTTGTCTAGGTTTCCGTGATTTAAGCACGCACCGTACGTCCGAATTGCCGATAACCCGCCTTCCCACATCAACGTGAGTTCATAGCCTCACACTCTTTTTAATGTTTTTATAAATGTTTTATAAACCCGCGAGGGAGATAACATGCTAGTTTTTATAAAATAGGACACCACTTGTCCCGATTGTTTGTTTATTGATTTGGACCCGAATGATTGTATGACCCGATTGTATGACCCGATAAATGATTAAAGGACCCGATAGATGAAATTAAATGGATTATTAAAGTTAGGTTATGTCACTAAAAGTCCCATTAGCATGAATTGTGAACTACTAGGATTTGGTAGACGCTTGTGCATATAATAGTACTATTTGGGGACGATCACCCCAGTTCGCGCCTTGACGGTTGATCCCCGTCGTGCCACATTGATTGGTAAGCGAATTTATGTATGAGAAGATTTCCATAGCGCGACCTTTGTGACGACACGCTACTTTAGATGGGCAAATTGAGTATCGGGTTAGTTACCCGTTGTTGGTTTAGTAAGGTAACAATGTCATGCGGCTTATAATAATCCGACTAACGAAATACTACTAGACGCTCAGAATTACGACGTATTGTCTGACTAGCAATACAGGGTCATACTATTGATATTATGTTTGTGTTTTGGTTTTCATAACCATATTCATATCACGGTTTTCATTTTTATACAACGTCATAAGACGTATTGTATGATGTTTTTACGACATTGGCACGTATAATGATTTTTAAGGCAAATGCCTATATTATGATTTTGATGAAGATTTGTATTAAATGACTTTGGCTATTTTATGGCCTGTTAAAATGATTTGTACAAAATGATTTTCAGTAATAATTTTATACTGATATTATATTGATGGATTTTATTAAACTCTATGAATTCACTCGGCGTTATCGCTGACCTTTTCTTTTAACATGTTTTGTCTCAGGTACTTGAAGGTAATTCTCGGGAAGACGACAACATGGCCCGCACTTAAACAATATTTTCCATTCAAATACTTTGTAAAACTTTGTATGAAATAATATGACTTGGAAATGATTTATTATTAAATGACGCGATTTTTATGCGTTGTCTATGATGTGAGTAATGTGCTATCTCGTAACACCAACGAGTCTTCCGCTGTATTGAGTTGTATAAATTTGGGGGTGTTACAGTTTGGTACCAGAGCTCTCGTTACAGAGAACGAAAGATTTTTAAAACCAAGGTTTTGAATAAAACATTTCAAAATCTTTTAACTATAAACATTTTTCTAAAAATGTCTAAAAATATTTTGACTATAACGGTGCCGAAGAATTCCCGAGTTACCGACAAGGCCAGACTGAGAAGTTTTATTTTAATATATATATAACTTGGATTATATATATATATATATATGATGTAATTTATTACATGATTGGTTGATGATTATTTTGATATTTATACGAGGTATTTATACGACGTAGATTGTCACAAGAAACCATAAATCCCCTAGTAAATTAATCGAAGCTATTCTCGTAGGAATGCTAGCTATCCTAGATCTAAACCAAGTTGCGGATATTTATGATCCCGACAAAATGGTTGATATTCGTAGAAATGTAGATATTAGTTGATTGTGATATTGAAAAAGAATTGGCGAGATTAAATCTGATATCGTTGTCATGACGATCTTTCCTTATAGAGTGGAGTTTGACAAAACGTTACCACCTAGAAAGATGTCATCTGATTCGTTGTCACCCAATTCTTAAATTGGAAATCGAAATGGTGAATGTTGCACTTGAGGCTGTTATTGGAACCATTACCCAAAAGCCTCATGCCACTAATACCTTTCCGAGAAGTCTAGTTGAATGATCAAGTAATTTGATACTAGTGACTCATTTGATAATTGTTGTTGTAAGAGCTATAGGATTGGAATTAAGTGTTGATCACATCGAGCTTTTATTGCCCTTTCAAGGTTTATAAATAAGATTGAAAGTATTGGAATATGAGGTAGGATATCGCATTGAGTATAAAATTGGTTAAAAACTTGAATGAAGTAAAACTTAACCTGTATGGAATAAGAAATTGTTAAGAGGAATTTGTTGAGTCATGTGATTGAATTATAGGGTTTTAATTGATTTTAGGTTTGTGTTAAGGGTTGTTCCTAGGCCATTGTCCAATAATGAGGATGCCCAGTGTCCAACAAATAAATTGAAGAAATCTTCCTCTGAATTAGGACCGATGGATCTTCTGGGACATGTGGAACACCTAATGACTCTTGTAGATTAGTATTCATTGTGGTATCTTTTAAAATCCCTAACTTAACTGAGATATCAGTTGGTAGGATGAGTTTTGGAAATTGTATGACATAGTGACACGTAATGTGTTACGGTATAATTTGACTTGTTTGTGATTAATGAAAAGACTACATTTGATTGCTAAATTCTACATGTAGATGTTATCTATCTTTTATTGCTTCATCCTAATGTTCGCATTAGTGATACAACCATTGAACAAGTAATCATCTTGATTTGAGTTACGTTGTGAATCATTCTTCGTGAGTGCCATCGAGGTCATGAACCTCATGATTAGTTGGCTAAAGCTCATTTCCTATTATATCGTAGTTAATTCTTGTGAACAAGCCTTCATCACTATTCTGCAGATCACACATTGTTTTTATAAAGTTAAAACGGTATCCTTTGAGAAAATTTAATTTTCATCACAATAAGGATTATTCAAAGGGGGATTTATAAGTGATCGTTATTGAAACGAAGTTGTTTATAAAACACCTTGGAAAACTTAATTGTTTTCATAACAAGGAAAATCTTTGTAAATTTATTTTGATTCTTATTTAAGAATTAAACATGTAAATATTTTTATTATAAACATGATGATAAAGTTTTGACGAACTGAGTATTGCATCGTTGATCTTGAAATTGTATATAGTTGCGCGCCTACATACAATTTGGAATGGACCATGCAAGGCTGATTAGTAGTCACCATAAAACTAAGGAATAAACACTACATTTTCTTTGAAGATTGTGAGAGATTAAATTTTATGAGATCTGTAAGAAGTGAAATATAAGGACATAGTGTTAGGGACACCAACATATGTGCCTGTAGCATCTATTCTTCTGAGTCGAATTTACTCATCTGTGGAAATTGTCTTATTTGACAATTGACAATTCTTTCTTGTCCAATTCTCCCGTGGTGAGATTCTTCGGAAAAGTATCTGATTACCAAGTGTTGATACCCGACTGGATGTATTGACGTTCTTATCATTTCTTATGATTTGATTTCATTTGAATGACCTTGGTAACGATCCAAGGAGCTTTCGAATGCGTACTCAAATTATGAAAACATAGGATATATTCATATTCTTTAAATGTTTTCGTCTGTATCTGATTTGAAATTCTCTCGCATAGATTATGCGTTGACCTTACTCTTTAGATGATACTTATGTCTCCAGATATCCTTGAATTTGTGAAGGATTATGAATTATTATTAGACTTTTGAGAAGTTCACATCTTATCGACGGCAATAAAACTGGAAAGTTGATAGTTCCAGTGGAATGGATTGATTGATTATGACATGACGACATTGTCTTAATTGATGGGAACTCGAGTAGAATTCCCTAAATGATAAGATGTTGATTATCAAAAATGATCTGAATAATTCTCGATGGATGACTATATCCTGCATTTAGACTTGAAATTATTACGTGAATGGTTGTGAATTAGTCATAGATACTATAATCTAGAAAGAACCTAATATGAATTTATTAAAAGATGTTTATGTTATCTGAAACTTTAGGAGGTATTTGCTGGTGAATTACCTAGACTTTCGCCATTAAGGAAAGTTGAAATTGGTATTGATTATATTCCTGGTACTGCACCTGTGGCTTGTGCACTGTACGACAGCACCATCTGAATTTAAGGAATTACCGTACAACTGAGAGAGTTGTCGGAGAAAGATTTTATTCTACCGAGCTCATCATCATGAAGATCTATGGTGTTATCATTCATTATATTTATAGATTATTGGGACTGAGTAAATTGACAATAGAAAGCGATATCCATAACTCGAAATGGAAGATTTGTTCGATCATTTACAAGGTTTTTGATCCTCATCATGGTTATCATCAATTTCGCGTCCGCGAAAAAGATTATCTATTCCAATCACTACATCCAGAACTTGTAATGAATATTATGAGTTTCACGTGATGTCGTTTGGATTGACTAACACACATATAGCATTCATAAATTTGGTGAATCTCGTGTGTAGGCTGTAATTTGATAAATTCATGCTCGTGATCATTAAGGACTATATGTTTGTTTATAAGAATGAGAATGAGGTTAATAATTAATAATAGATTGCCCTGAATTGGCCGAACAATTAAAAATTGTACCTTGAATATTTAACATAAGACTTAAGACTTAATCCTTTACATGATTTAACCATATGATTAATAGATAATGGAATATAAATTGACTCTTCAAAAATTTAGAAGTCATTTAAGACTTTGAGTATGCTAAACAGAAAGTGCAAATATATTTTGACAAATGTTTTAACAAAGGATTTTTAAGGGATTATTCCCTTATACACAAACCAATTAACTAAACTTCTGTTTAGGGGTAAATGTTTGTGTATACCTCAAGATAACCTAAGAGGAATTGAGGAAACCATTTAAACCATAACTTGGAATTTGAAACGACAATTTTTTCTTTTCAACTAAGAAAAGTTTGACCAAAGTATAACCAAAGATTTTTCGAATATTTACGAATCTTATTAATTATTTTCAATAATTCAACAAAAATCTTGTTAATTAAATTCAAATTTATTTTGAACATTTTATATAATTGGTCGAACTAAGAAATTTAAAACTTTTACGTTTACGCTTCATAAAAATTAACTAATAATTATTTAATTAGTTGTAATAATTATCAACACTTTAAAACGTCAGATTGAGTAAAACAGATAAAGATAATAGTAAAGACGAAACTAAAACTTAGAAATTATGAAGAAAGAAATTTTGAATAAATACGGTTATGATTTTTATTTCATCAGGAAAGTGAACGTAATTACTGACACATTATGTAAAAAAGATAAAGAACCAATTAGGACATGTTCCTTAATAATGAAGGTGCAAAATAAATTGCCGAACCTTATAAAAATAAACGATGTTTGTAAAAAGGATAATATAGACAATAAAAGGGGTTCGCGGCTAATGTGAACCATCAAAATTGAGAAGCCGATAGCGTTAAATATTTTAAAGACCACTTGTGATTGTCTAAATATAGAGGATTGTAAGATATAGCTATGTTGGAATTTGTAAGTATAAGTATTCTATTTATGTCATTTATGACTAAAAGTATCTTTGTCTGAAGAAGTTGTACTAATGGCAAATTATGAAGGCAGACATCGCCTCATACATTAGTTAAACGTCTAGCTATTGCAAAGGTCATCATCTGAATTTGATTCGATTTGGGTCATCGTCGAAAAACTGACCAAATCTGCTAATATCATTCCCGTTAATGATAAATGCAAAAGAGTTATGTAAACATAGTGTGCCTGTATCGAACATCTTTATCAAGATCCTCGCTTCGCATCGAATTTCTAGAGATTTGCTCAGAAATCATTGAGAACGAACTTTGATGAGAGTACTATGTACCACCCCAAATCGAAGGGACGTGGTAAAGTAACGATACAAAGTAATATAAGTGCTGTTTTATGTTTGAATGATTGACCTTTGGTAATAGACCGTATAATCGTTTTCCTTTGGAGAGATTATCCTTGATAACTATCATATTAGGATCGAGATCTAATCTTGTTAGGATCTAAATCTTAGAGCATCTATAAGCAAGAGTTGAGACGGAGACATCCGACATACACCCATAGTGAGTTGGACATGTCTTTTAGGTTTAAGGTTTCCTATGATGGCGAACCTAACCTTACAAAATACCCGACCCGCGAGATCTGAAATGATTGTTGAAATTAGGATCTGATTATTGACTGCCGGTAGTGGGCAAGAGGTTATGTGAATATGAAATGTAGATCTTGAAGTGCCAAATGGGTAGCGAAGTTATGCCACAATTTTTAACCTTGGGAAAATGAATTCATGATCTGACAAATCATGGGATATAAGTCCCCGTTGTATGGGACCATTGAGATGATGTAAAAGATTGGTTTGAAAGGCATATAAGCTGGATCTACCCTAGGACTTCAAGAACTGCGTGAATTATGTTTCGTAAATCGAACTTGATGGAATATCTATCAAGTGAAATCTGAATTCTTCTTAATAAAGCTTAGATCGGCGAAAAGTTGCATTCATCAAAAACCCGTGAACATCATGGATAGAGAAAGTAAGTCAACATTAAGCCTGATCTTATTCCCGTAGTTATGTTTGATGAAACTCGCGTATTGTAATGAATTGCACTTGTGAGAAAAGACCGAATGTGGAGGAAATACTCACATGGCTTTAACTCTATAAGAAGCGAGTAGTAAGATGATATTTGAGGACAAAGATCCTGTTTAGGGGTAAATGCTGTGACAATCCGTCAATTTATGGTCAATATTTTATTCTCAATATTTATTTGAAAACATTATTTTAATGTTACAATATGAACTCACTTATTTTTGGAAAGTAATTTGGATTTACGTCTTGAAGTAGCGTCGACTACGTCTAAACCGGAGGATTCTACGTTACGTGCTTACGTTTACATACACCGTCTTTGGTGACGGTCCGACATTTCAGAAAATAAAATTATTTGTGAATATTATTTTGGAGTTTTAAATTTGTGTTGGTTCATAAACTCGCAAATTTACGAGAAGAGATTAGGACTTACGATTTTATTTTAACGTCTTTCACGACTAAACCGGAAACCCTAGGATTACGTATTTATGTTTTCGAACTCCGTTTTTGATGAGACAATTTTTATTGGATTCGTTTTGTGACGTTGATTCATAATTTATAAAAACGTTTTCCGTAAAACGACCCGAGGGCACGCAAATCGAGGAAACTAGAATCGAGGGGTACCCGTAAATAAATGGGAATGAGACAAGTGGGACACTTGTCCCACCCCCAAAACCGGCCAAAACAAGCTAACTAACACCCATGAGGTGTCAAGTTTATGTTACAAGACTTACACTTGTAACTAAGCTTACAAGTTAAGCTTCCACTAGACAAAACCATTCACTCATACCACTTTCTCATTTACACACATGCAAAACCACCTCAAACTCTCTCTTCTCCTCTCATGTATGCTGTCCCATATCACTCAAAAACATCCATCATTGATCAATTTTAACCACAAAATCCTATGTTATTCATACATATGTTAATGCCCTCTTGAAGCTCTCTTGAATGGTGGTGATTATAACATCCAAGGAGGAGTTTCCATGGAGTACTAGGGCTGATTTTCCACAAGGTGATCATGAAGATTGGTGGTCTTGAAGATGGTCTTGGTTATGCACAAGTTTCTCCATCAAAATCCATGTTTTGATCACAACCTACATCATCATGGTGGTATAAAGATTGTTCTCCTCATCTTCTTGTTATTTTTGGTTATGTAATCTTGTATTTCTTTTACTTATGTATATGTATATGATGATGAATGATGATTAAAAATATTGTGTGGGGATTTGTTGTTGATAAACATGCTTAAAAAGATGAAAAACCATAAGAAATAAGGTTAAAATCTTGTTTAAATTTGTTGGCTGTATAAAACAGTAAAGAATAAAATGATGAACTGATAAAAATGGCATAGATTAATAGATTTACAGTAAGCTATGGGTCTTGTACACATGTGAGAGTTGGCCATGCAATGTAATCATTGTAATGAGTGAGATATGATCAAAACAAGTTTAGAGTACCAATCTGAGTTCACTGTTTTGGACGATTTTTAGAAAATAATTAGAGGATGATTCAACAGTAGCTATAGAAGAGTTAAATGGAGCACATATCATTTAGTTTATGTGATAAAAATTTGAGCTTCTATCTCCATATAGAACTCTAGATATGGCAGTTTTGGTGAAAGTGAAGATAAAAATCAGATTTTGGAAATTAAAGTATAATACTATTATATAAGCACTCAAAATTTAATAGTATAAAATATAAATTAAAACCCACTAACTTATATAATATATTTATATAAATATGTACAACGGTAAATAAGTGGACATTTTATAAAAATGGTAACTTGTTAAGTTTTATAAGTTATAAAATTATAAACATGATTTTTACGACTTTTTCGGCTAATACCGTAAAATTAACGTTTTTGTTAAATAAAACTTAGATGGTTGGACCCGTCTAATGTAAACTTTATAAAAACTCATATACTGATATATAAACATATATAACAAGTAAAAACCGATAAAACCCGAACTATATAACCTACGGACATTAACGGGCTAAATTAACGTTATTGACTAATAAAACAACAAAATGGACTAAAACACTTGTAAACTTATTTATTGGGCTTAACCCATTTAGGCCCAACATATAAAGTATAGATACTGATAATATAAGTTAAAATGGATTAAAACAAGTTAAAAAACTTATAACAAGCTTATTGGACTTAAAACGTGTAAATAGGTAAAACTAGTAAACTAGTATAAAAGTTATCGACATATAACACTAGAATGAGTAAACGAGAATATGTAAACCCACTTGATCATCATATATAAATAATCATCATATGTATACATAATTGTTATTTTTATAAATTCATTGGACATGACTCTAAGACGGGTATTATTTGTCTAGGTTTCCGTGATTTAAGCACGCACCGTACGTCCGAATTGCCGATAACCCGCCTTCCCACATCAACGTGAGTTCATAGCCTCGCACTCTTTTTAATGTTTTTATAAATGTTTTATAAACCCGCGAGGGAGATAACATGCTAGTTTTTATAAAATAGGACACCATTTGTCCCGATTGTTTGTTTATTGATTTGGACCCGAATGATTGTATGACCCGATTGTATGACCCGATAAATGATTAAAGGACCCGATAGATGAAATTAAATGGATTATTAAAGTTAGGTTATGTCACTAAAAGTCCCATTAGCATGAATTGTGAACTACCGGGATTTGGTAGACGCTTGTGCATATAATAGTACTATTTGGGGACGATCACCCCAGTTCGCGCCTTGACGGTTGATCCCCGTCGTGCCACATTGATTGGTAAGCGAATTTATGTATGAGAAGATTTCCATAGCGTGACCTTTGTGACGACACGCTACTTTAGATGGGCAAATTGAGTATCGGGTTAGCTACCCGTTGTTGGTTTAGTAAGGTAACAATGTCATGCGGCTTATAATAATCCGACTAACGAAATACTACTAGACGCTCAGAATTACGACGTATTGCCTGACTAGCAATACAGGGTCATACTATTGATATTATGTTTGTGTTTTGGTTTTCATAACCATATTCATATCACGGTTTTCATTTTTATACAACGTCATAAGACGTATTGTATGATGTTTTTACGACATTGGCTCGTATAATGATTTTTAAGGCAAATGCCTATATTATGATTTTGATGAAGATTTGTATAAAATGACTTTGGCTATTTTATGGCCTGTTAAAAAGATTTGTACAAAATGATTTTCAGTAATAATTTTATACTGATATTATATTGATGGATTTTATTAAACTCTATGAATTCACTCGGCGTTATCGCTGACCTTTTCTTTTAACATGTTTTGTCTCAGGTACTTGAAGGTAATTCTCGGGAAGACGACAAGAATTCATGGCCCGCACTTAAACAATATTTTCCATTCAAATACTTTGTAAAACTTTGTATGAAATAATATGACTTGGGACCGATGTAACTTTAATGTTTATGAATGGAAATGATTTATTATTAAATGACGCGATTTTTATGCGTTGTCTATGATGTGAGTAATGTGTTATCCCGTAACACCAACGAGTCTTACGCTGTATTGAGTTGTATAAATTTGGGGGTGTTACACGGTCATTACGAAGAAGCACATCCTAATTGGTTCTTTATCTTTTCTACATAATGTGTCAGTATCTACATTCACCTTTCCCGATGAACTAAATATCATGACCATAATCACTCAGAAATTCTTACTTCATATTTTCTAAGTTTCAGTTTCGTCTCAACTATTATCTTTATTAGTTTGGCTCAGTCCGACGTTTAAAGCGTCGATAAATATTACAAGTAATTAAATAATAAATATTTATTTTTTATGAAACGTAAACATAAAAAAATTAATTTCTCAGTTCGTCCAATTATAGAAAAATGTTCAAAATAAGTTTGAATTTAATTAGCATGATCTTTGTTGATTTATCGAGAATAATTAATAAGATCTGTAAATGTTCGAAAAATCTTTGTTTACACTTTGGTCAAAATTTTCTTTGTTGAAGAGCAAAAATCGTCGTTCCAAATTCCAAGTCATGGTTTAAATCGTTTCCTCAATTCCTAATAGGTTGTCTAGAAGTATACACAACCATTTACTCCTAAGGGAGTTTAGTTAAATGATATGGGTATAAGGGAATAATTCCTTAAAAATCCTTTGATAAAATATCTGTGAAAACAAATTTTTTTTTGCACTTTCCTTTTGGTATAACCCAAAGCCTTAATGGATTTAATCTTTGAAGAGTCAATATAGATTCCATTACCACTAATTACACGTTTAAATAATGTAAAGGATCAAGCAAAAAATAACATGATGAATAATCAAGGTACAGGTTTTCACTGCTCAGCCGACGTAGGGCAGTCTACAAATGATTACTAACTCCTTCATATTATTAGAAACAAACAGACGGTCCTTAATGATCACAAGCATGAATATATCAAACTACAGCCTACACACGCGATTCACCAAATTTATGACTACTACATGTGCATTGCTCAATCCAAACGACATCACATGAAACTCATAATGTTCATTACGAGTTCTTGATGTAGTTTGACGATAACCATGTCGTAGATCAAATTTTTTAATATACGCTATAACCTTGTAAATGATCGAACAAATCTTCCATCTTGGGTAATGGATATAGACTTTGATCGTCAATTTATTCAACTTACAGTAATCAATAAATATAAGGAATGATAACACCATAGCTCTTCATGACGACGAGCTTGGTAGAATAAAATCTTTCTCCGACAACTCTCTCAGTTGTACAATAACTCTTTTGATTCAGATGGTGCTGACATACTGTGCACATGCCATAAATGCAGCACCGGGAATATAATCAATACCAAATTCAACTTGCCTTATTGGTGAAGGTCTAGGTAATTCATCAGAAAATACCTCAGAAGGTTTCAAATAACAGGAACATCTTTTAATAAATTCACCTTAGGTTCTTTCTAGATTACAAGATCTATGACTAGTTCATAACAATTCATGGTATAATTTCAAGCCTAAATGCAGGATATGGTCATCCATCGGGAATTATTTAGATCACTTTTGATAATCAGCATCTTATCTTATAGGGGAATTCTACTCGAGTTCCCATCAATTAATACAATGACATCATGTCATAATTAATCAATCCATTCTACTGGCACTATCAACTTTCCAGTTTCATTACCGTCGATAAGATGAGAACTTCTCAAAAGGCTAAAAATAACTCGCAACCCTTCACAAATTCAAGGATATCTGGAGACATAGCTAACATTAAAAGAGTAATGTCAACGCATGATTTACGCGAGAGAATTTCGAATCAGATAAGACGAAACATTAACGAATATGAATATATCCCATGTTTTCATGATTTGAGTACGCATTTGAAAGCATTTCGGATCGTTACCCATGTCATTCAAATGAAATCTAGTCAAAGAAATGATAGGAACGCCGATACACCCAGTCGGGTATCAATACTTGATAATTAGTAAAGTTTCCAAAGAATCTTGCCATGAAAGAATTGGACAAGAAGGGGATATCAATTGTCAGTTAAGTCAATATCCACCGAAGAGTAAATTCGATTCAGAAAAAAAATGGTATGGGCACATATGTAGGTGTCCCTAACAATATGTCCCTATTTTGCACTTCTTGCAGATCTCATAAAAATTTAATCATTCACAATTTCAAGGAAAATGTAATGTTTATTAACAATTTCATGGTGACTACTAATCAGCCTTGCATGGTCCCTTCCAAATTGTACGTAGGTGCGCAACTATATACAGTTTTAGGATTAACGATGCAATACTCAGTTCGTCAAAATTTTGTCATCATGTTTAAAATATATATTCATGTTTAATTATGAAATAAAAATAAAAAGAATTTTACCGAAATGTTCATCATTATGGAAGCATTTTCAGTTACAAGATGATTAAATAAAAACTTTATTTCGACAGTAACTACTAGTAGTACCGATTTAAATACCTCATATGAAAATAAGAATTTCATATTTTCCCCCAGTTGGTATTGTAATTCTTATAAAAAAACAATGAGTGATCTACAAAAGGAATGATGAAAAGTTGTTCACCAAGAACTAATTACAATATGATAGGAAATGAGCTTAGCCAAATAATCATGAGGTTCATGACCTCGATGGCACTCAGGAATACAAAGAGAAGAATCTATAACGCAACTCAAACCGAGATGAGTACTCGTTAAATGGTTGCATCACTAATGCAAACATTAGGAAGAAGCAAGAAAAGATAGATAACATCTATATATGTAGGATTTAGCAATCAAAGGTAGTCTTTTCATTAATCATAAACAAGTCAAAATTGTACCGCAACACATTATGTGTCGTCATGTCATACAATTCCAAGGACTCATCCTACCAACTGATATCTTAGTTAAGTTAGGGATTTTAAAAGATACCACAATGAATACTAATATACAAGAGTCATTAGGTGTTCCACCTGTCCCTGAAGATCCATCGGTCCCAATTCAGAAGAAAAAGGTTTCTTCAATTTATTTCCTGGACACTGGGCATCCTCGTCATTGGAAAATGGCCTAGGAAAAACCCTTAACACGAACCAACAATCATTTAAAACTTTATAATTTAACCACAGGACTTAACGACTTCCTCTTAACAATCTCGTATTCCATACGAGTTAAATTTGACTTTATTCAAGTTTCAACCAGTTTATACTCAATGCGACATCCTACCTCATTCTCCAATACTTTCAACCTTATTCTTAGACCTTGAAAGGGCCATAAAATCTCGATATGAACAACACTTAATTTCCAATCCTATAGCTATAATACACGAGATTTTGACACCCCGTATAAAAATTAAAGTTCAACTTCTCGGTATCTTAACGAATTGATCTAGGTTCTATGTGTGACTCTATTGTTTTTGGTGAAACAAAATTTGTGTCGTTGTAGTATATTAAACAGTGCAAAACGTTAAAGTAAATGACGTTCAGATAAAATGGGCGTTAAAATAAAAGGGCGTTAAAATAAATCTAAGTCTAATTAAAATAAAGGGTGCAATATTAAAAAAACTTTGAAAAGTAAAATAATTAAATGACTTAAAATTAAAAGCGTGACGAGAATTAAAATGACAAAGTATTAAAACGTAAACTTAAAAAAATAAACAAGACAAAATATGAAAAACAATACCCAATCGGAATGTATTCCGATCAGTACCCCAATCGGAATACACTTACCCCTCTGGTCGGAATTTTGATCGGAAAATCAAATCAGAAAGCTGTCACCTTTATCTGATCGGAATACCAAACTCACCTTGGTCGGAATACTTCAACCGAAATATGGGAATAAGGGGTTATCGGAATCCTCCTCGTCGGAATGTTGTTGGAACTCCAATCGGAATGCTGTCACCCTTTTCAGATCGGAATAACCAAACAAAATCCCCGGTCGGAATACCAACTTACCTGATCGGAATGTCAAAAACTTTCCAATCGGAATGTCAAAACCCTTATCCGATCACTATGATCAGAATGATAAACCCTTTTCCGATTGTACAGATCGGAATACAGTAAAAATAAAACGAAATAAGCTAGAACTAATAAGCTATAAACAAATAAGCACACACCTAAAATCCTAAGCAAACACGTATAAGAAAAAGCTACTAAACTAAGATTTAAAGACTTTTAAAACACGAAATGAAAAAGATTTACGAAAACAAACTTTATATAAAAATAACTTTTATAAAAACTTAAGAAACTTAAAATAAACACAAATAAGCTATAAGAATCAATAAACCAAAAAAGCATAAAAACATAACCTTTAATCAAATAAGCAAGATGATAAACACATAAACATAAAGATCAAGCAAAGAAAGAAAGGTAGAATGAGAGATCAAACAAGTAAAGTAAAGGTGCAATAAAATTAAAAGTAACTTACTTGAAATTTAAAGTGCAAGACAAGGTAATTAAAGGTGCAATAAAGTAAATGTGCAAGTAATTAAAAGGGTGGAAGAACTAGTGTCACTCTAGCCAACAAGAGTAAAAATGATTATCCTAATGACTATATATAGGGGAGGATTAGGAAGCTTCCTCCCCTCCTTCATTTCTTCTAAATTGCACCATTAAGTCCTTCCCTTCTTAATCTTTTGTTAATCTTGGACTTTAATGACTTATGGCTCGAGATTTCTTTAAACTCGTCATTTAATTCTTCAATAAATAAGACTCGAGTTCTTCGGCTTTAGTAAACTTCTGTCTTTTGACTTTTTCTTCGATAAATCTTCAGAATTGGTCTTGGACTTCCGTTCTTTTTGCACTCTTGACTTCTTGACTTCGTCTTTCATCTTTTTCTTCAATAAAAGCCCGTGAATGCCCGTGTTTTCTCCACTTTTCAACTTTTCGTCCTAAATCACAACAAAAACACAAACCACGCATAATTCCGACATAAAAGACATAAAATACACGTTTTGGTCCGGTTATTATTGTAATTAAGTGGTAAAAAGGATGGGTGTTTACACACCTATCAAATCCCCTACACTTGACCATTGCAATGTCCTCATGCAATGCATTAGTGACAAAGCATGTTTACACTTTTCATCATAATCAATCCACCTTGGCCTTAATTAAAGAGATAGAAAATAACAAACATTCAAAGTAAGAAATCAAAAGCATACCTTGGGTTTTGGAAATGTTATGAATAATCATCATCCTCAAGTTTTCACTTTCTCCAAACCAAGCTTAAAAACGAGATCATTGTTATTATAAGTTAGCAAACTAACACGAACTCATGTGGGCCAATTATTCACTTAGACTCCCTTATTCCTAGGTGTATCTCTTATATTTTATTGTTGTCTTGAATGATCCAAAGGATGCATTGTTTGACTTATTTCGATAGTTATTTAGGCCGAAAATAAAGTGAACGATTTAATCAATAGTTAGCTAAAGGACAAAATCTTTTAAATCTGCTTCTCGGGACCTCATAAAGTTCATATCTTGGCATAACTCGCTTCACGATTTGAGACCTTTCTCGGACCGATATTTGGCAGCGACTTCATACTTCAAACCTTGAGAGACGTTCATGAAATAATGGTCTTCTCTTCATATAGGAATTCTTCACTTGAAGTTTTGAGAGATTCATACTTGGACCACGACTTCTTCATTTTTCTCCAATCTTTATTTTGGACTTTTATATACAACGATCCGCCTCCTTTTATGACTTGGATCTATTTATCCTCATACCTTGCTAGGTTCTTTTCGGATACACTTCTCCATGACTTTTTTGGGAGTTTTTGCTTTTCGTCGTGTGTCTCGATCCTTCATATTGATTTTCGATAAATGATTCATAACATCACTTTGGATCTTTAGCAACAAAATATAGCCCTCATGTCTTGTTAGGACCTTTTTGGACTCGCCAATCTTCGCCTCCCGCTTCAATAAGTTATGCCTTGGCTATGAACTCTAATCCATACCGAGCAACTTTTAAACGATCTTGGGCTAGAAGCTAAGTAACTTTTTAAATCGTACAACCTTATTTATTGCAGATAAATTTATTAGCAAGCGATGGGAGAATAGGCTTATAATTAACTCACATAAATTCACGAAAGAATACCAAACTTATAATTGGCTCTATCATCTCTCGTTCTCCACAGTTTAAAATCTCAAAGAATGAGACTCGTGGATGCTAAGTCTATTAAATCAAAGTTTTGGGTTTTCGAGTCGTCTATAGGATCTTGCAAACTCTTAGACTTTTTCAAGTTTAGAAATCGCATTTTAAAGTTCCCTTGATAAACGACTCTCTAGGATCAATTATAGGAACTTGCGAAAAGTTCTTGTTCTTAACCCGTGAGAGTTAAGACTTTCGTGTTTTATAGCTCCCTATATAAAAGCCTAGCAAAACTTGACTTAAACATGTTAAGGATACTAGCTAGAGTAAACTTAGACATGTAAACTCGGGTTGAGTCAAAAGATTCACAACGTTTGAAAATTAAAACCACTTTATTAAACATTTATTCTAGCAAAGAAAGAAAATAACTATACAAAGGGAAAAAACTAATAGGCCAAAATAGGCCAAAATAGGTCAAAAATTTTGAAAAATGTCGAAAAATTCATTTTCCGGTTAAAATGAGGACAAATACAAGGAAAAGGCCACTTAACTTCGATAGAAGTCCCCCCTACACTTAAGATCAACATTGTCCTCAATGTTTAAGCATGTGGGAGTAAACTCCCCTACACTTAGGATATTGTGCACTTTGTTTAAATCTTGCTAAGGAAAAGACAACTAAAGAGATTCCTATTTTAATATCGAGAAAATATAAAATAGTGAATCGAAAAGAGTTTAGGATAGAACCGGGAAAATGGAAACACGGAATCACGGGTCGTCAAGAATCATCAAGAGTGGATCATTGAGCGCTCGAATCCCTGATTAAGAGAGGAGAGGAAATAGCAAACCAACGGGTATCCCCTACACTTAGGATAAAGAAAGCTAAAAGATAGATGCATGGGTTGCCTCCCAAGAAGCGCTTGATTTTTGATTACCGAGTTGTGAGCCTGACTCGACCTTGATCATCATAGGAAGAAGCATGAAACATATCCACCAGGATCAATGACATAGTTTTCGTCCATCAAATAACACAGGCTTAAGGCGAACAAGGCAAGCCAAAGAAGAATAGGCAAGGTTCCCTTAAGCAGCAATGGAGCACGGTGGAAGCAAGGGTGAAGTGCAAGCATGTCTTCAATAGTTCCAAAGATTTTTCCTTTTATTTCATCAGAAGGATACTGAGATGGATGTAGAATATCAATACCGGGGTCGAACACCTTTTCCTTGAGGGGAAAATAGCACTCAGGCTCAGCAGAGTGTGAAGAAGATCCGCGAAGAAGCACAACCTCGTCCTCAGAAGGGGGACAAAGAGGTGTTAACTCATACGTGCTGCGGATATTGGTGTCGACCGGTTTCTTCTCCTTTGAAAGAATGTTCTTCAAATCCAAAGTAGGATCAAGACGATAATATTCAAAATCATAAGGAGGAGCATAACTCTCATGAGGGAAGTAAGTGTTGAGAAATGTAGAGAAGTCTTCCTCAAATGAGTAATCGTCCAAAGTAGGATCGAGTGATGGCGGAGGATCTTCATCATGGGAAGAATCGCTCGAAAGAGTATCGGCCTCATCGAAATCATCATACATGGGCAGGTCGGGATACTCGGAGGTAAGGTCATCATAATCATCCGAATCTGAGCTAGAATCATCATCATCATAAGCATCAAAGATCGGTGGAGAATCATAAATGGGAGAAACGTCCAAATTGGATAGAGAATGATCCACATCATCTTGAAAAAGTGGATTATCATTGCAAGACTCGAATAGAGGATTGTTGTAGACAACAAAGTCATCAAGCACATTAATCATATTCACTGATTCTCGTCCATAGGATTTGCTTGTAAGCTTCCCCATTTTGAAAACTTGTGACTCATTCCTGACTCGTAAGATTAACTCACCTTCGGCAACATCAACTAGAGCTCTTCCGGTTCTCAAGAATGGCCGACCAAGTATTAAAGGAATACGAGGGTCCATTTCGTAATCAACAACGACAAAATCGACCGGGAAAGTAAATGTGCCAACTTTTATGAACACATCTTCGGCTATACCAACGGGGTAAGCGAGAGTGCGATTTGCAAGTTCAAGAGTCATCTTTGTTGGAGTAAGGTCGGGTAATGATAGTCTTTTCCAAACACTCAAAGGCATCAAATTAATACTGGCCCCGAGATCAGCAAGGGCAGTAAATTCTTCAGTTTTGTTGAAAACGCAAGGCAACACAAAACGACCAGGATCTCCAAGCTTTTCTGGAAGTTCTTTAAGGATAACTGTAGAGCAGTTTTCATTTAAGCGTGTGTTGGCGAGCTCAATCAGCTTCTCCTTCTTGTTAAGCAACTCCTTAAATGCTTTAACAAAATTCGGCATGTGGACAAGTGCTTCAACAAGGCTAATGTTGATGTTCATTTGAGAGAGCATCTTCACATAGCTTTGCACTTGACAGTCATTCTTGGTTAGCTCATTTGTCTTGCCTAAGCGAGAAGGATAAGGGATATTGGGTTTGGGTGGTGAAGGTGTAGGTGAAGGTAAAGGTTGAGATGTTGAAGGTTCCTTCCTAGGTACATCGTCATGACGAGGCAGAGACGGTAATGGTGCACTAATACTAGGTGTAGGAGGAGTAGGGATAAATGGTGGTGGAGGAGGTGTAGATGATGGGGGCGGGATTGGTGGATACAATGGTAATTCCACTACGGGTAGTAATAGCACTCACATTTGCTCTCGGATTGGTGACGGTGTTTGAAGGTAGAGAACTCGAAGTAGAAGGTTGAGCTGCGGGCAAGAAACTAGCAAGCATATTCTTCAAATCATTTGTTTGATTGCTGAAGGAGGATTGGATATTATCTCGAAGCTCGGATCTTATCTCATTTCCTTGCTTGGTAATATCTCCTTTAAGATTGATAATTTGACTCTGCAGATTCTTGATTTGCTCCCCTTGGGTTCTCATGATGGCTTCAACATCGAGGTTAATGGTTAGGGCTTGTTAGGCGGGTGGGTGATAAGGATTAGAAGCTCTTGGTGGGATTTGGTTGCTTCTAGTGTAGTTGTTGACGGGGTTTTGGTTTTGAGGAGAAAAACCGGGTGAAAGGTAATTGTTGGACCGGTAACTAAGCAAATTTCTATCCCTTTGTTGTCGAGCTTGGTAATATTCCGGTGAATAATTACCATAAGCTACATACACATTTTCCGGATTTCCTTGAGTTGAAGGACAATCGGTGTATGAGTGTGGACCGCCGCATGTTTCACAAGAAGGTGCAACCACTTTAACTTGTTGTTGTTGGTTTGAAGCGAGAAGAAAAATACTTTTGCTCATTTAAGTCATCATGCGGGTGAGTTCGATCATATCAGGGTTTGCTGAGGTAGAAGAGACATTGACTCTCGGGTTGTTCCTTGAAGAAGCGGAGGAATCCCAGTTTTTGTGGTGAGTATTCATGTTCTCAATAAGCTCTCTACACTCCTCGGGTCTCCTTTTCATGAATGTGCCACCGGCGGCTGCATTAATCGTATCACGATCTAGAAAAGTCAAACCATTGTAGAAAGTATCAAGTAAGGTCACAGGGAGCATGTTGTGGTTTGGACAACGATCAATCAAGACATTATATCTTTCCAAAGCATCAAAAAGAGATTCATCAGGATCTTGCATGAAACCGCTGATTTGATTGCGAAGGCTCGTGACCATGGATGGTGGAAAGTAGCGCGTCAAAAAGCGTTGAGTCATGTCATCCCAAGTATGAATAGAATTCTTCGGGAGACGATCAAACCATTTCTCGGCATGATGTGATAAAGTATGTGGAAAGAGTTGAAGGCGTAGAACATCCATTGTGGCACCAGGCAACTTCATGCTTTGGGTGATTGTAATGAACTTGTCGAGGTGTTTGTTGGCATCATCATCAGGCACTCCGGCGAATGGATTAGTTTGCACTTGCTGAATCATGTGGTGCTTCAACGAAAACTCAGGAGCCGTGATTTGCATCAGCGCAATCGGTCCTCCTCGTCCAAACATTGTTGGTTGACAAAGCTCCTCCATTGTCCGAAGATCGGGCTGTGGAAGAACATTGTTGTTATTGTTGAGGTGCGGTGGATTATTATTGTTGTTAACACCTGACATACTTAAATCTTCTCGAGTCTCGGGCTCTTGATAATTAGAAGATCTAGTACGCATACACCTGAAAATGCAAAAGAAAACAATACCAAACGTAAAGACAATATATATACACAATAAAGATAAAATCTTTTTGGATTTTTGAAATTTTTAATTTTATGTGTTTTTATCAATTTTTTATGGTTTTTGAATTTTATAAGCAAGAAAATAACGCTCACAAGTGAACGGATCCCAAAAAGCAACGCGTCTCTCACAGAAAACCGTTAATCTTTACGAAAAGAGCCGGCAGCGGCGCCATTTAATACACGAGATTTTGACACCCCGTATAAAAATTAAAGTTCAAGTTCTCGGAATCTTAACGAATTGATCTAAGTTCTATGTGTGACTCTATTGTTTTTGGTGAAACAAAATTTGTGTCGTTGTAGTATATTAAACAGTGCAAAACGTTAAAGTAAATGACGTTAAGATAAAATGGGCGTTAAAATAAAAGGGCGTTAAAATAAATCTAAGTCTAATTAAAATAAAGGGTGCAATATTAAAAAAAAACTTTGAAAAGTAAAATAATTAAATGACTTAAAATTAAAAGCGTGACGAGAATTAAAATGACAAAGTATTAAAACGTAAACTTAAAAAAATAAACAAGAAAAAATATGAAAAACAATACCCAATCGGAATGTATTCCGATCATTACCCCAATCGGAATTCACTTACCCCTCTGGTCGGAATGTTGATCGGAAAATCCAATCGGAAAGCTGTCACCTTTATCTGATCGGAATACCAAACTCACCTTGATCGGAATACTTCAATCGGAATATGGGAATAAGGGGTTATCGGAATCCTCCTCGTCGGAATGTTGTTGGAACTCCAATCGGAATGCAGTCACCCTTTTCAGATCGGAATAACCAAACAAAATCCCCGATCGGAATACCAACTTACCTGATCGGAATGTAAAAAACTTTCCAATCGGAATGTCAAAACCCTTATCCGATCACTATGATCGGAATGATAAACCCTTTTCCGATTGTATAGATCGGAATACAGTAAAAATAAAACGAAATAAGCTAGAACTAATAAGCTATAAACAAGTAAGCACACACCTAAAATCCTAAGCAAACACGTATAAGAAAAAGCTACTAAACTGAAATTTAAAGACATTTAAAACACGAAATGAGAAAGATTTACGAAAACAAACTTTATATAAAAATAACTTTTATAAAAACTTAAGAAACTTAAAATAAACACAAATAAGCTATAAGAATCAATAAACCAAAACAATCAAAAGCATAAAAACATAACCTTTAATCAAATAAGCAAGATGATAAACACATAAACATAAAGATCAAGCAAAGAAAGAAAGGTAGAATGAGAGATCAAACAAGTAAAGTAAAGGTGCAATAAAAGTAAAAGTAACTTACTTGAAATTTAAAGTGAAAGACAAGGTAATTAAAGGTGTAATAAAGTAAATGTGCAAGTAATTAAAAGGGTGGAAGAACTAGTGTCACTCTATCCAACAAGAGTAAAAATGATTATCCTAATGACTATATATAGGGGAGGATTAGGAAGCTTCCTCCCCTACTTCATTTCTTCTAAATTGCACCATTATGTCCTTCCCTTCTTAATCTTTTGTTAATCTTGGACTTTAATGACTTATGGCTCGGGATTTCTTTAAACTCGTCTTTTAATTCTTCAATAAATAAGACTCGAGTTCTTCAGCTTTAGTAAACTTCCGTCTTTTGACTTTTTCTTCGATAAATCTTCATAATTGGTCTTAGACTTCCGTTCTTTTTGCACTCTTGACTTCTTGACTTCGTCTTTCATCTTTTTCTTCAATAAAAGCCCGTGAATGCCCGTGTTTTCTCCACTTTTCAACTTTTCGTCCTAAATCACAACAAAAACACAAACCATGCATAATTCCGACATAAAAGACATAAAATACACGTTTTGGTCCGGTTATTACTGTAATTAAGTGGTAAAAAGGATGGGTGTTTACACACCTATCAAGCTATTACAACAATAGTTATCAAATGAGTCACTAGTATGAAATGATTCACACGTTCAATTAGACTTCTCAGAAAGATACTAGTGGCATGAGGCTTTTGGGTAATGGTTCCAAATACAGCGTCAGGTGCAACATTTACCTTTTCGATTTCAGTTTAAGAATTGGGTGACACCGAATCAGATGACACCTTTCTAGGTGGTAACGTTTTGTCAATCTTCACTCTATAAGGAAAGATTGTCATGACATCGATATCAGATTTAATCTCGCCAATTCTTCTTTAAGATCACAATCAACTAATATCAACATTTCTACGAATATCAACCATTTTGTTGGGGTCATAAACATCCAAAACTCGGCTTAGATCTAGAATAGCTAGATTTCCTACAGGAATAGCTTCGACTGATTTGCAAGGGGAGTTAGGGTTCCTTGTGACAATCTACGTCGTATAAATATCTCGTATAAGTATTAAAATAATCATCAAACAATCATGTAATCAAATTACAACATATATATATATATATATATATATATATATATATATATATATATATATATATATATATATATATATATATATATATATATAATCCAAGTTATATATATAATAAAATAACACTTCTCAGTCTGGCCTTGTCGGTAGCTCGAGAATTCTTCGGCACCGTTATAGTCAAAATATTTTTAAACAATTTGCTCAAAATATTTATTTAAAAATATTTGTGGTTAAAAGATTTTGAAATGTTTTATTCAAAACCTTGGTTTTAAAAATCTTTCGTTCTCTATAACGAGAGCTCTGGTACCAAACTGTAACACCCCAAAATATTCATATTTTGAATCAGCGGAAGAGTCGTTGGTGTTACGGGATAGCACATTACTCAAATCATAGACAACGCTTAAAAATCGCGTCGTTTAATAATAAATCATTTTCCATTCATGAATATCAAATTACATAGGTCCCCAGGTCATAGTATATCATATAAATTTACAAAATATTTGAATGGAACTTTTATTTGAATGCGGGCTATAAATTCTTGTCGTCTTCCCGAGACTTACCTTCAAGTACCTGAGATAAAACATGTTAAAAAGTCAGCGAAACGCTGAGTGAATTCATAGAGTTTAATAAAATCCATTAGTATATCACCGATATATAATTATGAGTAAAAATCATTTTGTATAAATAATTGTCGTAGGCTATAAAATAGGCCAAAGACATTTTGTACGAATCTTTGTCGTAAAACATAATATAGGCTTTTCCCTTCAAAATCATTATACGAACCATTGTCGTAAAAACATCATACAATACGCTTCATAACGTTGTATAGAATTCAATAAAAACCGTTATATGAAAATGGTTATGTAAAACCAAAACACGAACATAATAACAGTAAAAAGACCCCGTATTGCTAGTCAGGCAATATATTATAATTCAACTCGTATATCAATATTTTCATTATTGGATTATTATAAGCCGCATGACATTTTTACTTTTCTACAACATATATCGGGTAGCTAACCGGTAATTCCTTTGCCCATATAAAATAGCGTGTCGTCACAATAATCACGCTTATATAAATCTTCTCATTAATACAAGGCTTTTACCTAGTAAGAATTATCGTTCTAGTCCTGTCTAATCGAATTGATCTAGGTTTTCTATGTGACTCAGTTTTATTTTGGTGGAAACAAATAATTTTGGTTGTTTTTAAATTTAAATGTGCAAAGACTTAAAAGTAAATGTTGTTGAAAGTAAAGTGGCATTAAAATAAAGTGCGAGAAAATAAATCTAAGTCTAATTAAAAGAAAGTGTGCAATATTTAAAAACGTGACGGAAAGTAAATTAGTTTAAATGACTAAAATTTAAAGGCGTGACGAGAATTAAAGTTGGACACGTATTAAAGACTTAAGCTAAAAATAAAACAAGTCAAAATAAGAGATATCACCCTCCAATCGGAATATATTCCGATCACCTTGATCGGAATATTGGAATGGCCTGGTCGGAATGTAGGTTGGAACCACAATCGGAATAGCTGTCACCTTAACCAATCGGAATATCCAACATGACACCTCAATCGGAATAAGTACTAGATCTCCAATCGGAATGCTGAGACCTACCTTGATCGGAATACCACTACTATGTTCCGATCGGAATACCACGAAACACCCCCAATCGGAATGTAAAACCCTTTTCACATCTTGCCAATCGGAAAGTATAACCCTATTCCGATTTAACCAATCGGAATACGTGGAAGAAAACTAAAAATAAGCTAAATGAATAAGCTATTGTTCTAATAAGCACTAGACTAAATTCTAAGGTGGAACCGTGTGAAAATAAACTAACAAACTGAAAGTTAACAACTTTTAAACACGAAAAAGTTAAACTTTAAGAAAAACAACTTTTTATATAAAAATAACTTTTGTAAAAACTATATAAACTTGAAAATAAATCAAATAAGCTATGAAAATAAGAGATTTAAAACAATCAAAAGCATAAAAATCAAATCTTTAAACGACTTAACAAGTTAAAAATCGTGCAAATCAAAGAAAGGTAGAAGAAGAAGATTAACAAGATAAAGTAAAGGTGCAAGAAATTAAAGAAACACTTACTTGAAATTAAAGGTAATTAAAGGTGCAAAACATGTATTTAAATTTGCAAGTAATTAAAGGTGCATAAAATAAAGTGGAAGAATGGTTTGTCAAGCCACCAACAAAATGAAAAGTGATTAGCTAATGACTATATATAGGGGATTAGGGAGGAGGTTAGAGGAAGCTTCCCCCTCTCCTTCCTTTCTTCATTAATTGCATGCTTAGGTCCATCCTCTTCTTTAATCTTTTTGTTAATTGCGCCATTAGTCCTTAAGTCTTCAAATCTTCTTTAATCTTGGACTTTAACGACTTTTGGCTCGGGATTTCTTTGGACTCGTCCTTTAACTCTTTGATAGATAAGACTTGAGTTCCTCGGCTTTAAGCAACTTCCGTCTTTTGACTTTTTCTTCGATAAATCTTCAGAGTTGGTCTTGGACTTCCGTTCTTTTTGCACTTTTGACTTCTTGACTTCGTCTTTCATCTTTTTCTTCAATAAAAGTCCGTAAATGCCCGTGAATTCCCGTGTTTTCTCCACTTTTCACCTTTTCGTCCTAAATCACAACAAAAACACAAACCACGCATAATTACGACATAAAAGACATAAAATACACGTTTTGGTCCGGTTATTACTGTAATTAAGTGGTAGAAAAGATGGGTGTTTTCACACCTATCAAATCCCCTACACTTGACCATTGCAATGTCCTCATGCAATGCATTAGTTACAAAGCACGTTTACATTTTTCATCATAATTAATCCACGTTGGCCTTTATTAAAGAGATAGAAACTACGAACATTCAAAGTAAAGAAGTCAAAAAACATACCTTGGGTTTTGAAAATATCATGAATAGTCATCATCCTCAACTTTTCACTTTCTCCAAACCAAGCTTAAAAACGAGATCATTGTTATTATAAGTTAGTAGACTAACACGAACTCATGTGGGCCAATTATTCACTTAGACTCCCTTATTCCTACGGGTTTCTCTTATATTTTATTATTTGTCTTGAATGATCACGAGGATGCATTGTTCGACTTATTTAGATAGTTATTTAGTCTGAAAATAAAGTGAACTATTTAATCAATAGTTAGCTAAAGGACCAAATCTTTTAAAACTGCTTCTCGGGACCTCATAAAGTTCATATCTTGGCATAACTCGCTTCGCGATTTGAGACCTTTCTCAGACCGATATTTGGCAGCGACTTCATACTTCAAATCTTGAGAGACGTTCATGAAATAATGGTCTTCTCTTCATAATAGGAATTTCTTCACTTGAAGTTTTGAGAGATTCATACTTGGACCACGACTTCTTCATTTTTCTCCAATATTTATTTTGGACTTCGATATACAACGATCCGCCTCCTTTTATGACTTGGATCTATTTATCCTCATACCTTGTTAGGGTCTTTTCGGATACACTTCTCCATGACTTTTGGGGAGTATTTGCTTTTCGTCGTGTGTCTCGATCCTTCATATTGATTTTCGATAAATGATTCTTCACATCACTTTGGATCTTTAGCAACAAAACATAGTCCTCATGCCTTGTTAGGGCCTTTACGGACTCGCCAATCTTCGCGTCCCGCTTCAATAAGTTATGCGTTGGCTATGAACTCTAATCCATACCGAGCAACTTTTAAACGATCGGGGGCTAGAAGCTAAGTAACTTTTCAAATCGTACAACCTTATTTATTAGCAGATAACTTTATTAGCAAGCGATGGGAGAATAGGCTTATAATTAACTCACATAAATTCACGAAAGAATACCGAACTTATAATTGGCTCTATCATCTCTCTTTCTCCACAGTTTAAAATCTCAAGTAATGAGACTCGTGGATACTTAGCCTATTAAATCGAAGTTTTGTGTTTTCGAGTCGCCTATAGGATCTTGCAAATTCTTAGACTCATTCAAGTTTAGAAATCGCATCTTAAAGTTCCCTTGATAAACGACTCTCTAGGATCAATTATAGGAACTTGCGAAAAGTTCTTGTTCTTAACCCGTGAAAGTTAAGACTTTCGCGTTTTATAGCTCCCTATATAAAAGCCTAGCAAAACTTGACTTAAACACGTTAAGGATACTAGCTAGAGTAAACTCGGATTGAGTCAAAAGATTCACAACGCTTGAAAATTAAAACCACTTATTAAACATTTATTCTAGCAAAGGAAAAAAAATAACTATACAAAGATAACAACTAATAGGCAAATATAGATCAAAAATTTTGAAAAATGTTGAAAAATTGATTTTCTGGTTAAAATGAGGACAAATACAAGGAAAAAAACACTTAACTTCGATAGAAGTCCCCCCTACACTTAAGATAAACATTGTCCTCAATGTTTAAGCATGTGGGAGTAAACTCCCCTACACTTAGGACATTGTGCACGTTGTTTAAATCTCGCTAAGGAAAAGACAACTAAAGAGATTCCTATCTTAATATTGAGAAAATATAAAATAGTGAATCGAAAAGAGTTTAGGATAGAACCGGGATAAAGTAGAACACGGAATCACGGGTCGTCAAGAATCATCAAGAGTGGATCATTGAAGCTCGAATCCCTGATTAAGAAGTGAGGAGAGGAAATAGCAATCCAAAGGGTCCCCCCTACACTTATGATATAGAAAGCGGAAAGATAGATGCATGGGTTGCCTCCCAAGAAGCGCTTGGTTTTTGTTAACCGAGTCATTAGCCTGACTCGACCTTGATCATCAACGGAAGAAGCATGAGACATATCCACCAGGATCAAAGACATAGTTTTCATCCATCAATAAACACGAGCTTAAGGCGAACAAGGCAAGCCAAAAGAGAAGTGGCAAGGTTCCCTTAAGCAGTGATGGAGCACAGTAGAAGCAAGGATGAAGTGGTGCAAGCATGTCTTCAAGATTTCCAAAGATTTTTCCTTTTATTTCATCAGGTGGATACTGAGATGGCTTAAAGACTTCAATACCGGGATCGAACACCTTTTCCTTCAGGGGAAAATAGCACTCCGGCTCAGCCGAGTGTGAAGAAGATCCGCAAAGAAGCACAACCTCGTCCTCAGAAGTGGGACAAAGAGGTGTCAAATCAGACGTGCAACGGATTTCGGTGTCGACCGGTTTCTTCTCCTTTGACAGAATGTGCTTCAAATCCAAAGTAGGATCAAGACGATAATCTTCAAAGTCATAAGGAGGAGCATCACTCTCATGAGTGAAGTATGTGTTGAGAAATTCAGAGAAATCTTCCTCAAATGAATAATCGTCCAAAGTAGGTTCGAGTGATGGCGGAGGATCTTCATCATGTGAAGAATCGCTCGAAAGAGTATCGGCCTCATCAAAATCATTATATGTGGGCAGCTCGGGATACTCAGAAGTACAGTCAAAATCATCCGAATCTGAGCTAGACTCATCATCATCATAAGCATCAAAGACCGGTGACGAATCGTAAATGGGAGAAGCTTCGAAAGTAGGGAGAGAATCATCCACATTATTTTCAAAGAGTGAATTATCAGTGGAAGACTTGAATAAAGGATTGTCGTAGACGGTAAAGTCATCGAGCACATTAATCATATTCACTGATTCTCGGCCTCCAAAGGATTTGCCTGTAAGCTTCCCCATTTTGAAAACTTGTGAATCATCCCCGACTCGTAAGATTAACTCACCTTCGGCAACATCCACTAAAGCTCGTCCGGTTCTCAAGAATGGCCGACCAAGTATTAAAGGAATACGAGGGTCCATTTCATAATCAACTACGACAAAATCGACCGGGAAAGTAAATGTGCCAACTTTGATAAACACGTCTTCGGCTATACCAACAGGGTAAGCGAGAGTGCGATTTGCAAGTTCAAGAGTCATCTTTGTTGGAGTGAGGTCGGGCAATGATAGTGTTTTCCAAACACTCAATGGCATCAAGTTAATACTAGCCCTGAGATCAGCAAGGGCAGTAAATTCTTCAGTTTTGTTGAACACGCAAGGCAACACAAAACGACCGGGATCTCCAAGCTTTTCCGGAAGTTCTTTAAGAATAACTGCAGAGCAGTTTTCATTTAAGCGTGTGTTGGCGAGTTCAATCAGCTTCTCCTTCTTGTTAAGCAATTCCTTAAATGCTTTAACAAATTTGGGCATGTGGACAAGTGCTTCAAGAAAGCTAATGTTGAAGTTCATTTGAGAAATCATCTTGATATAGCTAGTCACTTGAGCGTCCTCCTTGTTTAGCATTTTGTTCTTGCCCAAGCGAGAAGGATAAGGGATATTAGGTTTGGGTGGTGAGGGTGCAGGTGTAGTAGGGAAAGGTTGAGATGTTGAAGGATCATTGGTGGGAACTTCATCACGTCGAGGTGGAGATGGTAATGGTGCACTAATACTAGGTGTAGGAGGAGTAGGGATACATGGTGGTGGAGGAGGTGTAGATGATGGGGGTGGGATTGGTGGTCCTATGATGGTGACTCCACTACGGGTAGTAATAGCACTCACATTGGCTCGCGGATTAGTGACGGTGTTTGAAGGTAGAGAACTTGAAGTAGAAGGTTGAGCAGGGGGCAAGAAACTAGCAAGCATATTCTTCAAATCATTGGTTTGATTGCTGAAGGAGGATTGAATATCATTTCGAAGCTCGGATCTTATCTCATTTCCTTGCTTTGTGATATCTCCTTTAAGATTGATAATTTGGCTCTGCAGATTCTTGATTTGCTCACCTTGGGTTCTCATGATGGCCTCAACATCCGGATTACTGGGTGGGTTTTGTTGGGCGGGTGGGTGATAAGGATTAGAAGCTCTTGGTGGGATTTGGTTGCTTCTAGTGTAGTTGTTGGCGGGGTTTTGGTTTTGAGGAGAAAAACCAGGTGAAAGGTAGTTGTTAGAACGGTAGCTCAGCAGATTTCTATCCCCTTGTTGTCTAGCTTGGTAATTTTCCGGTGAATAATTACCGTAAGCTGCATACACATTTTCCGGATTTCCTTGTGTCGAAGGACAATCCGTGTATGAGTGAGGACCGCCACATGTTTCACAAGGATTAGCAACCGCTTTAACTTGTTGTTGTTGTTGATTTGAAGCGAGAAGCGTAATACTTTTGCTCATTTCAGTCATCATGCGGGTGAGTTCGGTCATCTCTGGGTTTGCTGAGGTTGAGGAAACATTGACTCTCGGGTTGTTCCTAGAAGATGCAGAGGAATCCCAGTTCTTATGGTGAGTAGTCATGTTCTCAATTAACTCTCTACACTCCTCGGGTCTCCTTTTCATGAATGTGCCACCGGCGGCTGCATTGATCGTATCACGATCTCGAAAAGTTAAACCGTTGTAGAAAGTATCGATTAAGGTCACAGGGAGCATGTTATGGTTTGGACATCTATCGATCAAGACATTATATCGCTCCCAAGCATCAAAAAGAGATTCATCAGGGTCTTGCATGAAACCGTTGATTTGATTGCGAAGGCTTGTGACCATGGATGGTGGAAAGTAGCGCGACAAAAAGCGTTGAGTCATGTCATCCCAAGTGTGAATAGAATTCTTCGGGAGACGATCAAACCATTTCTCGGCATGATGTAATAGAGTGTGTGGAAAGAGTTGTAGGCGAAGTTCATCCATTGTGGCACCGGCCAACTTCATGCTCTGGGTGATTGTAATGAATTTATCGAGGTGTTTGTTGGCATCATCATCAGGCAATCCTCTAAATGGGTTTGTTTGTACTTGCTGAATCATGTGGTGCTTCAACGAAAACTCAGGAGCGTTGATTTGCATCGGCGCAATCGGTCCTCCTCGTCCAAACATGGTTGGTTGACAAAGTACCTCCATGGTCCGAAGATCGGGCTGTGGAAGAGCATTGTTGTTATTATTATTATTGAGGTGCGGTTGTTGATTATTGTTGTTAACACCTGTCATATCTAAATCTTCTTGAGGCTCGGGCTCTTGATAATTAGAAGATCTAGTACGCATACACCTGAAAATGCAAAAGAAAACAAAACCAAACACAAAGACAATATATATACACAAGAAAGATAAAATCTTTTTGGATTTTTGAAAATTTTAATTTTTATGGTTTTTATAAATTTTTATAATTTTTATGATTTTTTGAATTTTTATGCAAGAAAAGTAACGTTCACAAGTGAACGGATCCCAAAAAGCAACGTGTCTCTCACAAAAAACTGTTGATCTTTACGAAAAGAGCCGGCAGCGGCGCCATTTAATACAAGGCTTTTACCTAGTAAGAATTATCGTTCTAGTCCTGTCTAATCGAATTGATCTAGGTTTTCTATGTGACTCAGTTTTATATTGGTGGAAACAAATAATTTTGGTTGTTTTTAAATTTAAATGTGCAAAGACTTAAAAGTAAATGTCGTTGAAAGTAAAGTGGCGTTAAAATAAAGTGCGAGAAAATAAATCTAAGTCTAATTAAAAGAAAGTGTGCAATATTTAAAAACGTGACGGAAAGTAAATTAGTTTAAATGACTAAAATTTAAAGGCGTGACGAGAATTAAAGTTAGACACGTATTAAAGACTTAAGCTAAAAATAAAACAAGTCAAAATAAGAGATATCACCCTCCAATCGGAATATATTCCGATCACCTTGATCGGAATATTGGAATGGCCTGGTCGGAATGTAGGTTGGAACCACAATCGGAATAGCTGTCACCTTAACCAATCGGAATATCCAACATGACACCTCAATCGGAATAAGTACTAGATCTCCAATTGGAATGCTGAGACCTACCTTGATCGGAATACCACTACTATGTTCCGATCGGAATACCACGAAACACCCCCAATCGGAATGTAAAACACTTTTCAGATCTTGCCAATCGGAAAGTATAACCCTATTCCGATTTAACCAATCTGAATACGTGGAAGAAAACTAAAAATAAGCTAAATGAATAAGCTATTGTTCTAATAAGCACTAGACTAAATTCTAAGGTGGAACCGTGTGAAAATAAACTAACAAACTGAAAGTTAACAACTTTTAAACACGAAAAAGTTAAACTTTAAGAAAAACAACTTTTTATATAAAAATAACTTTTGTAAAAACTATATAAACTTGAAAATAAATCAAATAAGCTATGAAAATAAGAGATTTAAAACAATCAAAAGCATAAAAATCAAATCTTTAAACAACTTAACAAGTTAAAAATCGTGCAAATCAAAGAAAGGTAGAAGAAGAAGATTAACAAGATAAAGTAAAGGTGCAAGAAATTAAAGAAACACTTACTTGAAATTAAAGGTAATTAAAGGTGCAAAACATGTATTTAAATTTGCAAGTAATTAAAGGTGCATAAAATAAAGTGGAAGAATGGTTTGTCAAGCCACCAACAAAATGAAAAGTGATTAGCTAATGACTATATATAGGGGATTAGGGAGGAGGTTAGAGGAAGCTTCCCCCTCTCCTTCCTTTCTTCATTAATTGCATGCTTAGGTCCATCCTCTTCTTTAATCTTTTTGTTAATTGCGCCATTAGTCCTTAAGTCTTCAAATCTTCTTTAATCTTGGACTTTAACGACTTTTGGCTCGGGATTTCTTTGGACTCGTCCTTTAACTCTTTGATAGATAAGACTTGAGTTCCTCGGCTTTAAGCAACTTCCGTCTTTTGACTTTTTCTTTGATAAATCTTCAGAGTTGGTCTTGGACTTCCGTTCTTTTTGCACTTTGACTTCTTGACTTCGTCTTTCATCTTTTTCTTCAATAAAAGTCCGTAAATGCCCGTGAATTACCGTGTTTTCTCCACTTTTCACCTTTTCGTCCTAAATCACAACAAAAACACAAACCACGCATAATTCCGACATAAAAGACATAAAATACACGTTTTGGTCCGGTTATTACTGTAATTAAGTGGTAGAAAAGATGGGTGTTTTCACACCTATCACTCATACATAAATTTGCTTACCAATCAATGTGGCATGACGGGGATCAACCGTCAAGGCGTGAATTGGGGGGATCTTCCCTAAATAGTACTATTATATGCATAAGCGTCTACCAAATCCCGGTAGTTCACAATTCATGCTAATGGGACTTTTAGTGACATAACCTAACTAATAATAATCCATTTCATTTCATTCATTGGGTCATATAATCATTCGGGTCCATATCAATAAGCATACAAGTGGGACTACTTGTGTTCTATTTTTATCAAAACTAGCACGTTATCTCCCTCGTGGGTTTATAAAACATTTCATAAAACATTTAGAAGAGTGCGAGGCTATGAACTCACATTGGTGTGTGAAGGCGGGTTATCGACAATTAGGATGTATGGTACGTGCCTCGATCACGGGAAACCTAGACAAATAATACTTGGTCTTAGGCTATGCCCAATAACTTTATAAAAAGTTGTTATGTATATGTAATGATGTCATAACATGATGATCATGTGGGGTTTAACTTCCTTATACAACATTACTGTTGGAAATTCACTTTATGTGACGACATTTAAGAATTCCCATTAGTTATCATAGTCACATACGTTTAGACTAGACTAGGTTCATGTATAGTTAAGTGTATCATGTGTGACTATATATAACCCTCCTTAGCTTCCAAGGAGGGGTGTTGCTTGTGTCATTTTCACTTTAATTCATTTTCTTTCTTTCACACAACCTCACTCTCTCTCTCTAAGTTCAACAATGGCTACCACCACCATATTCCACCATGTTAGACCATCGGATCATATATAGCAAATCCACAATTGGTAACAGAGACTCGGTTCCATCCTTGGATCGTTCTTGTTTTCGATTTTGGTGGTCTTAAATTTTTTTTTTGGGTCCGAATCTATCATTTTTTTGTCACGATTTGTGTTTTTCTTTCAAAATTCACAAGTTTTTGTCACGTCTTGTTATTTTTGTCCACAGTTTCATTGTCTCACTGGTTTCATTAAATCAGATTCATATCTGGGTCAAAAAATTGTCATAATGTAAAAAGTTGTCAAAGGTTGTCTCACAGTCCTCATCTGGTTTTCATAACCCACTGGTCCAATCTATCAAACTTTTCTTGGTCAAAAGAAGTCAAACCTGCCATATTTACTTAAATCTGGTATTTTTGGTGACTGGGTTTTGATAAAGTTTCATTCTTTCTGGTAATTTTTTTATTCACATGATGAAGATGACCCAGAAAAGTAAGATCCTGAAACACGGAAAAAAGTACAGATTTGGATAAGATTCTGCTTCATGGTACATCGCATTGAGTGCGATGGTACCACTGCGATGGGTCCATCTTGACTGCGATGGACTCAAAGTTTTGGGCTTCGATGGTATGTTGCTTAAACGGACTGCGATGGCTCCATTGCGATGGGTACCATCGCAATGGGACATCTTGATACGATGGACTCAAGCTTTGACTACGATGGGTTAACTAGTCTTAGACTACGATGGACTTTTCTTTTGACTGCGATGGGTCTAATGTTTTAGACTGCGATAGCCATTTTGTTGTTAGACTGCGATGGACATCATACTTTTTGACTGCAATGGAAATCTTGTTTAGAATGCGATGGGGTTCAAAGTTTGACTGCGATGGGGTTCAATGTTTGACTGCGATGCCTATACTTTTTGACTACGATGCAGTTTCAAAAATTCATGACCATGTAGTTTAAACTTACACTTGACTGAAACCAAACCATCACAACCGAGTCAACTCGGTAATTACCGAGTTGACTCAGTTTACTCACTGAGTCTGACTCAACTGCCACCCTTATACCTCCACAACACCATGATCTAATCCATAACCCATCGACACCAATCTCCAATCTAGACTCAAACAAAAACATTAACAAGATCTCAGATTGATCAATTTTGGTTATATCTGTTAAAGATATACCAAGATCATTAAAGATCTTTATAAACTGAATAACATATCATCACGGATCTTTAACGGGGTTGTCCCAGCGTTTATTTTCTAAACAAAGATAGATTATTAACATGCATGTTATAATCTTTTATTTTGTTTCGACTTATGTAACACAAAATGAAAATCAATCACGAATCACAGATCTAATGTTTGAAATTAACCACTTTTAATCTACGAAATCTAAGAATGATGTATAACAAGCATGTTATAATCAGTTCTTTATTTTGATTCAAACACATAAACCAACATGCAATCAAACAAACCTACCTGAGACCCAACATAAGATCTTGGAGCCATATCATCATTCGAAGAAGAAAAAAAACAGCATTAGTAAACAAAGGGGTCTGATGGTTTTGTGTGATCTATTGGTGGGGTTTGATTTAAAATGATAGATTGATGATACGATCTGTTTGATTACTTTGGATCTGTTTGATTATTTTGGATGGTGGCTGAGATATTGTCAAAGAGAATAGATGGGGGTTTTGAGAAAAATGAGATTGGGTGGCGGAGGAAACGAGGGAGTGTTAGGTTGTTAATTGTGTTTTCTATGAGTAAAATTAGGGATTGTGGATGTTATATCCCATTTGATGGACCGGGTAAATATTTGTGATTGGGCCATGGACTCACATTTTTTAAACAATGCAATGGGCCGTGTGATTTTATATACACACACTTTTTTTAACATAAAATTTGTATTCTTGTATAAATTGTGTGTATATTAAGTTATACTTCAGTCATCATCGGGTCGAGAAAACAAGTGGCGTGACAAAGTGACGTGACAAATGTGACGAGAATTTATTTTGACGAGACCAAGAAAAATTTGGGTATATTTTTAGTGACTACAGATTTTTTTTTGGATCGGGTATTAATTATGGGAAGTTGAAGACGGATTTTTCGAAGGCGTGAACTTATTTTATCTTTCAAAGATAACTTGCTCGTGCTTCATATTAGAATGAAGACTTGTTTATCTGGTTTCCGGGTTCGGGGTGGTTGGTTGATGACTCGAATAACTATCACTTAAAGGGGTTACATTGTTGTACTCAGGGTCACGTGCTTAGTCGACGTGGATAATTTCAAGAGGTGTTGTGCTTATAGACTTCTTCAGTGATGCATTGGGTACTTAGAGATTTCTCCACCGTTCCTCATTCAACAATAGTGCAAGCTTAAGTCACAAGATCGAAGGATTTTTATTCAGCTTCATGTTTGATATATCTGGTTCATTCTATCAGTGGTCACTTCAAATTGCTTTCACGTGGGTTGGTACAGGTGGCCATGGAGAGTTTATGAGAAGAGATTTTCGATCAACAGCTGATTCTCACAAACTATATAATTCAGCTTATTTATTATTCTCACGAGATTTCAGGTACATGTGCGTACGGTTTGTTGATGGTTCCGAGTTTCAAAACCATCAAGGGGGAAGAAGAAGACACATTGAATGCACAACGAGTACACTTGATGAACTTCATACCTTCTTTTGATTTGAAGACATTCCGAGATGACATTTGTCATAGCCGCAAAGAAAATCAGTGTTTTAACTCGTGGCGTTATCAATCTCTAAACGGTACACTACTGATTCGATGTTTAATTGTTTGGTTGTTGCATTTATTCATCATCATTATCCTATATGCATTCCCGGGACTTAATTGACTCTGGTGCATCTCCGGAAGAAGATATGTGTATTTTCGGGACTTAATTGACTCTGGTGTTACGATGTCAACTTCATGAATGGGATAAAGTGTCCACTTCAGTATTTGAGCTTCATAATTGGGATTGATTTACTTTCTTCAACTATGTGGGGGAAGAAATGTCTTGATTCTTTCTGGTATGCATAACTTGAACTCTCAGGGGGAAGAAAAATTCAGAAGAGTTATTCAAGCGTGAGAAGAGATGTTGTTGATCTACTTGGTGTACCCCTTACTTTCAATCCCTCTTAGCAACGTTATCATGTTATATGATGGGATTTGCTTGTTAGATTCCGCTGTGCGCATAATCATTCTAAGCTTTATTGAAAGCTTTGAAGTTGCTTACGAGGATTGTCGATTTAGGGGGAAGCTATTTAAAAGCTTCTACATCAAGTTTATGTGGTATGAATTAGGGGGAAGTTAATTCAGAAGCTTCTCCTTAACCAGAAGTGTATGGGTTACTTAGCTCGTGTCGTTACAGTATTTCTTCTACAAGTTACTTTAAAGATGAGTCGTTTTGAAGACGAAGGCCTCAGAAGACGTCATCAGCATTGGACGCTTCATGAAATGTGACAATCCGTCAATTTATGGTTGATATTTTATTCTCGAATATTATTTAAAAACATTACTTTAATGTTACAATATGAACTCACTTATTTTTGGGAAGAAATTTGGATTTACGTCTTGAAGTAGCATCGACTACGTCTAAACCGGAGGATTCAACGTTACGTGCTTACGTTTACATACACCGTCTTTGGTGACAGTCCGACATTTCAGAAAATAAATTTGTCCGTGAATATTATTTTGGAGTTTTAAATTTGTGTTGGTTCATAAACTCACAAATTTACGAGAAGAGATTAGGACTTACGATTTTATTTTTAACGTCCTTTACGACTAAACCGGAAACCCTAGGATTACGTATTTACGTTTTCGAACTCCGTTTTTGATGAGACAATTTTTATTGGATTCGTTTTGTGATGTTGATTCATAATTTATAAAAACATTTTTCGTAAAATGACCCGAGGGCACGCAAATCGAGAAAACTAGAATCGAGAAATACCCGTAAACTAGTGAGATGGGACAAAATACATTGTCCCACCCCACTAGCTTAAATGGGACGGCACTAGCATGACACCACAAGCTCATGTGGCATCATGTTAGCTACAAGTATACATGTGTAAGCCATGCTTACTTTGTAAGCTAACTTACACCCCACTATCTCCAAAACTAGCAACCAAAACCACTCTTCTCATTTCCATCATTTCCCACTCATGCAAATCACACACATTTTCTCTCTACTCTCTCTATGATTTTGTGTATATCCAACCAAGAACACCCTCATTTGATCAAAAATCAACCATGAAATCCTATGTTATTTCTACATATGTTGAAGCCCTTTTGAAGCTCTCTTGAATGGTGGTGATTATAACATCCATGGAGGAGTTTCCTTGGTGTCTTGGGGCTGATTTTCCACAAGGTATACATGAAGTATGGTGGTCTTGAAGATGGTGTTGGCTATGCACAAGTTTCTCCATCCAAATCCATGTCAAACTCATAACCTACATCAACTTGGTGGTATAAAGATTGTCCTCCTCATCTTCTTGTTATTTTTGGTTATGTAATCATGTATTTATTTCCTATTGTATATGTTTATGATGATTATATGATGATAAAAATGTTATGTGGGGATTTGTTGTTGATAATCATGGATAAAAAGATGAAAAACTACAAGTAAAAATGGGTAAATCTTGTTTAAATGATAGGCTGTATAAAAACAGTAAAGAACCATATGGTAAACTGATAAAATGATGAAGTAGAATGGATTTACAGTAAGCTATGGGTCTTGTACACATGTGAGAGTTGGCCATGTAATGGAATCAAAATAATGAGTGAGATATGATCAAAACAAGTTTAGGGTATAAATCTGAGGTTACTGTTTTGGACGATTTTTAGAAAATATTTAGAAGATGATTCAACAGTAGCTATAGAAGAGTTAAATGTAGCACATATCATGTAGTTTATGTGATAAATATTTGAGCTTCTATCTCCATATAGAACTCAAGATATGGCAGTTTTGGTGAAGATGAAGTTAAAAATCAGATTTTTGGAAATTAAAGAATAATACTATTATATAAGCACTCACATTTTAATATATAAAATGTAAAATAAAAACCCACTAACATATAAAACTTATTTATATAAATATATATAAAAGGTTAATCAAATGGATAAATTATATAAATGGTGATGAAATAATGTTTATAAGTAATAAAAACTATAAACATGATTTTTACGACTTTTTCGGCTATTGCCGTAAAATTAACGTTTTTGTTAAATAAAACTTAGATGGTTGGACCCGTCTAATGAAAACTTTATAAAACTTATATACCGATATATATACATGTATGACAAGTAAAAACCGATAAAACCCGAACTATAGGGCATACGGACATTAACAAGTTAAATAAACATATTGGACTAATAAATGGACTAAATAGGATAAAACACTTATAAACTTATTATTGGGCTTAACCCATTTGGGCCCAACTTGAAAGTGTATGTACTGATAATATAAGTACAAAAAGGATTAATACAAGTTAAAGAACTTATAATAAGTTTATTGGACCTAAAACACGTAAATCGGTAAAACTAGTAAACTAGTATAAAAGTTATCGACACATAACACTAAAATAAGTAAACGAGAATATGTAAACCCACTTTATCATCATATATATATAATCATCATATGTATACATAATTGTTATTTTTATAAAGTCATTGGACAAACGTCTAAGACCGATTATTATTTGTCTAGGTTTCTGTGATAGAAGCGCGTACCGTACGTCCGAATTGTCGATAACCCGCCTTCCCACATCAACGTGAGTTCATAGCCTCGCACTCTTTTAAATGTTTTTATAAATGTTTTATAAACCCGCGAGGGAGATAACATGTTAGTTTTTATTAAATAGGACACCATTTGTCTCGATCGTTTGTTTATTGATTTTGGACCCGAATGATTGAATGACCCGATTGTATGACCCGATAAATGATTAATGGACCCGATAGATGAAATAAAATGGATTATTAAAGTTAGGTTATTTCACTAAAAGTCCCATTAGCATGAATTGTGAACTACCGGGAGTTGGTAGACGCTTATGCATTTAATAGTACTATTTGGGGACGATCACCCCAGTTCGCGCCTTGACGGTTGATCCCCGTCGTGCCACATTGATTGGTAAGCGAATTTATGTATGAGAAGATTTCCATAGCGTGACCTTTGTGACGACACGCTACTTTAGATGGGCAAAATTGGTATCGGGTTAGCTACCCGTTGTTGGTTTAGTAAGGTAACAATGTCATGCGGCTTATAATAATCCAAAAACTTAACGAAATACTACTAGACGCTCCGAATTACGAGGTATTGCCTGACTAGCAATACAGGGTCATACTATTGATATTATGATTGTATTTTGGTTTTCATAACCATATTCATATAACGGTTTTTATTTGATTTTATACAACGTCATAAGACGTATTTTATGATGTTTTTACGACATTGGCTCATATTATGATTTTTACGGCAAATGCCTATATTATGATTTTCGATAAGGATTTGTATAAAATGATTTTGGCTGTTTCATGGCCTATCAAAACGATTTGTACAAAATGGTTTTCAGTAATACTTTTATACTGATATTATATTGATGGAATTTATCAAACTCTATGAATTCACTCGGCGTTATCGCTGACCTTTTCTTTTAACATGTTTTATCTCAGGTACTTGAAGGTAATTCTAGGGAAGACAACAAGAATTCATGGCCCGCACTTAAACAATATTTTCCATTCAAAATACTTGTAAAACTTTGTATGAAATGTAATGACTTGGGACCGATGTAACTTTGATATTTATGAATGGAAATGCTTTATTAATAAACGACGCGATTTTTATGCGTTGTCTATGATGTGAGTAATGTGCTATCCCGTAACACCAACGAGTCTTCCGCTGTATTGAGTTGTATAAATTTGAGGGTGTTACAGTTTGGTACCAGAGCTCTCGTTATAGAGAACGAAAGATTTTTAAAACTAAGGTTTTGAATAAAACTTTTCAAAATCTTTTTACTAAAATCATTTTTCTAAAAATGTCTAAAAATCTTTTGACTATAACGGTGCCGAAGAATTCCCGAGTTACCGACAAGGCCAGACTGAGAAGTGTTATTTTAACATATATATATAACTCGGATTATATATATATATATATATATATATATATATATATATATATATATATATATATATATATATATATATATATATATATATATATATATATATATATATATATATATATATATATATATATATATATATATATATATATATATGATGTAATTTTATTACAGGATTGATTGATGATTATTTTGATATTTATACAAGGTATTTATACGACGTAGATTGTCACAAGGAACCCTAACTCCCTTAGTAAATTAATCGAAGCTATTCTCGTAGGAATTCTAGCTATCCTAGATCTAAACTAAGTTGCGGATATTTATGATCCCGACAAATGGTTGATATTCGTAAAAATGTAGTAGTTGATTATGATATTGAAAAATAATTGGCGAGATTAAATCTGATATCGATGTCATGACGATCTTTTCTTATAGAGTGGAGTTTGACAAAACGTTACCACCTAGAAAGATGTCATCTGATTCGTTGTCATCCAATTCTTAAATTGAAATCGAAAGGGTTAATGTTGCACTTGAGGCTGTTATTAGAACCATTACCCAAAAGCTTCATGCCACTAATACCTTTCCAAGAAGTCTAGTTGAATGATCAAGTCATTTCATATTAATGACTCATTTGATAATTGTTGCTGTAAGAGCTAATAGGATTGGAAATTAAGTGTTGATCATATCGAGCTTTTATTGCCCTATTAAGGCCTAAGAATAAAGTTGAAGTATTGGAGAATGAAGTAGGATATCGAATTGAGTATAAAATTGGTTGAAACTTGAATAAAGTAAAATTTAACTCGTATGGAATATGAGATTGTTAAGAGGAAATCGTTAAGTTCTGTGATTGAATTATATGAGTTTAAATGATTGTTAATTTGTGTTAAAGGGTTGTTCCTAGGCCATTGTCCACTGACGAGGATGCCCAGTGTCCAAGAAATAAATTGAAGAAATCTTCTTCTGAATTGGGACCGATGGATCTTCCGGGACATGTGGAACACCTAATGACTCTTGTAGATTAGTATTCATTGTGGAATCTTTTAAAAATCCCTAACTTAACTGAGATATCAGTTGGTAGGATGAGTTCTGAGAGTTGTATGACATAGTGACGCGTAATGTGTTACGGTACAATTTTGACTTGTTTGTGATTAATGAAAAGACTACCTTTGATTGCTAAATTCTGCATGTATCGATGTTATCTATCTTTTCTTGCTTCTTCCTAATGCTCGCTTTAGTGATGCAACCATTGAACAAGTACTCATCTTGATTTGAGTTACGTTGTGGATTATTCTTTTTGAGTGCCATCGAGGTCATGAACCTCATGATTAATTGGCTAAGCTCATTTCCTATTATATCGTAGTTAAGTTCTTGGTGAACAACTCTTCATCACTCTTTTGCAGATCACTCATTGTTTTTATAAGATAAAACAGTATGCCTTGAGAAAAATCGAATTTTCATCACTATAAGGATTATTCATAGTGAGATTTATAAGTGATTGTTATCGAAGTGAAGTTGTTTATAAAACACTTTGGAAAACCTAATTGTTTTCATAACAAAGAAAATCTTTGTAAATTTATTTTGAATTCTTATTTAAGAATTAAGCATTAAAATGTTTTTATTATAAACATGATTATAAGATTTTGACTAACTGAGTATTGCATCGTTAATCTTGAAATTGTATATAGTTGCGCGCCTACGTACATTTTGGAATGGACCATGCAAGGCTGATTAGTAGTCACCATAAAACTGATTAATAAACACTACATTTTCTTTAAAGATTGTGAAAGATTAAATTTTATGAGATCTGCAAGAAGTGAAAAATAAGGACATAGTGTTAGGGACACCTACATATGTGCCTGTAGCATCTATTCTTCTGAGTTGAATTTACTCATCTGTGGAATTTGTCTTAATTGACAATTGATATTCCCTTCTTGTCCAATTCTCCCGTAGTGAGATTCTTAGGGAAAGTATTTGATTACCGAGTGTTGATACCCGACTGGATGTATCGACGTTCCTATCATTTCTTTTGATTTGATTTCATTTGAATGACCTGGGTAACGATCCGAGGAGCTTTCGAATGCGTACTCAAATTATGAAAACATAGGATATATTCATATTCGTTAAATGTTTTCGTCTGTATCTGATTTGAAATTCTCTCGCATAGATTATGCGTTGACCTTACTCTTTTAAGGTTAGTTATGTCTCCTAATATCATTGAATTTGTGAAGGATTATGAATTATTATTAGTCTTTTGAGAAGTTCACATCTTATCGACGGCAATGAAACTGGAAAGTTGACAGTGCCAGTAGAATGGGTTGATTGATTATGACATGACGACATTGTCTTAATTGATGGGAACTCGAGTAGAATTCCCCTAAATGATAAGATGTTGATTATCAAAAGCGATCTAAATAATTCTTGACGGATGACCGTATCCTGCATTTAGACTTGAAATATTACCAGGAATAGTTGTGAACTAGTTATAGATATTATAATCTAGAAAGAACCTAATATGAATTTATTAAAAGATGTTTCCGTTATTTGAAACCTTAGTAAGTATTTATTGGTGAATTACCTAGACTTTCGCCACTCAGGTAAGTTGAAATTGGTATTGATTTTATTCCCGGTGCTGCACCTGCGGCTTGTGCACTGTATGTCAGCACCATCTGAATTAAAGGAATTACCGTACAACTAAGAGAGTTGTCGGAGAAAGATTTTATTATACCAAGCCTGTCATCCTGAAGAGCTACGGTGTTATCTTTCCTTATATTTATAGATTACTGTGAATTGAGTAAATTGACAATCGAAAACGATATCCATAACTCGAAATGGAAGAATTGTTCGATCATTTACAAGGTTCTAGCAAATTTGATCCATGGCATGGTTATCATCAATTTCGCATCTGCGAAAAAGATTATATATTCCAATCACTACATCCGGTACTCGTAATGAACATTATGAGTTTCACGTGATGTCGTTCGGATTGACCAATGCACATGTAGCATGCATAAATTTGGTGAATCACGTGTGTAGGCTGTAAATTGATAAATTCATGCTTGCGATCATTAAGGACCATTTGTTTGTTTATAAGAATAAGAATGAGATTAATAATTAATTATAGATTGTCCTGAACTGGCCGAACAATAAAAACATGTATCTTGAATATTTGACATGAGATTTAAGACTTGAACCTTTACATGATTTGACTATGTGATTAAAAGCATAATGGAATATAAATTGACTCTTCAAAAATTAAGAGCCCTTTTAAGACTTTGGATTTTACCAGAAAGAAATGGAAATATGTTTTGACAAATATTTTAACAAAGGATTTCAAGGGATTATTCCCTTATACACAAACCATTTAACTAAACTTCTGTTTAGGGGTAAATGTTTGTGTATACTTCTAGACAACTTAAGAAGAATTGAGGAAACTATATAATTTATGACTTGAAATTTGAAACGAAAATTTTTGTTTTTCAACTAAGAAAATTTTGACCAAAGTATAAACAAAGGTTTTTCGAACATTTACGAATCTTATTAATTATTTTCGATAAATCAACAAAAATCTTGTTAATTAAATTCAAATTTAATTTTAAACATTTTATATAATTGGACGGACTAAGAAATTTAAAATCTTTACGTTTACGTTTCATAAAAATTTAATAAATAATTATTTAATTAATTATAATGATTATCGACGCTTTAGACGACGGATTGAGTAAAACGGATAAAGATGATAGTTGAGAAGGAACTAAAACTTAGAAAATATGAAGAAAGAAATTATGAGTGAATTATGGACATGATAATTATATCATCAGGAAAAATGAATATAAATACTGACACATTATGTAGAAAATATAAAGAACCAATTAGGATGAGTTCCTTAATAATGAATGTGCAAAATAAATTGCCGAACAATTTAAATATGAACGATGTTTGTAAAAAGGATAATATAGATAATAAATGAAGTTCGCGTCTAATGTGAACCACTAAAATTTAGAAGCCGATGGCGTTAAATGATTTAAAAGTCCATTTGTGATTGTCTAAATATGGAGGATTGTGAGATATAGTTATGTTGGAATTTGTAAGTATAAGTATTCTATTTATGTCATTCATGACTAAAAGTATCTTTGTTTGAAGAAGTTGCACTGATGGCAATTATGAAGGCAGACATCGCCTCATACATTAGTAAACGTCTAGCTATTGCAAAGGTCATCATCTGAATTTAATTCGATTTGGGTCATCGTCGACAGACTGACCAAATCTGCTAATATCATTCTCGTTAATGATAAATGCAAAAGAGTTATGTAAACATAGCATGCCTGTATCGATCATCCATATCAAGATCCTCGCTTCGCATCGAATTTCTAGAGATTTGCTCAGAAATCATTGAGAACGAACCTTGATGAGAGTACTATGTACCACCCCAAATCGAAGGGACGAGGTAAAGTAACGATACAAGGTAATATAAGTGCTGTTTTATGTTTGAATGATTGACCTTTGGTAATAGACCGTATAATCGTTTTCCTTTGGAAAGATTATCATTAATAATTAACGTATTAGGATTGAGATCGAATCTTGTTAGGATCTAAATCTTAGAGAATCTGTAAGCAGGAGTTGAGATGAAGACATCCGACACACACCCATTGTGAGTTGGACATGTCTCTTAGGTTTAAGGTTTCCTATGATGGCGAACCTATCCTTGCAAAATACGCGACCCGCGAGATCTGAAATGATTGTTGAAATTAGGATCTGATTACTGACTGCCGATAGTGGGCAAGAGGTTATGTGAATATGAAATGTAGATCTTGAAGTGCCAAATGGGTAGCGAAGTTATGCCACAATTTTTAACCTTGGAAAAGTGAATTCATGATCTGACAAATCATGGGATATAAGTCCCCATTGTTTGGGACCATTGAGATGATGAAAAAGTTGGGATTGAAAGGCATATGAGCTGGATCTACCCTAGGACTTCAAAGACTGCGTGAATTATGTTTCGTATATCGAACTTGATGGAATATCTATCAAGTGAAAATCTGATTATTCTTAGTAGAGCTTAGATCGGCGAAAAGTTGCATTCATCAGAAACCCGTGAACATCATGGATAGAGAAAGTAAGTCAACATTTAGCCTGATCTTATTCCCGTAGTTATGTTTGATGAAACTCGCGTATTATAATGGATTACACTTGTGAGAAAAGACCGAATGTGGAGGAAATACCCACATGGCTTTAACTCTATAAGAAGCGAGTAGTAAGGTAAGATGATCTTTGAGGACAAAGATCCTGTTTAGGGGTAAATGCTGTGACAATCCGTCAATTTATGGTTGATATTTTATTCTCGAATATTATTTAAAAACATTATTTTAATGTTACAATATGAACTCACTTATTTTTGGGAAGAAATTTGGATTTACGTCTTGAAGTAGCATCGACTACGTCTAAACCGGAGGATTCAACGTTACGTGCTTACGTTTACATACACCGTCTTTGGTGACAGTCCGACATTTCAGAAAATAAATTTGTCCGTGAATATTATTTTGGAGTTTTAAATTTGTGTTGGTTCATAAACTCACAAATTTACGAGAAGAGATTAGGACTTACGATTTTATTTTAAACGTCCTTTACGACTAAACCGGAAACCCTAGGATTACGTATTTACGTTTTCGAACTCCGTTTTTGATGAGACAATTTTTATTGGATTCGTTTTGTGATGTTGATTCATAATTTATAAAAACATTTTTCGTAAAACGACCCGAGGGCACGCAAATCGAGAAAACTAGAATCGAGAAATACCCGTAAACTAGTGAGATGGGACAAAATACATTGTCCCACCCCACTAGCTTAAATGGGACGGAACTAGCATGACACCACAAGCTCATGTGGCATCATGTTAGCTACAAGTATACATGTGTAAGCCATGCTTACTTTGTAAGCTAACTTACACCCCACTATCTCCAAAACTAGCAAGCAAAACCACTCTTCTCATTTCCATCATTTCCCACTCATGCAAATCACACACATTTTCTCTCTACTCTCTCTATGATTTTGTGTATATCCAACCAAGAACACCCTCATTTGATCAAAAATCAACCATGAAATCCTATGTTATTTCTACATATGTTGAAGCCCTTTTGAAGCTCTCTTGAATGGTGGTGATTATAACATCCATGGAGGAGTTTCCTTGGTGTCTTGGGGCTGATTTTCCACAAGGTATACATGAAGTATGGTGGTCTTGAAGATGGTGTTGGCTATGCACAAGTTTCTCCATCCAAATCCATGTCAAACTCATAACCTACATCAACTTGGTGGTATAAAGATTGTCCTCCTCATCTTCTTGTTATTTTTGGTTATGTAATCATGTATTTATTTCCTATTGTATATGTTTATGATGATTATATGATGATAAAAATGTTATGTGGGGATTTGTTGTTGATAATCATGGATAAAAAGATGAAAAACTACAAGTAAAAATGGGTAAATCTTGTTTAAATGATAGGCTGTATAAAAACAGTAAAGAACCATATGGTAAACTGATAAAATGATGAAGTAGAATGGATTTACAGTAAGCTATGGGTCTTGTACACATGTGAGAGTTGGCCATGCAATGAAATCAAAATAATGAGTGAGATATGATCAAAACAAGTTTAGGGTATAAATCTGAGGTTACTGTTTTGGACGATTTTTAGAAAATATTTAGAAGATGATTCAACAGTAGCTATAGAAGAGTTAAATGTAGCACATATCATGTAGTTTATGTGATAAATATTTGAGCTTCTATCTCCATATAGAACTCAAGATATGGCAGTTTTGGTGAAGATGAAGTTAAAAATCAGATTTTTGGAAATTAAAGAATAATACTATTATATAAGCACTCACATTTTAATATATAAAATGTAAAATAAAAACCCACTAACATATAAAACTTATTTATATAAATATATTTAAAAGGTTAATCAAATGGATAAATTATATAAATGGTGATGAAATAATGTTTATAAGTAACAAAAACTATAAACATGATTTTTACGACTTTTTCGGCTATTGCCGTAAAATTAACGTTTTTGTTAAATAAAACTTAGATGGTTGGACCCGTCTAATGAAAACTTTATAAAACTTATATACCGATATATATACATGTATGACAAGTAAAAACCGATAAAACCCGAACTATAGGGCATACGGACATTAACAAGTTAAATAAACATATTGGACTAATAAATGGACTAAATAGGATAAAACACTTATAAACTTATTATTGGGCTTAACCCATTTGGGCCCAACTTGAAAGTGTATGTACTGATAATATAAGTACAAAAAGGATTAATACAAGTTAAAGAACTTATAATAAGTTTATTGGACCTAAAACACGTAATCGGTAAAACTAGTAAACTAGTATAAAAGTTATCGACACATAACACTAAAATAAGTAAACGAGAATATGTAAACCCACTTTATCATCATATATATATAATCATCATATGTATACATAATTGTTATTTTTATAAAGTCATTGGACAAACGTCTAAGACCGATTATTATTTGTCTAGGTTTCCGTGATTGAAGCGCGTACCGTACGTCCGAATTGTCGATAACCCGCCTTCCCACATCAACGTGAGTTCATAGCCTCGCACTCTTTTAAATGTTTTTATAAATGTTTTATAAACCCGCGAGGGAGATAACATGTTAGTTTTTATTAAATAGGACACCATTTGTCCCGATCGTTTGTTTATTGATTTTGGACCCGAATGATTGAATGACCCGATTGTATGACCCGATAAATGATTAATGGACCCGATAGATGAAATAAAATGGATTATTAAAGTTAGGTTATTTCACTAAAAGTCCCATTAGCAAGAATTGTGAACTACCGGGAGTTAGTAGACGCTTATGCATTTAATAGTACTATTTGGGGACGATCACCCCAGTTCGCGCCTTGACGGTTGATCCCCGTCGTGCCACATTGATTGGTAAGCGAATTTATGTATGAGAAGATTTCCATAGCGTGACCTTTGTGACGACACGCTACTTTAGATGGGCAAAATTGGTATCGAGTTAGCTACCCGTTGTTGGTTTAGTAAGGTAACAATGTCATGCGGCTTATAATAATCCAAAAACTTAACGAAATACTACTAGACGCTCTGAATTACGAGGTATTGCCTGACTAGCAATACAGGGTCATACTATTGATATTATGATTGTATTTTGGTTTTCATAACCATATTCATATAACGGTTTTTATTTGATTTTATACAACGTCATAAGACGTATTGTATGATGTTATTACGACATTGGCTCTTATTATGATTTTTACGGCAAATGCCTATATAATGATTTTCGATAAGGATTTGTATAAAATGATTTTGGCTGTTTCATGGCCTATCAAAACGATTTGTACAAAATGATTTTCAGTAATACTTTTATACTGATATTATATTGATGGAATTTATCAAACTCTATGAATTCACTCGGCGTTATCGCTGACCTTTTCTTTTAACATGTTTTATCTCAGGTACTTGAAGGTAATTCTAGGGAAGACAACAAGAATTCATGGCCCGCACTTAAACAATATTTTCCATTCAAAATACTTGTAAAACTTTGTATGAAATGTAATGACTTGGGACAGATGTAACTTTGATATTTATGAATGGAAATGCTTTATTAATAAACGACGCGATTTTTATGCGTTGTCTATGATGTGAGTAATGTGCTATCCCGTAACACCAACGAGTCTTCCGCTGTATTGAGTTGTATAAATTTGGGGGTGTTACAGTTTGGTACCAGAGCTCTCGTTATATAGAACGAAAGATTTTTAAAACTAAGGTTTTGAATAAAACTTTTCAAAATCTTTTTACTAAAAACATTTTTCTAAAAATGTCTAAAAATCTTTTGACTATAACGGTGCCGAAGAATTCCCGAGTTACCGACAAGGCCAGACTGAGAAGTGTTATTTTAACATATATATATAACTCGGATTATATATATATATATATATATATATATATATATATATATATATATATATATATATATATATATATATGATGTAATTTTATTACATGATTGATTGATGATTATTTTGATATTTATACAAGGTATTTATACGACGTAGATTGTCACAAGGAACCCTAACTCCCTTAGTAAATTAATCGAAGCTATTCTCGTAGGAATTCTAGCTATCCTAGATCTAAACCAAGTTGCGGATATTTATGATCCCGACAAATGGTTGATATTCGTAAAAATGTAGTAGTTGATTATGATATTGAAAAAGAATTGGCGAGATTAAATCTGATATCGATGTCATGACGATCTTTTCTTATAGAGTGGAGTTTGACAAAACGTTACCACCTAGAAAGATGTCATCTGATTCGTTGTCATCCAATTCTTAAATTGAAATCGAAAGGGTGAATGTTGCACTTGAGGCTGTTATTAGAACCATTACCCAAAAGCTTCATGCCACTAATACCTTTCCAAGAAGTCTAGTTGAATGATCAAGTCATTTCATATTAATGACTCATTTGATAATTGTTGCTGTAAGAGCTAATAGGATTGGAAATTAAGTGTTGATCATATCGAGCTTTTATTGCCCTATTAAGGCCTAAGAATAAAGTTGAAGTATTGGAGAATGAAGTAGGATATCGAATTGAGTATAAAATTGGTTGAAACTTGAATAAAGTAAAATTTAACTCGTATGGAATATGAGATTGTTAAGAGGAAATCGTTAAGTTCTGTGATTGAATTATATGATTTTAAATGATTGTTAATTTGTGTTAAAGGGTTGTTCCTAGGCCATTGTCCACTGACGAGGATGCCCAGTGTCCAAGAAATAAATTGAAGAAATCTTCTTCTGAATTGGGACCGATGGATCTTCCGGGACATGTGGAACACCTAATGACTCTTGTAGATTAGTATTCATTGTGGAATCTTTTAAAAATCCCTAACTTAACTGAGATATCAGTTGGTAGGATGAGTTCTGAGAGTTGTATGACATAGTGACGCGTAATGTGTTACGGTACAATTTTGACTTGTTTGTGATTAATGAAAAGACTACCTTTGATTGCTAAATTCTGCATGTATCGATGTTATCTATCTTTTCTTGCTTCTTCCTAATGCTCGCTTTAGTGATGCAACCATTGAACAAGTACTCATCTTGATTTGAGTTACGTTGTGGATTATTCTTTTTGAGTGCCATCGAGGTCATGAACCTCATGATTAATTGGCTAAGCTCATTTCCTATTATATCGTAGTTAATTTCTTGGTGAACAACTCTTCATCACTCTTTTGCAGATCACTCATTGTTTTTATAAGATAAAACAGTATGCCTTGAGAAAAATCGAATTTTCATCACTATAAGGATTATTCATAGTGAGATTTATAAGTGATTGTTATCGAAATGAAGTTGTTTATAAAACACTTTGGAAAACCTAATTGTTTTCATAACAAAGAAAATCTTTGTAAATTTATTTTGAATTCTTATTTAAGAATTAAGCATTAAAATGTTTTTATTATAAACATTATTATAAGATTTTGACGAACTGAGTATTGCATCGTTAATCTTGAAATTGTATATAGTTGCGCGCCTACGTACATTTTGGAATGGACCATGCAAGGCTGATTAGTAGTCACCATAAAACTGATTAATAAACACTACATTTTCTTTAAAGATTGTGAAAGATTAAATTTTATGAGATCTGCAAGAAGTGAAAAATAAGGACATAGTGTTAGGGACACCTACATATGTGCCTGTAGCATCTATTCTTCTGAGTTGAATTTACTCATCTGTGGAATTTGTCTTAATTGACAATTGATATTCCCTTCTTGTCCAATTCTCCCGTAGTGAGATTCTTAGGGAAAGTATTTGATTACCGAGTGTTGATACCCGACTGGATGTATCGACGTTCCTATCATTTCTTTTGATTTGATTTCATTTGAATGACCTGGGTAACGATCCGAGGAGCTTTCGAATGCGTACTCAAATTATGAAAACATAGGATATATTCATATTCGTTAAATGTTTTCGTCTGTATCTGATTTGAAATTCTCTCGCATAGATTATGCGTTGACCTTACTCTTTTAAGGTTAGTTATGTCTCCTAATATCATTGAATTTGTGAAGGATTATGAATTATTATTAGTCTTTTGAGAAGTTCACATCTTATCGACGGCAATGAAACTGGAAAGTTGACAGTGCCAGTAGAATGGGTTGATTGATTATGACATGACGACATTGTCTTAATTGATGGGAACTCGAGTAGAATTCCCCTAAATGATAAGATGTTGATTATCAAAAGCGATCTAAATAATTCTTGACGGATGACCGTATCCTGCATTTAGACTTGAAATATTACCAGGAATAGTTGTGAACTAGTTATAGATATTATAATCTAGAAAGAACCTAATATGAATTTATTAAAAGATGTTTCCGTTATTTGAAACCTTAGTAAGTATTTATTGGTGAATTACCTAGACTTTCGCCACTAAGGCAAGTTGAAATTGGTATTGATTTTATTCCCGGTGCTGCACCTGCGGCTTGTGCACTGTATGTCAGCACCATCTGAATTAAAGGAATTACCGTACAACTAAGAGAGTTGTCGGAGAAAGATTTTATTATACCAAGCCTGTCATCCTGAAGAGCTACAGTGTTATCTTTCCTTATATTTATAGATTACTGTGAATTGAGTAAATTGACAATCGAAAACGATATCCATAACTCGAAATGGAAGAATTGTTCGATCATTTACAAGGTTCTAGCAAATTTGATCCATGGCATGGTTATCATCAATTTCGCATCTGCGAAAAAGATTATATATTCCAATCACTACATCCGGTACTCGTAATGAACATTATGAGTTTCACGTGATGTCGTTCGGATTGACCAATGCACATGTAGCATTCATAAATTTGGTGAATCACGTGTGTAGGCTGTAAATTGATAAATTCATGCTTGCGATCATTAAGGACTATTTGTTTGTTTATAAGAATAAGAATGAGATTAATAATTAATTATAGATTGTCCTGAACTGGCCGAACAATAAAAACATGTATCTTGAATATTTGACATGTGATTTAAGACTTGAACCTTTACATGATTTGACTATGTGATTAAAAGCATAATGGAATATAAATTGACTCTTCAAAAATTAAGAGCCCTTTTAAGACTTTGGATTTTACCAGAAAGAAATGGAAATATGTTTTGACAAATATTTTAACAAAGGATTTCAAGGGATTATTCCCTTATACACAAACCATTTAACTAAACTTCTGTTTAGGGGTAAATGTTTGTGTATACTTCTAGACAACTTAAGAAGAATTGAGGAAACTATATAATTTATGACTTGAAATTTGAAACGAAAATTTTTGTTTTTCAACTAAGAAAATTTTGACCAAAGTATAAACAAAGGTTTTTCGAACATTTACGAATCTTATTAATTATTTTCGATAAATCAACAAAAATCTTGTTAATTAAATTCAAATTTAATTTTAAACATTTTATATAATTGGACGGACTAAGAAATTTAAAATCTTTACGTTTACGTTTCATAAATATTTAATAAATAATTATTTAATTAATTATAATGATTATCGACAGACGACGGATTGAGTAAGACGGATAAAGATGATAGTTGAGAAGGAACTAAAACTTAGAAAATATGAAGAAAGAAATTATGAGTGAATTATGGACATGATAATTATATCATCAGGAAAAATGAATATAAATACTGACACATTATGTAGAAAATATAAAGAACCGATTAGGATGAGTTCCTTAATAATGAATGTGCAAAATAAATTGCCGAACAATTTAAATATGAACGATGTTTGTAAAAAGGATAATATAGATAATAAATGAAGTTCGCGTCTAATGTGAACCACTAAAATTTAGAAGCCGATGGCGTTAAATGATTTAAAAGTCCATTTGTGATTGTCTAAATATGGAGGATTGTGAGATATAGTTATGTTGGAATTTGTAAGTATAAGTATTCTATTTATGTCATTCATGACTAAAAGTATCTTTGTTTGAAGAAGTTGCACTGATGGCAATTATGAAGGCAGACATCGCCTCATACATTAGTAAACGTCTAGCTATTGCAAAGGTCATCATCTGAATTTAATTCGATTTGGGTCATCGTCGACAGACTGACCAAATCTGCTAATATCATTCTCGTTAATGATAAATGCAAAAGAGTTATGTAAACATAGCATGCCTGTATCGATCATCCATATCAAGATCCTCGCTTCGCATCGAATTTCTAGAGATTTGCTCAGAAATCATTGAGAACGAACCTTGATGAGAGTACTATGTACCACCCCAAATCGAAGGGACGAGGTAAAGTAACGATACAAGGTAATATAAGTGCTGTTTTATGTTTGAATGATTGACCTTTGGTAATAGACCGTATAATCGTTTTCCTTTGGAAAGATTATCATTAATAATTATCGTATTAGGATTGAGATCGAATCTTGTTAGGATCTAAATCTTAGAGAATCTGTAAGCAGGAGTTGAGATGAAGACATCCGACATACACCCATTGTGAGTTGGACATGTCTCTTAGGTTTAAGGTTTCCTATGATGGCGAACCTATCCTTGCAAAATACGCGACCCGCGAGATCTGAAATGATTGTTGAAATTAGGATCTGATTACTGACTGCCGATAGTGGGCAAGAGGTTATGTGAATATGAAATGTAGATCTTGAAGTGCCAAATGGGTAGCGAAGTTATGCCACAATTTTTAACCTTGGAAAAGTGAATTCATGATCTGACAAATCATGGGATATAAGTCCCCGTTGTTTGGGACCATTGAGATGATGAAAAAGTTGGGATTGAAAGGCATATGAGCTGGATCTACCCTAGGACTTCAAAGACTGCGTGAATTATGTTTCGTATATCGAACTTGATGGAATATCTATCAAGTGAAAATCTGATTATTCTTACTAGAGCTTAGATCGGCGAAAAGTTGCATTCATCAGAAACCCGTGAACATCATGGATAGAGAAAGTAAGTCAACATTTAGCCTGATCTTATTCCCGTAGTTATGTTTGATGAAACTCGCGTATTATAATGGATTACACTTGTGAGAAAAGACCGAATGTGGAGGAAATACCCACATGGCTTTAACTCTATAAGAAGCGAGTAGTAAGGTAAGATGATCTTTGAGGACAAAGATCCTGTTTAGGGGTAAATGCTGTGACAATCCGTCAATTTATGGTTGATATTTTATTCTCGAATATTATTTAAAAACATTATTTTAATGTTACAATATGAACTCACTTATTTTTGGGAAGAAATTTGGATTTACGTCTTGAAGTATCATCGACTACGTCTAAACCGGAGGATTCAACGTTACGTGCTTACGTTTACATACACCGTCTTTGGTGACAGTCCGACATTTCAGAAAATAAATTTGTCCGTGAATATTATTTTGGAGTTTTAAATTTGTGTTGGTTCATAAACTCACAAATTTACGAGAAGAGATTAGGACTTACGATTTTATTTTTAACGTCCTTTACGACTAAACCGGAAACCCTAGGATTACGTATTTACGTTTTCGAACTCCGTTTTTGATGAGACAATTTTTATTGGATTCGTTTTGTGATGTTGATTCATAATTTATAAAAACATTTTTCGTAAAACGACCCGAGGGCACGCAAATCGAGAAAACTAGAATCGAGAAATACCCGTAAACTAGTGAGATGGGACAAAATACATTGTCCCACCCCACTAGCTTAAATGGGACGGAACTAGCATGACACCACAAGCTCATGTGGCATCATGTTAGCTACAAGTATACATGTGTAAGCCATGCTTACTTTGTAAGCTAACTTACACCCCACTATCTCCAAAACTAGCAAGCAAAACCACTCTTCTCATTTCCATCATTTCCCACTCATGCAAATCACACACATTTTCTCTCTACTCTCTCTATGATTTTGTGTATATCCAACCAAGAACACCCTCATTTGATCAAAAATCAACCATGAAATCCTATGTTATTTCTACATATGTTGAAGCCCTTTTGAAGCTCTCTTGAATGGTGGTGATTATAACATCCATGGAGGAGTTTCCTTGGTGTCTTGGGGCTGATTTTCCACAAGGTATACATGAAGTATGGTGGTCTTGAAGATGGTGTTGGCTATGCACAAGTTTCTCCATCCAAATCCATGTCAAACTCATAACCTACATCAACTTGGTGGTATAAAGATTGTCCTCCTCATCTTCTTGTTATTTTTGGTTATGTAATCATGTATTTATTTCCTATTGTATATGTTTATGATGATTATATGATGATAAAAATGTTATGTGGGGATTTGTTGTTGATAATCATGGATAAAAAGATGAAAAACTACAAGTAAAAATGGGTAAATCTTGTTTAAATGATAGGCTGTATAAAAACAGTAAAGAACCATATGGTAAACTGATAAAATGATGAAGTAGAATGGATTTACAGTAAGCTATGGGTCTTGTACACATGTGAGAGTTGGTCATGCAATGGAATCAAAATAATGAGTGAGATATGATCAAAACAAGTTTAGGGTATAAATCTGAGGTTACTGTTTTGGACGATTTTTAGAAAATATTTAGAAGATGATTCAACAGTAGCTATAGAAGAGTTAAATGTAGCACATATCATTTAGTTTATGTGATAAATATTTGAGCTTCTATCTCCATATATAACTCAAGATATGGCAGTTTTGGTGAAGATGAAGTTAAAAATCAGATTTTTGGAAATTAAAGAATAATACTATTATATAAGCACTCACATTTTAATATATAAAATGTAAAATAAAAACCCACTAACATATAAAACTTATTTATATAAATATATATAAAAGGTTAATCAAATGGATAAATTATATAAATGGTGATGAAATAATGTTTATAAGTAATAAAAACTATAAACATGATTTTTACGACTTTTTCGGCTATTGCCGTAAAATTAACGTTTTTGTTAAATAAAACTTAGATGGTTGGACCCGTCTAATGAAAACTTTATAAAACTTATATACCGATATATATACATGTATGACAAGTAAAAACCGATAAAACCCGAACTATAGGGCATACGGACATTAACAAGTTAAATAAACATATTGGACTAATAAATGGACTAAATAGGATAAAACACTTATAAACTTATTATTGGGCTTAACCCATTTGGGCCCAACTTGAAAGTGTATGTACTGATAATATAAGTACAAAAAGGATTAATACAAGTTAAAGAACTTATAATAAGTTTATTGGACCTAAAACACGTAAATCGGTAAAACTAGTAAACTAGTATAAAAGTTATCGACACATAACACTAAAATAAGTAAACGAGAATATGTAAACCCACTTGATCATCATATATATATAATCATCATATGTATACATAATTGTTATTTTTATAAAGTCATTGGACAAACGTCTAAGACCGATTATTATTTGTCTAGGTTTCCGTGATTGAAGCGCGTACCGTACGTCCGAATTGTCGATAACCCGCCTTCCCACATCAACGTGAGTTCATAGCCTCGCACTCTTTTAAAAGTTTTTATAAATGTTTTATAAACCCGCGAGGGAGATAACATGTTAGTTTTTATTAAATAGGACACCATTTGTCCCGATCGTTTGTTTATTGATTTTGGACCCGAATGATTGAATGACCCGATTGTATGACCCGATAAATGATTAATGGACCCGATAGATGAAATAAAATGGATTATTAAAGTTAGGTTATGTCACTAAAAGTCCCATAACATGAATTGTGAACTACCGGGAGTTGGTAGACGCTTATGCATTTAATAGTACTATTTGGGGACGATCACCCCAGTTCGCGCCTTGACGGTTGATCCCCGTCGTGCCACATTGATTGGTAAGCGAATTTATGTATGAGAAGATTTCCATAGCGTGACCTTTGTGACGACACGCTACTTTAGATGGGCAAAATTGGTATCGGGTTAGCTACCCGTTGTTGGTTTAGTAAGGTAACAATGTCATGCGGCTTATAATAATCCAAAAACTTAACGAAATACTACTAGACGCTCCGAATTACGAGGTATTGCCTGACTAGCAATACAGGGTCATACTATTGATATTATGATTGTATTTTGGTTTTCATAACCATATTCATATAACGGTTTTTATTTGATTTTATACAACGTCATAAGACGTATTGTATGATGTTTTTTACGACATTGGCTCGTATTATGATTTTTACGGCAAATGCCTATATTATGATTTTCGATAAGGATTTGTATAAAATGATTTTGGCTGTTTCATGGCCTATCAAAACGATTTGTACAAAATGATTTTTAGTAATACTTTTATACTGATATTATATTGATGGAATTTATCAAACTCTATGAATTCACTCGGCGTTATCGCTAACCTTTTCTTTTAACATGTTTTATCTCAGGTACTTGAAGGTAATTCTCGGGAAGACAACAAGAATTCATGGCCCGCACTTAAACAATATTTTCCATTCAAAATACTTGTAAAACTTTGTATGAAATGTAATGACTTGGGACCGATGTAACTTTGATATTTATGAATGGAAATGCTTTATTAATAAACGACGCGATTTTTATGCGTTGTCTATGATGTGAGTAATGTGCTATCCCGTAACACCAACGAGTCTTCCGCTGTATTGAGTTGTATAAATTTGGGGGTGTTACATGAAAGCTCTTGTTCTTATAATTATGTACTTGTTAGGAAAAATATTGTAAGGAATTCTACACGTCGTCCATTGGGGGAAGATGGTTGGATATTCACTTTATGTGACGACATTTAAGAATTCCCATTAGTTATCATAGTTACACACGTTTAGACTAGACTAGGTTCATGTATAGTTAAGTGTATCATGTGTGACTATATATACCCCTCCTTAGCTTCCAAGGAGGGGTGTTGCTTGTGTCATTTTCACTTTAATTCATTTTCTTTCTTTCACACAACCTCACTCTCTCTCTCTCTCTCTATGTTCAACAATGGCTACCATCACCATATTCCACCATGTTAGACCACCGGATCATATATAGCAAACCCACAATTACTCGTTGTTTAGTATTAGTTAACTTAGACTTATCATACTAGTTACACTAGTTTTAGCCCATTTACACATTAAGGCCCAATAAGCCCATTAAGAGTCCAATATCATTTTATTAGTCCAATTATCTTTTTAAGACCAGGCCCATACTCATATTTTGGGCCCATGTGGGTTAATCCCATGAGTAAGTCCATTAGTGTTAAGCCAAACTAGTTTGGCTAATGGTCCAATAGGGCTACTTTGGCCCATTATGGTCCATAAGTTATAAAGCTCGGGTTTATCGGTTTTTACTTGTAAAATGTGTTTACATATCAGTATATGAGTTATAAGAATGTTACATTAGACGGGTCCGACCGTCTAAGTTTTATTTGGTGAAAACGTTAATCTTTCGGTTTTAGCTGAAAAGACGTAAAACTTATATATAGTTTGTAGTTTTATAAAACATTTGAGTTTTACTTTTATAAAATGTCATATTTATTTATTTTAGTATACAAACTCATTTTATAATAGTTATGATTAGTTAGTGGCTTTTATATACTTATTTTATAATAATATTTACTTGAGTGCTCTTTTTATATCATATAGTTTATTAAAAAATCTGATTACTAAAGTCAATTCTAACATTTTTGCCATATCTTGAGTTCTGCAAGGAGATAGAACCTCAACTTTGAACAGCAAAAACTACATGATGTGGGCTACAAATAAAATTTATATAGCCACTACTAAATCATCCTCTAAGTATTTTTAATAATTCGTCCGAAACAGACTATACTGATTTGTACTACCAAAGTGTTTTGGCCATATCTTGCTCATTTTAATGATTCTATTGAGAGGCCAACTCTCCACATATGTAAAAATCATTTATCTATCTGTATATTTAATAATCCAAGCTGTTTAACCAATTGATTATATTGATACTTATTGTTTTATACAGCCTATAAAACTAGTCATGATTTTAACATGTTTACTTGTTGATTTTAGCCTTTTTAACCTAATATAATAACACAAAATCCCCACACAATATATTGATCATCATTTATCATCATCATAAATATACATTCTTGAAGAAAATATATGAATACATTGATAAAACAATAGAGTGATGGAAAGAAATTGATCTTTATACTAATCAATATGATAGAAAGGATGAGATTTTGGATGAACAATGCTTGATCTTGCCACCAAATCTTCAACTTAGCAAATGGACTTTTTGAAATCTTCAAGTAGATGAACACCTTCTTGAAAATCAGCCCTAAGACCTCCATGTAAACTCCTTTTCACAAGTAGCAATCACCTCCAATCATCATCTTTTTATGTATGCTTCAACATATGTTGATTATTAATAAAGTTTATAGTTAAATTTGATGATGAAGATGGTGATTTGGGGTGGTGTTGGACGAAAATATAGAGAGAGGAGGAGAGATTGATAGCTTTCTTGTTTTGCATGTAAGAAATGAAGGAAATGGTTTCTAGTTAGTGGTTTTGATGGTTTGGAAGGCTAGGAGGACAAGTGTCCTGTTAGCTTATGTGAAGTTGACACCAAGGGGTGGTGTTGGATTTGTTAAATCAGCCCATAGTGGGGGTGGGACAAGAGTCCCACTTGTCTCATCTCCACTAATTTACGGGTACTCCTCGATTTTAGTTTCTTCGATTTACGTGCCCTCGGGTCGATTTACGAAAAACATTTTTATAAATTATAAATCTACGACACAAAACGATTCTAATAAAATTTGTCTCAACAAAAACGGAGAAAAAAGCGTAAATACGTAAACCTAGGGTTCCCGGTTTAATCGTAAAAGACGTTAAATTATGCACTTAAGTCCTAATTTCTTCTCGTAAATTTGTGAGTTTATGAACCAACACAAATTAAAATACCAAAATAATATTCGAGAAAAAATTTATTATCTGTAACGTCGGACTGTTACAAAAACGGAGTATGTAAACGTAAACACGTAACGTAGAGTTCACCGGTTTAGACGTAGTCGATGCTACTTTAAGACGTAAACCCGAATTTCTTCCCAAAAGTGAGTGAGTTCATGATATAACAATAAAATAATGATTATAAATAATACTTGAGAATAAAATAACGACCTCAAATTGACAGATTGTCATAGCAGTTACCCCTAAAGAGGATTTTTTCCTCAAAGATCAATTTATCTTACTACTCGCTTCTTATAGAGTTAATGACATGTGGGCATTTACTCCACATTCGGTCTTTTCTCCCAAGTGTAATTCATTACAATATGCGAGTTTCATCAACATAACAATGGGAATATGATCATGTTTAAGTTGACTTAGTTTCTCTATCCATGATATCCACGGGTTTTTGGTGAATGCAACTTTTCGCCGATCTAAACTTCAGTATGAAATAATCAGATTTTTACTTGATAGACCTTTTCATCAAGTTCGTTATACGAATCATAACTCATGAAGCCCTTGAAGTTCTCGGGTAGATCCAGCTTACATGCCTTTCAAAGTAACTTTTTACATTATCTCAATGGTCCCATACAACGGGGACTTATTTTCCTATGATCTTTCAGATCATCAATTTACTTTTCCATGGTGAAATTTTTTGTCATAACTTCGTTACCCATCCTGCAATTCAAGATCTACATTTCTTATTCACATATCCTCCTTCCCATTCCTGGCAGTCAATAATCAGATCCTAATTTCCACAATCATTTCAGGTCTCGCGGGTCGGATATTTCCATCCCAACTCCTGCCTACATATGCTCTTAAACTTTTCTTTATATAGATTCTCACAAGGTTCGGTCTCCATCCTAAAGCGATAATTATCGATGATAACCTGTCCAAAGGTAAATGCTCATCCTTGACACTACCAAATGTCAATCATACAAGAACAATTCAAGATTTCTAGTGTCTGTATCGTTCCTTCACCTTGTCCCTTCGATTGGGGTAGTAAGAAGTACTCATATCAAGATTCGTTCCCAATGACTTCTGAAGGAATCTCTAGAAATTCTATGCGAAGCGAGGATCTTGATAGAGATGATCGATACAGGCACACCATGTCAGCTCAACTCCTTAAAATACAAAAGAGTCAACTTCTCCATCGAGAATCTATCATTAACGGGAATGATATTAGCAGATTTGGTCAGTATATCGATGATGACCCAAATCGAATCAAATTCAGATGATGACCTTAGGATGTGATAAAATACATGGTGCTTCTATCCCACGTCCAAACAGGAATTATAAGCTGTAGAAGCAATCCTTATAGATTTTGGTGTACAACCTTGACCTTCGCAAAAGTTAGACATTTTCCAACGTATGATGCGATGTCTGCTTTCATATTTGGCCATCAGTATAACTTCTTTAGGTAAAGATACACTTTATCAGAATATGCATGACTAGAATACTTAAACTTATGATATTCCAACATGACTAAATCTCACAACCTCCATATTCAGGCAGCCGCAAACGACCTTTTATACATTTAACGCCATCGGCTCTCATTTGTAATGGTTCACATTAGCCGCGAACCCCTTTTATTTTCTATATTATCCTTCTTACAAGCATCAGTTATTTCTAAATTGCTCAGGCAAATTATTTTGCACGGTCATTACGAAGAAGCACATCCTAATTGGTTATTTATCTTTTCTACATAATGTGTCAGTATCTACATTCACCTTTCCCGATAAACTAAATATCATGACCATAATCACTCAGAAATTCTTACTTCATATTTTCTAAGTTTTAGTTTCGTCTCAAGTATTATCTTTATTAGTTTTGCTCAGTCCGACGTTTAAAGCGTCGATAAATATTACAAGTAATTAAATATTAAATATTTATTTTTTATGAAACGTAAACATAAAAAAAATTAATTTCTCAGTTCGTCCAATTATAGAAAAATGTTCAAAATAAGTTTGAATTTAATTAACATGATTTTTGTTGATTTATCGAGAATAATTAATAAGATCTGTAAATGTTTGAAAAATCTTTGTTTACACTTTGGTCAAAATTTTCTTAGTTGAAGAGCAAAAATCGTCGTTTCAAATTCTAAGTCATGGTTTAAATCGTTTCCTCAATTCCTAATAGGTTTTCTAGAAGTATACACAACCATTTACTCCTAAGGGAGTTTAGTTAAATGATATGGGTATACGGGAATAATTCCTTAAAAATTCTTTGATAAAATATCTGTCAAAACAATTTATTTTTTTTTGCACTTTCCTTTTGGTATAACCCAAAGCCTTAATGGATCTAATCTTTGAAGAGTCAATATAGATTCCATTACCACTAATCACACGGACAAATAATATAAAGGATTAAGCCTTAAATCACACGATGAATAATTCAAGGTACAGGTTTTCACTGCTCAGCCGACGTAGGGAAGTCTACAAATGATTACTAACTCCTTCTTATTCTTATAAACAAACAGACGGTCCTTAATGATCACAAGCATGAATTTATCAAATTACACCCTACACACGCGATTCACCAAATTTATGAATACACATGTGCATTGGTCAATCCAAACGACATCACATGAAACTCATAATGTTCATTACGAGTTATGGATGTAGTGGTTAGAATAGATAATCTTCTTTGTGGACGCGATTTTGACGATACCATGCCGTAGATCAAATTTTTGAATATACGCTATAACCTTGTAAATGATCGAACAAATCTTCCATCTTGGGTAATTGATATAGACTTTGATCGTCAATTTATTCAGCTTACGATAATAAGTAAAGATAAGGAATGATAACACCATAGCTCTTCATGACGACGAGCTTGGTAGAATGAAAGCTTTCTCCGACAACTCTCTCAGTTGTACAATAACTCTTTTGATTCAGATGGTGCTGACATACAGTGCACATGCCACAGATGCAGCACCAGGAATATAATTAATACCAAATTCAACTTGCCTTATTGGCGAAGGTCTAGGTAATTCATCAGAAAATACCTCAGAAAGTTTCAAATAACAGGAACATCTTTTAATAAATTCACTTTAGGTTCTTTCTAGATTACAAGATCTATGACTAGTTCATAACAATTCATGGTATAATTTCAAGCCTAAATGCAGGATATGGTCATCCATCCGGAATTATTTAGATCACTTTTGATAATCAACATCTTAACTTTTAGGGGAATTCTACTCGAGTTCCCATCAATTAAGACAAGGACATCATGTCATAATTAATCAATCCATTCTACTGGCACTACCAACTTTCCAGTTTCATTACCGTCGATAAGATGAGAGCTTCTCAAAAGGCTAAAAATAACTCGCAACCCTTCAAAAATTCAAGGTTATATAGAGACATAGTTAACATTAAAAGAGTAATGTCAACGCATGATTTACGCGAGAGAATTTCGAATCAGATAAGACGAAACATCAACGAATATGAATATATCTCATGTTTTCATGATTTGAGTACGCATTTGAAAGCATTTCGGATCGTTACCCATGTCATTCAAATGAAATCTAATCAAAGAAATGATAGGAATGCCGATACACCCAGTCGGGTATCAATACTTGATAATTAGTTAAGTTTCCAAAGAATCTTACCATGAAAGAATTGGACAAGAAGGGGATATGAATTGTCAATTAAGACAATATCCACCGAAGAGTAAATTCGATTCAGAAAAATAAATGGTACGGTCACATATGTAGGTGTCCCTAACAATATGTCCCTATTTTGCACTTCTTGCAGATCTCAAAAAAATTTAATCTTTCACAATTTCAAAGAAAATGTAATGTTTATTAACAATTTCATGGTGACTACTAATCAGCCTTGCATGGTCCCTTCCAAATTGTACGTAGGCGCGCAACTATATACAGTTTTAGGATTAACGATGCAATACTCAGTTCGTCAAAATTTTGTCATCATGTTTAAAATATATATTCATGTTTAATTATGAAATAAAAATAAAAATGATTTTACCGAAATGTTCATCATTATGGAAGCATTTCCAGTTACAAGATGTTTAAATAAAAACTTTATTTCGACAGTAACTACTAGTAGGACCGATTTAAATAACTCATATGAAAATAAGAATTTCATATTTTCCCCCAGATGGTATTGTATTTCTTATAAAAAACAATGAGTGATCTACAAAAGGAGTGATGAAAAGTTGTTCACCAAGAACTAATTACAATATGATAGGAAATGAGCTTAGCCAAATAATCATGAGGTTCATGACCTCGATGGCACTCAGGAATACAAAGAGAAGAATCTATTACGCAACTCAAACCGAGATGAGTACTCGTTAAATAGTTGCATCACTAATGCAAACATTAGGAAGAAGAAAGAAAAGATAGATAACATCTATATATGTAGGATTTAGCAATCAAAGGTAGTCTTTTCATTAATCATAAACAAGTCAAAAATTGTACCGCAACACATTACGTGTCGTCATGTCATACAATTCCAAGGACTCATCCTACCAACTAATGTCTTAGTTAAGTTAGGGATTTTAAAAGATACCACAATGAATACTAATCTACAAGAGTCATTAGGTGTTCCACTTGTCCTTGAAGATCCATCGGTCCCAATTCAGAAGAAGGTTTCTTCAATTTATTTCTTGGACACTGGGCATCCTCGTCATTGGAAAATGGCCTAGGAACAACCCTTAACACGAACCAACAATCATTTAAAACTTTATAATTCAACCACACTACTTAACGACTTCCTCTTAACAATCTCGTATTCCATACGAGTTAAATTTTACTTTATACAAGTTTCAACCAGCTTATACTCAATGCGACATCCTACCTATTCTCCAACACTTTCAACCTTATTCTTAGACCTTGAAAGGGCAATAGAAGCTCGATATGAACAATACTTAATTTCAAATCCTATAGCTATTACAACAATAGTTATCAAATGAGTCACTAGTATGAAATGATTCACACGTTCAATTAGACTTCTCAGAAAGATACTAGTGGCATGAGGCTTTTGGGTAATGGTTCCAATGACAGCGTCAGGTGCAACATTTACCTTTTCGATTTCAATTTAAGAATTGGGTGACACCGAATCAGATGACACCTTTCAAGGTGGTAACATTTTGTCAATCTTACTCTATAAGGAAAGATCGTCATGACATCGATATCAGATTTAATCTCGCCAATTCTTCTTTAAGATCACAATCAACTAATATAAACATATCTACGAATATCAACCATTTTGTTGGGGTCATAAACATCCAAAACTCGGTTTATGTGACAACCCAAACCCGAGGTCATTTATTTAATATTATATAATATTATTTTTACAAATAATTTTGAAATTTTGATGAGTTGAATGGAATGACGATTGATGGTTTTATTTAAAACCGACGTTGTAGGTTTTATTTTTATCTTTTTACTAATAGCGAGGATTATTAGTGACCACGATATCGATCAATGCCCGAGATTTTATGTTTTATTATTTGTTGTCTCGATATTTATATTTTTGACGTTTTTATTTTAAGTTCGTATTAAGTCGAACCGGGATCATATTATTATCATATTTTGAGTGCGTTTTAACTTTTGAAAAGTATTTTTACGAAACCTAAGCCTCCTAAATATATTCAAAATTGATAATTTACAATTTCCACCCTTACAACTATTTTATTGCATTTTGGACCAAAACTATCATAAATTGGCAAAAACTACCCCTCCATCCACTATAAATAATTTTTCCACTACAAATTCTTTCATTTTAATATTCATTTCGTCAAAACACCATCTCTCTTCCTTCTCTTTTCTCTTTGTCGTACAAAAACCAACACCAAAACCCTTTGATCTTGATGATCAAGTTTGAATCAAAGAAATCTAAGACAAGACCCATGTTAGAAATTTGATGGTGCATCTTTTGGTATAATTTTTATACACATGCAATAAGTTTTCAAAATTTGAGGAAGAACAAGTTTGTTTGATCTTTTCTGTGCTTGTTTATGGTGTTAATATTATTATATTTGAAATTTTGAGTGCTTGCATGTATGTATTTATGAATGGGTAAAATTTTGTATGATCATCCAAGCATGTTATGGGTTAGATGAGTTGTTTAAAATAATATTATGGTGATATTAGGCATATAGGATTGATTAAAATTGGATGAAAAATTGATTTAGTATGGTTTTTAAAGAGGCAATTTAGATCAGTAGGTTTAAGGCTATTTTTGGCTAACTTACTGTTTGAAAATGAACAAACTAATTAGATGAGGTTGTAGATAATTCTTTTAGCTTCGATTTGATATAATATAGAGCTTCTAGCACTAAACGAGCGCGAAGTTATGATGTTTTGATTATTCGTGTACCGGGAGACGAGTATCGACACAATCCGAAGTTGTTGTCGATATTTGGATCGAATCTCGGGGACTATAGAATGAGTTGTAAAAATGGTCAAGGACTGATGTTTGGTTCTAAACTTAGGGTTGTGAGTCTATTTTCAAACTCAAGTGTCGGATTTGTAAACGGGATTGTTTAGGATGGTTAAAATGGTTGTATGAGTCGGTGACGTGAAACAGTCCAGTTTTTGTAGTTCAAAGATGTGTCGGGCAGGGAAATTTAAAAGTAAAATCTTTTGATGGCCTTTTAACAGGTCTTTCTATATATAGTAAGTGAGGTATCTGATTAATATCATAAATATTTGATGTGTTTAAATGGGGTAAACGAGCTCGTACATTTGGTATGTACCGGCAGATTTTTATCGAAAGAATTAACTAATAGTAAACATATAGAATGAAGTAAAAGGGTCACTTGTATTGTTTTCATTTTGGGTTGAGTGTGACTTTATGATTTTGAGTTTGATGTTAGTAAGTATGAATTTTATTCGAGTTTATTTTTGATGAACGCGCCCTATTTGATAGGTTGCGGTTTTTATGTTTATCGGGCATCAACTATCGTCGAAGATCGTCTTACTACTGCTATTACTCCAGGTGAGTCTATAGCCTCGCTTTTGTAATTGTTTTGAATGATTTTAAAACCCGCGAGGGGGATACATGCTATTTGAAAGTAAAATGAACACAAGTCATGATTGATTGTTTGGACCCGAATATTGTCTTTGTTGCCTTTGTTGTTTTGAATTGTATAAGTACCTAAGCTGCAAAAGACCCTAAATTCATGAGCCGTTAACTATCTTCTGACTTGATGTTGTGAGTTGGGAATAGCCGCTTATTCTAATAATAGTACTATTGGGCTGACGACCCTATCCGAGACCAGGGCTTTACGCTGAGTAACCCGCTGGGAAGGATAATTTTACGAGAATGAGAATGTGGTATACTTGCAACTGATACCCTAGTAGGGGCACTGGAATTTCATCTAGTCATGCCGGCTTTAGGCGTGGGTGACTAAGTTAAGGGGTCGGTGTCATGAGCTTAATACAATTCAATAGCTAATGCTATATACCAGAATGCCTGACTAATAGATTATATGCGCGCAATTCTATTAAATGATCTTGATTGATTTTTCTCTTGTGTTCAAATGTTGATTTGGAAAACCTATAGACTCGCTCAACCGTTGTGTTGATGATTATAAGCATGTATTTCAGGTATTGAAGATGATGAATTGCGGAGCTTGCTGGAGAAGGATTGTGGGATTGCTTTTGTGGTGATTGGTCTAAAATAGAATTTCTTTCCCTTTTTGTCATAAAAATAATTGTACTGTCATGTACTTTGGTGAAGTGTTTGTTGATTGGACAAAATCTTTGGGGGACCTAAATATTACTCTGATATTTCAAAAATTGTTTTAATTGGGATTGAAAGTTTTAGACAGTGGTTAAATTATATTCTTTTATATATTTCAATTTATCATTTTGAGTTTATTCAAAATATATTGTGTAATAATGTTTGTATTTAGCACCCAAATGTGTATTTCCGCTGCGCAATGTAATTTGGGGGTGTTAAAGATTGGTTATCAGAGCTTTTTAGTTATAGCGAATTAGGTCGATTTTTGAAAAATGTCCTAAACTATAACTGTGGTGTCGAAAATATTTTACAAAAGCAACGCAACTTCTCCGCAAGGCTCCAGTAAGATTTTTTTTTTGTATTGTTTTAATGATTGATGTATCCCTTAAAATTTGAAATGATTTTAAAGTATTTATAAAGTAAATACTATGATGATATATAATGATGTATTAATGATGTATTGATGATGTATTGATGTTGTTGAAAGTACGTTGAGTACTTGTTATCGTAATTTTCTTTATGTAATGCATATGTATATAATTTTAAATAATGACCTTATATACTACCGAGGGTCTGGGACAGTAGACCAGATGATGAACGATTTTACAACTGATTTCTTGCGACTTATATCGGGTATGAGGAAGTTTGATTAGTTGATGTATGATAGATATGTGGTTGAAATTGGTGTGAATAGGAGGTTGATGGGAAAGAAAAGTTGTTTTAAAAGGTTGTATTTGGTATGTGGAGATTTGAGTTTGTTAGGACTTGGAAGATGGATGAGATTGCTAGTCTTAGGTCGATGGTGATGAATTGGTATGTTTGAATTGAATGGTTTAAAGAGAAGTAGGTAAGTTTTGAAAGGATGAGTGAGTGGAGCCTCAGGTGAGATTGGTTCTGAGTAGAGCTTAGAAGCTTAGGAATGTTGAAAGTCGTATTGAGATTTGCCTGGTGATTGATCTGCCGTGTATGAGTGAGTATTTGGATTTTGAGAATGAGCTGTCATCAGGTTATGGATTTTACCTTGAGGTGTGAAAAGGAAAATAGACGAGTGTGATGTAGCTGACAACAATGTTAAGGAGGATGAGGAGCTACTGTCTAAGGAACTAATCGCGTAATGGATTTCTTTGTATCTTATTTTCTTTTGTGATCGGACTTATATAAACCTTGTGTCGTAGCATTGTGATGGAACTTATTATCTTTTAAGTTTGTTCGCTAGATGATTGTAGTGACAGACATTGCCACTGCCTTGTTGAATCCTCAACGCAATCTGAATTACCCTCATGATCTATGATGTGCCTTTATTAACTCTTTTAAGTTTTGGTTGATGAACCATTGTAGTTTGTGTTGTTCGTGCATGTAGTATCCATGAGACATCCTGATAAAGAATTCCTTCTTTATTCTTGATATGTATACTTATCATGTTTCTTTCTTCCGTGATGATGGAAGAAGGAGTGGGGGAATCATATTTCTGTCATTAGTAGATCGCTACGTGACTAAGTTTCTTGAAATATGTTGCCAAAACTAACGACTGCTACTGTGAACACTATGATCGAACAAGTTATTACTAGAGCATTTGGAGCTGATAGTGCTGCCAGGAATTAAAGATGTTGGGGTTAATTATGTTGGAAATGATGATGCTGCTAAGAATAATGATGATGCTGCTGAGAATAATGATGATGCTGCTAAGAATAATGATGATGCTGCTGAAAATAAGGACGATGCTGCTAACAATGATAAGGATATTGTTGATCCAGATGATAGTGTTGCTGCTGTTCTGCAAGTTCAAGAGAATGTACTTATGTTAGTTTTCAGAAGTGTGGTTCTGCGCTGTTTGGTGGTATTAGTAGTGCATTAGAATTGCATAGTTTGATTGATAAGATAGAGAGTACTTTGAGATTATTGAGTGTTCAGAAATTAATAAGGTGAAACTTGCTGCTGCTATATTTCAGAATGGTGCACTAAGAAGGTGGAATACCAAGTGACTACTTTAGGATTGGTTGTGAATAATAGTAAGGCATGGATCGTGATGAAAGGACTATTGACTGCTAGGTTTTGTCCTAAGAAGGAACTAGGACAGTTGGAATCCGAATTGAGATAATTCGTGCTAAGGGACGATGTTATTACTGCTTACTGGGAAATTTTCTAAGCTATATTTGCTATGCCATGATACTTTTGTGAATTACCGTAAAACAACGAAGCAGTACATTAGAGGATTGTCTAGTAATATCAAGGGCGAGGTCATTTCTTTAAGACCTAAATCTTTAATTGAGGCTGTTCAGATGGCGCATGATTTAATGGAATGTGAAAGTGCTAGATAGGAAAGATAGTATTGTTGAAAACAATAAGAGAAAGTGGGGAGTCTGCTAAGTTCAACCAGAATCAAGGTCAGAATTGTATGGATTACAATACTAACAATAACCAAACACAGAACCAAAATTAGTATTTAAACCCTGGAAGGAATGAGGAAATTTGTGTTGTCACTGTGTCTGAAAATAACAAGATAAATCTCGAGTGTGTTTGTTGTACTATATATCATGTAGGTAATTTTACACAATTGCGACTAGAGTTAGGACAACCTAGTCATAAAGCTGCGAAGTGTAGAACAAGAGGATTAGTCATTGTAATTAGTACCCCTGGAGTAGTGATATGATTTAGCCATGGCAAGAAAGAAAACAAACAAAGGAATTTTCCAAGAAAAGGAAATTGACAATGTAGGAATGCTGCCGCTCCGGTTTACGTTTTAGTGATGCTGAAAAACCTTATGGTCTGAATGTTGTAAATGGTATATTCTTATTTGAGATTCTTTATGTCAGTATGTTGTTTGGTTTCGGATCGGGTAGAAACTATGGAACTGTAAAGATTCAGTTGTCATATAAATGGAGAATTAGTAAGATTGACAGTTAACAATGTTGTGGAGTTAATCGATGGAAAGGTTGCTAGTATTAGTTCTATACTAAGAGTGTGTTCCTTGAATTTAGGAAAGTAGGTGTTTAGTATCGACTTAATGCTCAAAGAGTTGGGATCTTTGGATATGGATTATTGGTATGAATTGGTTAGTGGTGCGAAGTGCTGATGCTTGAGATTGAACTAACCTTCACTATAAATTGATAGTTGTTGGCTTAGATTTTGCTGCAAAGCTGAGTGTTGACTATGAAAGGTGATGAGTGAACTTTCCGTTTGAAAAAGTATCTTGTTTGGAAACAAGGAAGTATGCAGAAGAGGGATATGATGTATTCCTAGCTCAGGTAATTAGTGATAGGGTAGGTGAGGAGAAGTTGAGAGATCTGTTAATAACTCGAGAGTATTCTGAAGTTTTCCTGAAGTTTTGCACAGTTCCTGCCGCCTCATGAAGTGGAGTTCGTGTCGATTGAGTGTTGTAAACAATAGGTGTAGTACTTCTGCGTTTTTTTGTGTAGTGATGCTGCATTCTGTTGAGTAGTATTTGTATGCCTTATCGTTTGGCACCGTCAGAGTGGAATGAGTTATCCGGTTAACTGCGAGAAGTGATGGATAAGAGATGTATTAGATTAAGTTTCGTTACAGTGATGATCGCCTGTGTTGTTTGTCAAAGAAGGATGGATTGTTTCGGATGTGTATAGATTATCGAGAGCTTAACAATTGACAGCCAAGAATCGGTATCTATTACCGAGGATTGATGATTCGTTTGATCCATGCAACTTGTCTGGATCCAGTGTGTACTCAAAGATCGCTTTGAGTCCTGGTTATCATAAACTGAGAGTTAGAGAAGAAGATGTTCCTATGGTTGTTCTTCGTACTTGATGTGGGTACTTTAAGTAGCAAGTGATGTTTTTGGAATGGACGAACGCGTCTGCCGTATTTATGGACTGGGTGAATCTTGTGTGTAAGATGTGCTAGAATGAGTTTGTCATTGTATCTATTGAAGGTATTCTACTTTATATTATTCCAAGAGGAAAGGAGGAACATAAGTAGCATATGAGGATAAATTTTTGGAATGGTTGGAAAAAGGAGAAACTGTATGTAAAGTTTCCTATGTGTGAATGTTGGTTGAAATATTTGCGTTTTCTAAGGCAGTTGATTGACAACAAAGGTTCGTGAAGATCTTGCCAAGATTGAAACGATTAAGGATTGGTCAGTACCAACGACGCTGACGGAAATCTGTAAATTCCTTAGTTTAAGCTGGGAATAGTTGAAGGTTTATCGAAAGGTTTTCACTGATTGTTAAACCATTGATTAAGCTGACTAAGAAGAATTGGATGTGTGAGTCCCACTTATACATCTAAATTGTAAGTTTCAAAATCTGATCCCCATCAGATGAGGAAGCTGTATTCTGAACACTGAAGGGTAAGTCATGTTCTGCACCGATGTTGTCATTGTTGAAAGGATCTGAAGTAATTATAGTTTGTAGTTTGTTGTGTTGCGTCTCATAAGGGTTATGTAGTTGTGGTGGTTGCTTGAGATTTTAGAAATATTACTTGTATGGAATCAAGTATGTAGTAATCAAGGATCATAGAAGTTGCTCCATAACTAATTTCCTGGGATGATAAAGGAAATGAGTAGAGGATCACCGGTTATATATGTTTTGAGTACCTGAATATGTTGATGATTATGACTGTGAGTGATTATGACTACGAGATTCGCTACCATCCAGGAAAGGCGAATGTGGTAGCTAATGCACTTATCAGGGATTAAAAAGGGGAAATCTTTTAAGATTTGAGTTTTGGTAATGATAAGAAGTGTAGACTTGATAGCAAGGATATAAAATTTTAAGTTAGTGGTATGTTTTGAGAAGGAGGTTAAGATAAGTGATTTCAACATTTTATCGAACTTATGGAAAGTATTTTGTTGTAACGCCAAGTTAGGTATGGTATATTGAGCACTCTTAACATATCTAAGTTGAGAGAGTGAGACTTAGTGATGAAGGAATCTCACAAGTCAAGTAATCGATACGATTTGGTTTGGGTAAAGATGAAAGTTGAAGAGTACTTATGAGGTCGAAACATAGTAATGATTATACCGTAAGGATACAAGAATTCCAGAAATGGATTTGAAATGGTGAAGGAAGCATGAGAATTTCTTTAAGGAAAAGTGTTCTCTTTTGTTCTAGAGGTATGGGATGTGAGTATAAGAGGGGCCGAGCGTCGGGACGTCGCTCTCGGTAGGATGTGATAACCCAAACCCGAGGTCATTTATTTAATATTATATAATATTATTTTTACAAATAATTTTGAAATTTTGATGAGTTGAATGGAATGACGATTGATGGTTTTATTTAAAACCGACGTTGGAGGTTTTATTTTTATCTTTTTACTAATAGCGAGGATATTAGTGACCACGATATCTACGGATGCCCGAGATTTTATGTTTTGTTATTTGTTGTCTCGATATTTATATTTTTGACGTTTTTATTTTAAATTCATATTAAGTCGAACCGGGATCATATTATTATCATATTTTGAGTGCGTTTTAATTTTTGAAAAGTATTTTTACGAAACCCAAGCCTCGTAAATATTTTCAAAATTGACAATTTACAATTTCCACCCTTACAACTATTAAATTTCATTTTGGACCAAAACTATCACAAATTGGCAAAAACTACCCCTCCACCCCACTATAAATAATTTTTCCACTACACATTCTTTAATTTTAATATTCATTTCATCAAAACACCATCTCTCTACCTTCTCTTTTCTCTTTGCCGTACAAAAACCAACACCAAAACCCTTTGATCTTGATGATCAAGTTTGAATCAAAGAAATCTAAGACAAGACCCATGTTAGAAATTTGATGGTGCATCTTTTGGTATAATTTTTATACACATGCAACAACTTTTCAAAATTTGATGAAGAACAAGGTTGTTTGATCTTTTCTATGCTTGTTTATGGTGTTAATATTATTATATTTGAAATTTTGAGTGCTTGCATGTATGTATTTATGAATGGGTAAAATTTTGTATAATCATCCAAGGGTGTTATGGGTTAGATGAGTTGTTTAAAATAATATTAGGGTGATATTAGGCATATGGGATTGATTAAAATTGGATGAAAAATTGATTTAGTATGGTTTTTAAAGAGGCAATTTAGATCAGTAGGTTTAAGGCTATTTTTGGCTAACTTACTGTTTGAAAATGAACAAACTAATTAGATGAGGTTGTAGTGAATTCTTTTAGCTTCTATTTGATATAAGATAGAGCTTCTAGCTACAAACGAGCGCGAAGTTATGATGTTTTGATTATTCGTGTACCGGGAGACGAGTATCGACACAATCCGAAGTTGTTGTTGATATTTTGATCGAATCTCGGGGACTATATAATGAGTTGTAAAAATGGTCAAGGACTGATTTTTGGTTCTAAACTTAGGGTTGTGAGTCTATTTTCAAACCCATATGTCGGATTGGTAAACGGGATTGTTTAGGATGGTTAAAATGGTTGTATGAGTCGGTGACGTAAAACAGTCCGGTTTTTGTAGTTCAAAGATGTGTCGGGCAGGGAACTTTAAAAGTAAAATCTTTTTATGGCCTTTTAACAGGTCTTTCTATATATAATAAGTGAGGTCTCTGATTCGTATCATAAATATTTGATGTGTTTAAGTGGGGTAAACGAGCTCGTACATTTGGTATGTACCGGATGATTTTTATCGAAAGAATTAACTAATAGTAAACATATAGAATGAAGTACAAAGGTCAGTTGTATTGTTTTCATTTTGGGTTGAGTGTGACTTTGTGATTTTGAATTTGATGTTAGTAACTATGGATTTTATACGAGTTTATTTTTGATGAACGCGCCCTATTTGATAGGTTGCGGTTTTTGTGTTTATCGGGTATCAACTATCGTCGAAGATCGTCTTACTACTGCTATTACTCTAGGTGAGTCTATAACCTCGCTTTTGTAATTGTTTTGAATGATTTTAAAACCCGCGAGGGCGATACATGCTATTTGAAAGTAAAATGAACACAAGTCATGATTGATTGTTTGGACCCGAATATTGTCTTTGTTGCCTTTGTTGTTTTGAATTGTATAAGTACCTAAGCTGCAAAAGACCCTAAATTCATGAGCAGTTAACTATCTTCTGACTTGATGTTGTGAGTTGGGAATAGCCGCTTATTCTAAATAGTACTATTGGGCTGACGACCCTATCCGAGACCAGGGCTTTACGCTGAGTAACCCGCTGGGAAGGATAATTGTACGAGAATGAGAATGTGGTATACTTGCAACTGATACCCTAGTAGGGGCACTGGAATTTCATCTAGTCATGCCGGCTTTAGGCGTGGGTGACTAAGTTAAGGGGTCGGTGTCATGAGATTAATACAATTCAATAGCTAATGCTATATACCAGAATGCCTGACTAATAGATTGTATGCGCGCAATTCTATTAAATGATCTTGATTGATTTTTCTTTATAGACTCGCTCAACCATTGTGTTGATGATTTTAAGCATGTATTTCAGGTACTGAAGATGATGAATTGCGTAGCTTGCTGGAGAACGATTGTGGGATTGCTTTTGTGGTGATTGGTCTAAAATATAATTTCTTTCCCTTTTTGTCATAAAAATAATTGTACTGTCATGTACTTTGGTAAAGTGTTTGTTGATTGGACAAAATCTTTGGGGGACCTAAATATTACTCTGATATTTCAAAAATTGTTTTACTTGGGATTGAAAGTTTTAGACAGTGGTTAAATTATATTCTTTTATATATTTCAATTTATCATTTTGAGTTTATTCAAAATATCTTGTGTAATAATGTTTGTATTTAGCACCCAAATGTGTATTTCCGATGCGCCCAATGTAATTTGGGGGTGTTAAAGTTTAGATCTAGAATAGCTAGATTTCCTACAGGAATAGCTTCGACTGAATTGCTAGGGGAGTTAGGGTTCCTTGTGACAATCTACGTCGTATAAATATCTCGTATAAGTATTAACATAATCATCAAACAATCATGTAATCAAATTACAATATATATATATATATATATATATATATATATATATATATATATATATATATATATATATATATATATATATATATATATATATATATATATATATATATATATATATATATATATATATATATATATATATATATATATATATATATATATATATATATATATATATATATATATATATATATATATATATATATATATATATATATATATATATATATATATATATATATATATATATATATATATATATATATATATATATATCAAAAACCCTTATATAGGAAGGATGGTGAAACAATTCCTTAAATACAAAATTCTATAAAAATGACACATGTAATTCATTAAAGGGTTTCCATAAAATAATTCAAAAAGAAAATAGGAATTACAAATGATATCTTAAATACAAAATTTAATAAAAATATATATAGGAATTACAAATGATGCCTTAAATAGAAAATTCTATAAAAGCATATAAGGAAGGATGGTGAAACAATGCCTTAAATACAAAATTCTATAAAAATGATTCCATAAAATGCTTCAAAAATAAAATAGGAATTACAAACGATGCCTTAAATACAAAATTTTATAAAAATATATATATGAAGTACAAATGATTCCTTAAATACAAAATTCTATAAAAATATATAAGAAAGGATGGTGAAACAATGCCTTAAATACAAAGTTGTAGAAAAATGATTCAATAAAATGCTTCAAAAATAAAATAGGAATTACAAATGATTCCTTATATAAAAAGTTCTATAAAAATAGATATAATAATTACAAATGATGCTTTAAATACAAAATTCTATAAAAATATATAAGGAAGGATGGTGAAACAATACCTTAAATACAAAATTCTATAAAAATGATTCCATAAAATGCTTCAAAAATAAAATAGGAATTACAAATGATGCCTTATATACAAAATTCTATAAAATATATATATATGAATTACATGCCTTAAATACAAAATTCTATAAAAATATATAAGGAATGATGGTGAAACAATGCTTTAAATACAAATTTCTATAAAAATGATTCCATAAAATGCTTCAAAATAAAATAGGAATTACAATGATGCCTTAAATACAAAATTCAATAAAAATATATTTAGGAATTACAAATGATGCCTTAAATACAAAATTTTATAAATTATATAAGGAAGGATGGTGAAACAATGCCTTAAATAGAAAATTCTATAAAAATGATTCCATAAAATGTTTCAAAAATAAAATAGGAATTACAAATGATGCCTTAAATATAAAATTCTCTAAAAATATATATAGGTATTACAAATGATGCCTTAAACACAAAATTCTATAAACATATATAAGAAATGATGGTGAAACAATGCCTTAAATACAAAATTCTATAAAAATGATTCCATAATATGCTTCAAAAATAAAATAGGAATTACAAATGATGCCTTAAATACAAAATTCTATAAAAATATATATAGGAATTACAAATGATGCATTAAATACAAAATTCTATAAAAATATATAAGGAAGGATGGTAAAACAATGCCTTAAATACAAAATTCTATAAAAATGCACAACAATAATATTAATTTCAAAAAAATTAATGTAAAACGTTATTCATAACATTAACATATACAAAATTTATTACCTCATAAAACTCAAAAATACATAAAATATTTATACAATATTATTAAAATTCTAAAAATTTTTAATATAACAAACTTATTCATAGCGTTAACGTATGCAAATTCAATTAACTCATAATATTCTTAAATAAGTAAAATATCTTAAATTACGTTATTTTTGTCTATTCTATGCTACATTATTAAAATATCAATGCCATAACTAACATTACATATACTAAACTTCTGATACAAACACACATAAATTCAATTTCATTAAAAAATATATACATAAAGCTAGCCCGTCCACCGGACGGGTCTAAAGGCTAGTATATATATATATATATATATATATATATATATATATATATATATATATATATATATATATATATATATATATATATATATATATATATATATATATATATATATATATATATTTATATATATATATATATATATATATATATATATATATATATATATATATATATATATATATATATATATATATATATATATATATATATATATATATATATATATATATTTATATATATATATATATTTATATATATATATATATATATATATACATATATATATATATATATATATATATATATATATATATATATTTATATATATATATATATATATATACATATATATATATATATATATATATATATATATATATATATATATATATATATATATATATATATATATATATATATATATATATATATATATATATATATATATATATATATATATATATATATATATATATATATATATATATATATATATATATATATATATATATATATATATATATATATATATATATATATATATATATATATATATATATATATATATATATATATATATATATACTAGCCTTAAGACCCGTCCGGTGGACGGGCTAGCTATAGGTATATATCTTTTAATGAAATTTGATCTTATTTATGTTTGTATTAGAAGTTTAGTATATATGTAGTGTTAGTTATGACATTAATATTTTAATAATGTAGTATAGAATTGAAAAAAATAACGTAATTTAAGATATTTTATTATTTAAGAATATTATGAATTAGTTAAATTTGCATACGTTAACGTTATGAATAAGTTTGCTACATTAAATATTTTTAGAATTTTAATAGTATTGTATAAATATTTTATATAATTTTGAATTTTATGAGGTAATAAATTTTGTATATGTTAATGTTATGAATAACTTTTTTACATTAATTTTTTAATTAATATAATTGTTAAGATTTTTTTTGTTAGAAAAAACATTATAGTTAAATATTTTTTAGAAATGATTTTGTTTTGTAAGTTTTGTGGTAAAGTGTATTCTAGCAATAGTAAGCCCAAAAAGCTCATTCCTTGAATTATTTTTTGTTACGTGATAATATAGCAACAATATATAGCCCAGTCCAAAACTTGACAGTCCGAATATCTAAAAATATTTTCATTTTAATAAGCCAAACTATTATGAATCATTTGTAATTTGTATTCTCTTTTTGAAGCATTTTATGAAACCTTTTAATGAATTACATGTGTCATTTTTATATAATTTTTATTTAAGGCATCATTTGTAATTCCTGTTTTCTTTTGAAGCATTTTATGGAAACCTTTTAATGAATTACATGTCTCATTTTTTAGAATTTTGTATTTAAGGCATTGTTTCACCATCTTTCTTATATATTTTTATAAAAATTTTTATTTAAGGCATCATTTGTAATTGCTATTTTCTTTTTGAAGCATTTTATGGAAACCATTTAATCAATTACATGTGACATTTTTAAAAGTTTGTATCTAAAGCATCATTTGTAATTCCTATTTTCTTTTTGAAGAATTTTATGGAAATCTTTAATGAATTACATGTGTTATTTTATATGATTTTGTATTTAAAGCATTGTTTCACCATCCTTCCTTATATATTTGTATATAATTTTGTACTTAAGGCATCATTTGTAATTCTTATTTTCTTTTTGAACATTTTATGGAAACCTATTTTAGTATTTTATGGAAACCGTTTAATGAATTACATGTGTCATTTTTAGAGAATCTTGTATTTAAGGCCTTATTTCACCATGCTTCCTTATATGTTTTTATATAATTTTGTATTTAAGGCATCATTTGTAATTCCTATTTTCTTTTTGAAGCATTTTATGGAAACCCTTTAATGAATTACATGTGCCATTTTTATACAATTTTGTATTTAAAGCATTGTTTCACCATCCTTCCTTATATATTTTTATAGAATTTTCTATGTAAGGCATAATTTATAATTCCTATTTTATTTTTGAAGCATTTATGGAAACTTTTTAATGAATTACATGTGTCATTCTTATAGAATTTTGTATTTAAGGCATTGTTTCACCATCCTTCCTATATAAGGGTTATATATATATATATATATATATATATATATATATATATATATATATCTTTTATATTATATATAAGAGGAGGGGTAAGCCACATCATATCCACGTCATCACCTTCCCTTAATTGTTATTCTATTTTTTTATTATTTTTATGACTTTTCTATTTTCGAATTTTATTTTTGTATCCATCATACGAATTTGTTACAAAAAGGTGCCTTATACAAGAATCGAACATGGGTCTTGGAGCTCAATACGAAGACCCTCATCCATTAAACCAAAATAATAGTTTTGATATCCATCAACAAAACTAAATTAATAAAGACAAACGAATCAAAACCCCTGTTATCCTAAATTAATAAAGACAGACGAACATCAAAATCAAAACAAAATCCCCTTGTATTATCATTCTCTAATCGTAATTGCAAACCCTCTTAAACCCTAATATCCCAATGGCAGTCACAAAAACGTTAAAATGGCCTCATCAGGTACTTTGTTCATCAAAAGTCTATTATTCCTAGATTTTTAAGTGGATGAACACTTTTCCGACCTTTAGAATCCTTAAAAGCAACCTTTGATTTTGATATCCCATAACCGACCTTAGATTTAATATCCCATTGAACGATCTCATCCCATTCCGAAAGATGTCTGGTTATTAATATAAATTTGCATTTCTTGCTTTGAACTACACAATAATATTCAAGTGTTTAGATGTGGAGTAAAAGTCAGACTAGGTAATTTTTTGGCATCTAAGCTCAACATTATTATACTTTGCAACTGTGACAATAAATTTTATTCAAATTTCAATGAGACTTAATTTTCATGTCTTAGGGCGCAACTGATTGATCAAACCAAAACAATGGAAGATTTCTATTGAGTATTCTTCACTCCTTTAGCCTAAGGTAATCAATTTCCTGCTCAGAATGCCAATAAGGAAGGAATTTACTAATCTTAAGCACTTAGCCTTTGTATATTTATTATTATTGCATCTTTGCTAAGACTGCTCATCAGGAAATGTAAAATTAGTAAATTACCTATACGAAACTTTCTGTTTGACAAGTTATTTTTTGTATTTGTCTTTATAAAGACATTATAGTATTGATTCTTAATTGGCATAATATAAACTAGAATGCTTGTGTCGTGCTGCAGGACTAAGGTTGCCTCATTTTAGTGAAGATAAAAGTGGTGCTCAGTCTGATCCTACACAAAGACCCCTCTTGAACATAAAACTTGGCTCTCCGCCGACTTGGAGCTATTCTTGAACAAGTATTTTCAGTTACGCAGCATGTTAGATTCATAATTTGTTAAGCGGAGTAATGTCTAAAACTGAACCGAGATGGGTTGACTTAACTCATAGAAACACGTGATATCATATTTAGATTTGCTTATGTTTTATAAATATGGTCGTGAATTTCGATACACCTGGGACTTCATACACCGTATCTTTTGCCTAAGCTTTATTTCCTTCAATGACCTGTGAAATAAATTTCATAAAGAAACATGCTGATCTAAGTCAGACATTAAAGAAAGAAAAACAAGTCTAACAGACTACACATCACACGAATCTGATTACGCCAGTTTATGTAACAGTTTCAGTCCTTAAAGAAAGAAAAGCATGGCTTACTTTAACAGGTACTACGTATAACTTATTAACTAACCTTTGAAAATAGTAGAATTGTATGCATTTATCTGCTTATTTTTTGTGCTTATGAGCTTATTTAAAATTTAAAACCCTCATTTTTACTGAATTTATTATTTATTATAACCTTATAAGCCACGAAAAGTTAGATAACCTAATATATTATTCCGAACAGACTATATTACAACCTGTTCATTTTCCCCTTAGGTTGCACCATAATCATTATGAATTGTTTGGCACAAAACTGATAAGATATCTTGCTTTGTTTGTTAATAACTAATAAGCATTAAAGTATTATGGAATGAGGTCATCACAATGTCAATGTCAGCCATTGGGTCGATCAGACACAATTTTATTAGCACAAATTAGATGCTAATGTATATTGAGTTCTTTATAGCTAGCCACTGATGTATATGTGGTTTTTTCACACTTCCGGTTATACTTTTAAATGTTCATTTGTATTATCAGTTACTTTCTCTATTTGGATTTGTACACGTTTGCTTTTGAGTTTTTAGGCTTCTTTTACAACAGAATGAGTGATCTAAAATTATACAGGTATTTATTTTACTTATACTATGTTTATAATTTGTATAGATTCGTATTTTCAGGTCATTGCAAGACATACAGACTAGAGATTAGGTGTGTTTTTATTGGTATAGATTCATTTGAGTAGTTTGTAGATTATAAAAAGGTACTTTTTTTACTTATTTTGTTAATCATTTCATGTTGCATATCAGGTGTTGCTGATAAATTGTTCTAACGATAGATACACAACGGTTGTGTGACCCGCAATGGATTCGCCGCGGTGGTGCGGGTAAGAACCATTGGCTCTGCGCATTATATACATCCACCTTTCTTGAAGATATTTTAAGAATGTATGTGGATTTTAATAGGATTTACATTTGACATAGTTGTATATGAATGATTCCAGAATTGAGTTACTGTCGCCGTTTACCGGGGCTTCCATTCGAAATTGCCATGGTTTAGCTGTAATATAATGAAACAACACCTAAACTTACTGTGATGACCTGACACAAGATCAGAAAGGCATATGATCCATCGACATATGATCCATCAGCTTAGGATCCATCAACATATGACCCATCAACATAATGTATCTGGTCTTGGTTTTGGTAATGCTACGAGTCAAAGGAAACAGATATCATAAAGGCATATGATCCATCAGCATATATGGAATCTGGTCTTGCAATTACTGTGGCTCCTGCTTAAGAAGATCCACTAGATTCGAGAGTGACTGATGATCTCAAAAGGGTTATGTACAAGCAAGATATATTCTTGAAACCTCAAAGCTAAGAGAAAACTAATAACTTTTAAAAAATTGTGTGTTTGATTAATTTTCTGAAAACCTAATATGATTCACAACACTAATAATCATTCGGTCTTTCCCTGAGTTTAGGGGCAAATTTTTTTTGCTGGAAGCAAACCAACCGGTAGAGTTATTATTTTCTATTGAACATGACTATTTAATTAATGATCCTGTCCAATTCATGGTTATAGGTTACAAGTTAACATGTTGTTCATCGTCTTATTACGTACTGACAGGAATGCTCAATGAGAAACCAAGAATGATTGAATTAAATAGGTCTTCCATCAACTCAATAAGTTTCTATATCAATTTTCTCATTATTGTTTTATTTATTCTTATGTTTCGTCATTATTTTAAGTTGTTGCATAGGATTCATCTGGTGAAGTCTGATGATGATGATGATGTTACGATGACTTCTTCTGATGGCACGGTGAGTGATCTCTAATTCTTAGTCGCATAAAATTTGTTGGATATACACGTCATGTGCCAATATACTCATTTATCAGTTGTTCCGCTGCAAGACACTTGACCAACAGACCAGACGACGCTCATAATGTAATTGGTAAGATTGGAATAGATATATTGAAGACTTCAAGTATGTGTGGTTGGTTGTGAAAGCATTGAAACTTTCCAATGAACAACAAATGAAACTTCTAAACTACAGAAAGTCACATTTCTATAATACTTGGTCTCTCTTGAATGTTTTGTAAACATGCCCCTGACCGGATGTTTGATGTTTGTATACAGGTCACCAAAGATTCCAGAAGTTGCGATTCCAGAAAAGACTCTTATAGAAGCCTCTTATAGAAATCGTGTCCGCTTTGAGAACTGAAATCAACCAAGGCTTGACAGCGATTCGAGATGTTGGTTCAGGGATAAACGTCAAGAAGCTCCGATCTGTAAGCTACTTTTTGCTGATATTATTTATAAAAATTTGTTTGGAGATAAATACACTCCCACTTGTCACTATACCCTGTAGGTGTCAAACTATATAAGCCGTTCAGCTTGGACAATGGGTCAAAGTGGAAAATATTTGGAAGGAGTCACCAACGATCGGGTCGGGTTGGTCCAACCAGAATCACATTCACTGTCTTTTCTTTCTTGTGGTTACAACTGTTAGTTTTTGAAGTCAAATTAAGAAACGTTTATCATAACAGTGACAATCTAATTATTATTGAACTCTACCAGTTAAACTGTTATGAGGCAAAGTCCAGATGGCCAGACTGACCCATCTACTCATTACTTGAGTCAAAATTCTAATCTACTTATTGACCCGTTACCGAATCCCATGACACGGATTGCGCAAGAGATTGAGAATTGTGACTACTACGTGTATTAACAATCTTACGGCTTTCAGCAAACAAATATCTGTAGGAAGTAATTCAGATCTAGAAGCGATCTCAACTACATGAAAATACACTTTCTGGAATAGAGTAACATCAGTGGTGTATGCACAGCTTCTCACAACGACTTCTGAAGTGACCCAAATATTTATGGTGTATTCGAGTACTCATGTTGTTGCCCAGATTCAAATTTTTTTTGTGTAGCTTCATCTTTCAAGCTTCAATATTACTTAATCTTTGTTGTTGCCACATTACTATTTTATTAATAACATTCTAAAATCCACTTTACAAAATAATATTTAGAAACAGGTATTTAAACATTGTCTAAAGAAATAATTACCAGAGATACGCATCGGATTATGCGGATTATTTGGGTACACGCGCAATTGTTACTTAAAACATTCCTTTATTATCCGAAATAAGTCAAATAGTTATTTTACACATAACATGGAATCTGGTTTGTTGCAGTACCATTGTTTGGACGTGAGTTCTTGGTTGAACAACTCACAAAGATGCGTGTGTTATGTACCGCAACAAATGAGGCTACTACATAGCTTTCAATTAACCATGGAAGGTGTAAAGCAACAAAGGTAAGAAGTATACCATTTCATTATGTATAATCAGAAGATTTTTCTGCCGATAGGAAGTTCGCTATATAAGAGAGCGTTGTTTGCATTAACCTGATCAATAGATATAAATATGTGAGAGATTTTCCATAGTCTGTATTATTGATAAATAATTAGTTTATTTTGGTAACAATATAGTTTTTATACATAAGGTAATTAGTGGGTGTTTGGGATTGCGTTTGCAAACAGATTATTTGTTTATTTCATTTTAAAAATAGAGATAAGTTAAAATAAGTGTTTGAATAATAAATGGAGAAAAGTGATTATTTGCGTTTTGAAGCTTCCAAAATAAAGTTTTGAAAAAGTAAGTGAGGGAGTTACTTATTTCATTTTTAAAATGGAGTTTTGAAAAAATAACTTCCAAAATAGAATTTTGAAAAGTGAAGTTTATTTTATTCATTTTACTTATCAAATAATAAAATAATCAAATTTGGCAAACACTCAATAAAACTGATTATCTGATTATTGCGATTTTAAACAGCATAATCAAATTCAAACACTATTTTCTAGAATTACCTTTTCAAAATGATGATTATAATTATTCATTTTCAAAATAAATAATCCGTTTTAAATAAGCGATCTCAAACACCACCTTAATGTGTTGATTATTTATAAATAATGAAAATATTTGGTATGTTTGAAACCTTATTATGATGCTTTTG